>JAUYWH010000008.1:7455322-7501804 GCA_034779795.1 Ctenopoma multispine | reverse complement strand
TATATGTATAGTGGTTTATATATAACCTCTTTTCTTTGTCTGCATACCTCTGCTTTAACATGCAGTTATGTTACTGTCAGCTTAACTCAGTCTGGCCATTTTTTCCAGACTTCTCATTCGGTTTGGTCTAAATTACCAAACTTTGTTTCCCCCATTTACATGTCTTGTTGTTGTTTGTATTCAGTATTGGGATTAACAATTATGTACACCTAATAATGTGACCATTGAGTGTATTTGTTTTTGTAGCTTGCCCATCATTCCTGTGGGTTATAATAGTATTTCATTGCATATATTTGGGGATGTGGTGAATAAATAAGGTGGGTTGTACACATTGTTAATCCCTATTATTTGGGGACATTATTCAAAAGGAAACCAAAGTTTGAAGAATAGAGAAGAATAATATACATTATTATTTTGGTTGCCTCAATAACTGGAAGACGTTTAAAACAGGGCTATGAAGCTGTTCTTTAGTGAGCTCATCAGACAGTGTTGCTGATAGTGAAGTTGCCACTACAAGTGTTAAGACCAGAAATTAG
The DNA here is from genome assembly GCA_034779795.1 of Ctenopoma multispine. Taxonomy (NCBI): domain Eukaryota; kingdom Metazoa; phylum Chordata; class Actinopteri; order Anabantiformes; family Anabantidae; genus Ctenopoma; species Ctenopoma multispine. Next base: position 7,501,268 of record JAUYWH010000008.1, on the reverse strand, counting down.
GTTCATAAATTACATGTAAATGTCATTGACACTGAGGAGCACCTTTTTTTTTTTTTTTTTTTAAATGACCCCGGACCCCAAAATGTCTGATCCCTTTAAAACAAAAGCACTATGCATAACTTTCTCAGGTGTTAACAAACTTGGTTAACATTATGTTTAAACTGTCAAACATCTTAATTTTTCTGTGTCCTGCTTTTTCTCCTAAGTGCCATAGTCAGAGAGCACACATGCACTCTGATATACATCTCATATGTAAAACCCTAACACTGTTAAATTCCCAGCAGTTATTTATGCTCAGTGCAGACAACTTTTTTTAAAATTTTTTATTGTGGGTTTGTAACTGCCGACTATCGTATTCTGGAGAAATAAATGCTTTCATTACTTGATGACCAGATGTTTTAAGCAGAATGATAACCAAGATTTTTTTGAAGCGTGTCAAAGCCAGCAAAATTAAAAGTTCAGCTGACTGAATTTTCTGTGTGCCTTAATCTGTGTATATTTGGTGTCAGTATTTTTGAAATTTGTGTGTACAAAGTGTGGCAAACCAAAATCAACAGCAGCAAGTCCTCTGTATGCGGGCTGAGATTAATCAAGGTACCTGCAATGTAGGTTCTTCCAAACATTTTAGAGAACTTGCTTCAGTTCCTTGGTGGATTTTGGCTCTGCTGCTTCTTTCTCTTTGTGTAATCCCAGACTGACTTGATGTTAAGATCAGTGCTCTGTGCAGGAAACCCCATCTGTTGTAGGACTCCCTGCTGTTAAAAATAGTTCTGTGTATTTGAGGTCTGGATCACGGTTGTAGGAGGAGGAATTTAGTACTGATCAGACACCTCCCTGATCCTATTGGTTATTAGCACTCTGAATTCGTTTACACTGAAGAAACCAGCATTTTGTTGAATATTTAGGCTCATGTTTCAGGTTTTGGGATGGTTTAAGTTTCTCCACATAATTTTTTTGTTCTGGTAGCCTGATGTTAATACTTAGTGAGGCACATCCCAGTAAAATCTTGTATTCTTACTTCCATGAAAAGAAGTTCGTGTGAAACTTTACATTTGTAAGAACGATTATAAAAGGTCCACCAAGATGGCATGCATATTTACATATATTTATTTAAAATATGCTTTTCTACCCATGTATTTGGGAATTGAAACCGGCATGTTATGGCCATTAAAACAGGTGTACCCTTGGAATGTCATTCAGTGAGAGATTGAATTAAGACGAATGTTAAGCGAGCGTCGTCATACGTCACCAGAAGCTGTCGGTGATGTAGTCTCAGCCAATGGCGGTTGAAAGCAGATGTGCATTAACCAATCAACGTATAAGACACGGGAAGTGGGCGGACACTTAGCAACTACGGTCACGGACGTTTTCGTGAAGTTTGCCGGTGTTGAACTACCCCTACATTATAACGGTCAGCGTGAGTAGATGTATTTAAGCTAATCAAACTGTATGTTTTTATTTAAATAACGAGGATAATATAAAAGTCCAATCCCCAGGTGTCGTATTCCTAACTACTGTGTTTGACATGTACATAGGGACAAATCTCGTGGCCGTATCCACATGGCTACCTAGCCAGCTAGCTAACCAGGCAACTCTGCTAGCTTGCACTAGCTTTAACAGATTAAATAACATTAAGCTAGCGGTTAGTTTTAGTGGTTACTGGCATGTCTCACGATGTGGATTGTATATCAAATCACTAGTAGCTCATCTAGTTGCCAGTTTGCGTTGAAATCACAGACCTCAATATATGTCTCGACGGTCTTGTCTATGCTGGGCCTTAGCTACAACCAACCGACTGTAACGTTACTGTTACCGGCAGTACAGTGGGACAGTTCACTCATTGTAGCTAGCAAGTCAATGGGAGTTGCTTACGCAAAGGTAGACTGAATATACTGTGTGAAAAGTGAACGCAATAGATCAAAGTTTTTATATCAGACCACATGTAAACCGTATGTTAATTTGCACTTTTCCAATTTTGATTAGCACAGTTCTAGGGGTTACCTGAACTGTCAGTATCTCGCAGTTGTGTGATGTAATTAATTCTGACAATATTTTTTTTTTTCCATCTGTTACAGTCTGAGTATGGGCAGTGTGTTGGCTGCCGCATCCCCCAACCCGGCCCCAGCTACAGCTGGAGGTGGTCAAGGGGTGCCAGGGTTGGTGTCGGTCCCTCCAGGGTTTACTATGCCCTCAGTGTCCTCCGTCCCTCCAACTTCTGGATCGGGCCAGCAAACGGCAGATGCAGATTCCGCACTCCCAAACCCAGGCACTTATGAGGAGTGTCACCGCAAATGTAAAGGTTAGAGATGCAGAAATGTGCACTTACTAATGTGTGTTCAATGTTTAATTAATAATATTAATATAAAGGTGTTAATGTGTTATTAGCAAGGATTTTTATGAGATATTTGTCCAATTTTTATTTTTTTCCCCCTTTACTCTTTTAGAGGTGTTCCCTCTGCAGATGGAGGGGGTGCGGTTAGTGGTCAACAAAGGCCTGAGTAACCACTTCCAGGTCAGCCATACTGTTACCCTCAGTACCCTGGGTGATTCTGGTTATCGATTTGGTGCCACATATGTAGGCTGTAAACAGACTGGACCAACAGAGGTAATGGCCAAATTCCTTTAATTTCCTTTTTCCTTTTAAGACCCCCCGAAAAGATGTTGACCTTTGGAACTTGGGTTGTAAATCTTCTTGGTCAGGATGACAATGTAGCATTGTAATTTGTGTTTTTGACAATAAAAGTGGTTTTATTTAAGCTGTATTAACTTTTGAAATACCAGATGGAACACGGGAGTAGACAACAGGCTTGTTTTCCATACACTTAGAATTAAATAAAATGTTTTTGGAAGCGAACTGCACAATCCAAAGTGTCAGTGTATGCTGGTTTTAGTGAATTCAGCTAGATATGTTGGATTACCAGTTTGTTAGGCTTCAGAGGTGAAAACATATTTCAGTTTGACTTTTTTTATTTTTTGCTTTGCCCAAATGGATATATACAGCTCAACTTTTGCAAATCCATATAACACAATCTATCTTGTTAAACTGGGCAATCTTTAAATAGGAATGGTAAGATTCCATCCTACATGACTTGAAAGCTGACAAATGTGTGTTTTGGGCCCCCCCCCCCAGTCATTTCCAGTTATGGTCGGTGATATGGACAATACTGGCAGTCTGAATGCCCAGGTCATCCACCAGCTTACATCTGCTGTTCGCTCCAAAATAGCCATTCAGGTATGTAGATTTATAGAAGGAACAGCCTCTCAGGTGTGACTCCTTCAGCACGTTAGCTGCCACGTACATAATAATTTCTGTCTCTGATTTTTGTCTTCTACTTCCTGTGTGTTGTAGACTCAACAGCATAAGTTTGTTAATTGGCAATGTGACATGGAGTATCGTGGTGAAAACTTCACTTCTGCTGTGACGCTCGGAAATCCAGACATAATTGTTGGATCTGGTATGATTATTCTCTCAATATTGTACTTGACGAAATTCATGAAAGCTAAGAGAATGTAATCATTGTATACAGGTTGGGGATATTGTTGAAATTAGTTTAAAAATAACAGCATATTTAGTGGTAAGTATATATAGCTGTATGGAAAATGTACTGTATATTTCATATATGCCTATTTTTTATAGAAATAGTGACACTTCTATACGTGCATTCCTGTACCTATACCAAAGTGATGTATATGTTTTCTATAAAACATTTAATTTAAGGCTAAATTCTCGAACTTGTAATATTGTCTACACCAAAGAAACTGCCTCAGTACAATTACCTAAGTTAAGGAAGCTGTGCACTCTACAAATGTGTATTGATATATAACAGCTCTTTTACGATTTTCCTTCAGGAATTCTGGTGGCCCACTATCTCCAATCTATCACACCTGCACTGGCTCTGGGTGGTGAGCTAGTGTACCACAGGAGACCTGGGGAGGAAGGAGCTGTCACCTCCCTCTTGGGCAGGTACACAGGTAAAATCCAACATGAGATTACTGAACACTGCACTGCGAAACTACATGATTCATATTTTACTATCTTTCTTACATTTTTAATTTTGCACATACATACGGTTTTTCAAAATAATGGTGGCAATAGTAGTGGAAATTATTTCGATTCAGTTTTCTGCAATGTGATCAGGATTTGGATAAAGTGGTGTCCAAATTAACTCTCTGTTTTATATCTGTTTCTGTCCTCAGGTGACAACTATGTTGCTACATTGACTTTAGGAGGAGCAGGAGCTCATGCTACATACTATCACAAAGCTAATGATCAGGTAATTAATAATAGGAAAAGAGTGTGGTTGTTTACTTGGGCCTCAAATAGTCCAGTCCTGTTTAAATATCAAGTTTGCATATTACCTGCTCATTACCACCCATGCTCATATACACATTGGACCAGTATTTGATTGCTGTAATTGTTTCTCTTTTGCAACCTGAGAGAATGTTGTACGGAAAACTGATTAGAGAGACAGGACATTAGCATAATTTACATGAAGGATTGTGAGTATAGAACCTGGGGTGGAAATACAAAAATTTGTCCTTTAATTTTTGTCTTTTAATGCAGTTGCAGATAGGAGTTGAATTTGAAGGAAGCACAAGGACGCAAGAAACCACAACATCATTCGGTTACCAGTTGGACCTTCCCAAGGCTAACTTGCTTTTTAAAGGTAGATAAATGTTGTTCTGTAGCCGTTAGATAATACATTCCAAGATAAATGCACATCTTCTTACAAGAGTTCTTACTTGTACAATTTTACCATTCCTCAGGCACAGTTGACAGCAATTGGGTGGTTGGGGCAACCCTTGAAAAGAAACTGCTCCCACTGCCTCTCACACTGGCTCTAGGTGCTTTCCTCAACCACCGCAAGAACAAGTTCCAGTGTGGCTTCAGTGTCACTATTGGGTAGCAGTGCAGGGTCTACCTGGAGCCAGCTCGCAGGCCACAGCTTGGACCGGCACAGAGACACACAGGAACCTGGACTAAGTTTTTAGAAATTCCATTCAGAGACTCTCTTACAACTGTGATTTCTGGGGCAGAGAGAGAGACAAAGACAACTACCAAGGAGCCAGGACTGGCCAAGCCATGCCTACATACTGTAGCACAAATGTCTTTCTTTATGGTGTATTGGATATACCCAGAGGCTATAGAAATGTATGTCAGAGGGTACTGGATGATGCATGAGAACATGTGATGTGAAAATCAAAGTGGTTAGACATAATATATGGTGATCATGTATGATGGATTGAAATAAATGTGATTACTTTTTGTAAAACTGGATGTTGTGACTGTTTTGAAAAAAAAAATGGGTGCAAAGTGAGGACACAACTTGATTAATTGTAAATCCAACAGTGTTGCCTGTATGCATGTCATGAGCTGTCTCTGTTGAGATGGTGTCAGATAACTAGTGAAACTCTTAATTTCCTTCCACCCAGCACACAACAACACATAACAAACTCTACAGTGTAGTGCAATCCAGCAAATACTACAAGCTATGACGTCCAAAGTAACTGCTGATGGCAGGTGCTATTTTTGTTTTTGTCACTACCATTGGATTAAATGACCAATGTGAAGTGTCACAGTAATAAAACCATACATTAATCCATACATTAATATGCAACAGGCAGATATAAATAAACTTTGATAAACCCACTGAGTACTACATGTCTAGCATCCATCATCAAAGTTATCAGCTGAAGAATATTGTGGGAGAATTTGCATCTTAATACATTTCTGACATTTATAAACTGCAAAACTAAATTAAAATGATTGTGATGATCAGGTTAACACAAATGGCTCTAAATGCTAAAGTTTGTATTTTCGAGATCTACTAAAAATGCAACTATTTATACTAAATGTAGCGTCTTTATTTGTGAATGAAAAGAAAATAATTATATCAACAATCAAATATTGATATTGCACAGAAGCGGCCTGAGTAGATACAAAATGCACTTTTTAAATGATGATTTCCTTTCATTCCAGAAAAATGTGGTTAATTAATTCATTCATGATTTAGCAAGGGGGAGCACTTAGTTTTTCACACACTGCCAGGCAGGTTTGTACAGCTTTTTTCACAAAATAAACTGTCTTTTGTATTTACTCTGGTTGTCTTTGAATAATATTAAAATGTATTTGATTATCTGAATCATTTATATATGACATTTATGCACAAAATTGCACAAAAAGATTTAAAATCTGGAAAGAGACAAATACTCTTTCACAGCACTATGTTAAAAAAACAACTTTTCTAATGAAGCTTGTTGCATGGTGACTGAAATAGTATCGTTTGTTTTTACCGTTTGTCTCTGTCGTCCCCTAGTGGCCAAAAATCTCAATGCAGGTTTAAACGACAATTCTGTGACTGTCTTTTGCTGGTTTGATCTCTGAGAGCAGAAACAGCTGGAAAACAAGCAAGGCTTTGGCCTTTGAGGAGTAAGGGTCCGCCACCTCCGGTCTCAGGAGTTTGTGAACAAGATCTTGTGGTGTGTTTAATTTTACACAATATGTATTACTCTAATTAAAGTCATCTAAATTCCTTCAGTATTTCATGTTATTTTTAGATTTTTAGAATAATACATACATTTTAATAAAAGTTTGATTTTGTTGAAGGTAGTGACTCAACAGTTTTAGAAAGGACTAAATTTCCCAGTGTAATTTCGTAAAACCCATGAATCAGTGACCACTATCTACCACCTAATGAATACTTTTTTTAAAGTATTTTTTAACTTCTTTATTTTAAAGAGTTGCCTAAATAAGAAAACAAACAAATAAAAAAATATATATTTTCCTTTGCTGGTGAGATGTGGAAGGGAAGAACTGGACATCAAGGTATGAAAAGTGCTAGCAGGAGTGTGACGACAGGAGATGCTGCCATAACAGGAGAGAATTTGAAAATGCCAGAAAAAGAGTGGATTAAGTAAAACAACGAGGGGTGGTAAGGTGGTCCATTAGAAAGGGAAGATATAAAAAAATATAATTAAAATCCATCTTAAAAGCTTTAATTTCTTTTAAAACAAGAGACAGCTTCATAGCTAAAATTTTAATAAACATCCTACCATGACAAAGATCTTTAAGAGGATGTGTAATTGTAACCTTAAGAATCTGCACTTTTGTTATTAATCTGACTATGAGCCAATGTGTAAATAACGGACTCTCTTGTAAATCTTGTAAAAGGCAACATAATTAAAATACGTTCTTATAATTGAATTCCAATCCTGTATTCTAGCTTACATTTACTTGAACATAAAAGTCAGTTTTAGTACCTAAAATTTACTGAACATCATATCGTGCCAAGCATAGCCATTACTTATATCTTTAAGATGTGTAGTCATCAATTTACAGACCATTACTTCTGTTGAGTATCTGACCATGACTTGATTGTATAAGACAGCATATGCAGTTAAAATTTTGACTCTGTTCTGTAAAAGGCATAGCATCATTTAAAATTAAGCTTTAATATCCTATTCTATAACTTGTGTAAAATTGAATAGTTTATCCCTTGCTTAAAGATGTGCATCGTCCATTACCCATATCTTGTGGAGGACTTGTAATGTTTACTGGTCCCATTTGAGAACATGGAACAGAACTTCTATTGATTAAAGGTGTGAGGTCTAGCAAACAAAAGAAAAGTAGCGTTATACAACAAGTCCACTGAAAGACTCTATTAAAGTAATTTTAATTTAAAGTGTAAAATTGAAAGCAGAACAGTGACATTCAGCAGCAAAAACATTTTTTCAGCTTGCCTTGAAAACTGAAGACGAAAATGGCACTGCCTCCTTTGAGGAAGTCTCTGGATTTCATTTCTTCCAAAGTTGTAAAAGACAATCTGCCAAGCAGAGGTCCAGCAAAGATGGCCTCGTTCCCATCCACAAAGGGCTTTCCAATCTTGCGAGGGTTGTCCCAATGATAAACACCTGTTTAAAGAAATCACTAAAAGTTCATCTGAAGAACTGCAGTTATATGTGGTGTGCTAAACTGATGCAAACCTAGTTATTTATAACTATGTTATGTCACACTTACCATTGGAACTAGCTAGGCTTGGGTCTGTAGTGATAATCCATTGCTTTGACATGTGGAGTTGGATGTTGGGTATCTGATCCACCATTTGGAAAGTCACCTGCCTTTGTGGGCAAGGCCATTCCAGCTGTTCATCATATTTACCAGACAAGAGTTGCACAAACAGTCCAGTATATGTCGGGTATATTATTGTTGCTACCCGGTAAGCGTAGCCATCACTAGAGTACTGCCTTGGGCTATATTTGATGATTTCATTGTTCTTAGCATTCAAAAGCTCAAAATCATCAATCTGCATGGTTACATGAGGGCACTCAATCTCAGATAGATTAATGTCATCGACTGAGAATCCGCCTGCTGAGCTTCCTGCTCCTTTACGAACCTCAAACTCCACCTGGAAGTTTTTAGTGGCATTCAGGGAAACATGCCGGAGCTGCCAATAAGATGTTTGGGTCCCTAAAAGAAGAAGAGATACAAAAGCTAAATTTTAAGAACCAAACTCTTTAACACCAGGATAACACATATTACCAGTGATACATTACCAGTTATCTGTCCCAAAAGGCGATAGGTTCCTTTCATCCATAAGTCCTGTTCATCTTGAAACTCTCGCATCCAGATATTAAGTTCATCTGACTTGTTCCCACTGTTGTAATAGTAGAACTGGAGACACTGGACACTACACTTCCTATTTGGACTCATCTTTTGGGTTGTCAGCCAGGCAGAGTCTCCCTTTTGACCTGATGCTGTGCTAGCATGCATAAAGTAACCCACATCTTCACCTAGAATGTTGTCCAAAATGTTATATGTATTTAGGATTATTTTACAATACAACATATTTATGTTACAAGACTTATCTGAGAGTCTTATGTTCCACTAAAGAGACAGCTTAAGTTTTATCTTGATTAATTCTGACAAAATATGGAGACTCTAGATATTTTATTTTAAAAACTTACCAGTATTATTACTACCACTGGGTAGACTGGTGTGGTCAGAAGTAGGACCCCCGAAAACATGTGTTACCATTTCCCAGCCAATGCCACTCTGTGAACATTGGCTCATTTGACACATGATCCCACTGGAAAAAACGCAATACATCTTAAATGCAATGGTTGATTCTGCAGAGGTGAATGAAAAACACAGGACTGAGGAATATTCACTGATGTGGGGACATCACATCAAAAGGTCAAAATCTCAGTTGCCTTCAGTTTATTAGTCTATTTATATAATCTAATAGTATACAAGTCTATAGTTCGTAAACATATTGATAGAGCTGTAATTCCTGCATAGGCTTGACAGATGTTCATTTCAATGTATAATTATCTTTTAATGAACTGTCTACTGTATGAACCACAAGTGGGTGTAAGTAGGCTTAAATGGGTTCTAAACATTTACTTATTTTTGAAAGGAGATAAAAAAGATTAAAGAATATAGATAATAATGATTTGTCTCTTTTTCCAGCCAGCATTTATGAAGGTTGTTATAAATGTCACTCTGTATTTATGAACAACACTCCATTTATTTATTTCTATTATTGCTCTCATTTAGAAAATGTACATTTTATCAAAGTTTAGAGGCCTGGTTAAAACATGTGTTGTTGCAGACTTACTAAGCAGCTTCCTTGAAAAGTTACATTACATCTAAGAACTTGTTAAATGCAATTTGACTCTGATACTGCCTCAGACACACTGACCCCCCCCCCCCCCACCCCCCAACAACTTCAATACAGACTTAAATGGTGTTGTTCCCTTTAAGCTAAACTTACTGCATTTGTAGCGGAGGTTTAGCGCCAAAACATCACTGGGACTCACACCCAGTTGTTGACCAATCAAATCCTGGAATTTTGGGTCTCTGGTAATAATCGTAGACCCATTACCATTGCTGAATGCATTTTTTCCATAGTGCATCACTGATAGGTAGTTGTACGGTATACCCTGGGTAGTGCTGATATCGCTAATTTTATCAAAATTATGCTCATAACCTACAAAATGACAACATCAGCAGCAATGTCTTGAGAAATCATTGACAGAATAATAATCACTCAGACTAAATACATTTACTGTATGTAGTGATGGTTGGATTAATTCATTCATGTGCTCAACTGTCACTTTGGCACCACCATCTGTAACATACAGTATTTAAGATAACTGAATTTAAAGAAGAGGAATATTATAATAAAAGTCTTAATGAAACCTGCTTGGATGTTTTGAGTTACAATGGTCACATAGTCATCTCTGTCTGCTCTGGACTGTTCATGATAGAAGCCAAGAGCATGGAGAAACTCGTGTTCCGCAATGGAAATGTCATCACAGTTTGCACCAATGGAGAGGATCTGTCCACCACTTTGTACTCGCCCAATAGAAGAGAAACACCTAAAATAGACAAAGCTCATTAGTAAAAGTTACTTTTATACGAGTAATACACCTGATCAGACTGACCTGTCAGTTAGACATTATATTTTACCACAACAGAACCTCCTTTCTAATTTGGAACTGCCTCAGTGAGAACAATTAAGTGCTTTAATCAATGAAACAGCCATGTTGACACTGAGTAATGTTAATATTAAGCTATATTATATAGAAAAGTCAGTCTCCGACCAGAACCTAAAATCATAAATTGTCTCTTTGAGTGTGAGCTTTGGATAAATTCAACACATACCCATTTAATTTTTGGACATTAATGTAATAGTCCTCAGAGTCCCTTGGTTTGAAATCAATGCATGACTTCAATCTGAACTGGTCAAAGGCTATCAGGATGATTCCTTTAGCATTCATCTCTTCCATTGTTCACATAGATTGTGTTTCAAGAGAAGAACAAATAAATGTGTGTAATTTCTTTTAGATGTTAGGCTGGATGGTTGATGGATGGAGCTGCGGTTATGCAATAACTGGATGGTATGAATGAAAATGCAAATTCAAGATCTCATACATTTGCTTTAGCCATGTAGCTTTGTTCAGTTTCATGTCTTTCACTTTCATATTTGACTGGAAAGGAAACTGGTAACAGTTCTTTACTAACTTGTTCATGCAGTGTAACACTTTATATAACAAAATTTATTGGTGTCCCCCCTTTAATAGGTACAAATTTTATATAGGAAGATTTATATTTACCAAGCCCTTTGTCCAAAACATACGGGACTGGGGATGTCCATAGTGCAGCCTCACCAATAATGGCACTTCTTTGCATGTTTGACTAGGAGTTATAAGAAATTTATGGAAGGCAAAAAAATTGATTTGACATTTATCAATTATTAATTTAGTTCCTAAAATGCTCTAAAATGCTCACTGTCAGAATATCATCATGTCTTGAACCTGAAACCAAAGATAAAAAGTTATTAAAATAAAGAAATTCAAGACTAGTAGATGAACTGTTTGTGTACCTATGAAACCACAGCAAAATTGGTTTATAAAACATAAACTTGACATATATCATCTCACTGAGTAAATCACTGATTAAAAATGCGGTTTAATTTTACCCTTGTTGGCCTCTATAATGTCCTTGTCTTCACCTATTTCTACGAAACAGATTTGGAAAAAATTAATTATATCCATTTTTAAAATAAATTGCAAAATAATAACTAATACAACTTACCCACTATCGCTGGTTGATCCTGTAAAAATGAATATTTGAACAGGTTAACGTGTAATGATGTAATTTTCAGACATGTAACATGAAACAAAGAAATCATGTGATTTTAGTGTACTACAACAACTACTACTATTACTACATGTGTAGTACAAGCAAAAGATAAATGTAATGTTTTCATGTGCTCATGATTCAGTTGTAATTTACATCCCAAATTTCTTATAATATTAAATTATTGAATTACTTTTTTTTGCAAAATGAATGATACTTTTCTTTGTATGTAACAGTGTATCATAACATCAATAAATAAACAATAAATAAACTCTTACTGGGTTGATGGTGATTGCAGATGAAACTACCAAGTTCACCACAAGAAAAATGAAGCCTTTCATTCTCATAGTGTGCCTTAGACCAAAGACTTACAACAGAGATTGAAAAAAAAAAGATCTAGAGACACTATTACTGAAAAGCTATAACACAGTAAACCAAATATACAGTATGCTGATGATTAAGTTATTTTTCATTTACCTTAATTTGAAAAACTTGCTTGGTTGTATTTAAAGAGAAAGTGTCTCTATATTTACCTCCTGCCAAACTGACTGATTGTTCCCCAACTGCACAGAGAAGTTTAAGCAATCATAACTTCTATAAAGAACTTCTGTAAAAACAAAAAACAAAATTGATACATACATTTCCCTAAGAACAGTCATGCACGCCTGGTATAAAGCTATCAATAGTATATATATAATAGGACTACAACGATAATATTTTACTGTGTCAATTCTGATCTTTTGATTTGACAATTTTTTCCAGAACCAATAGGATATTATCATCACTAGCTAATTTTACTGTGTAATTAAAGAGTAGTGGCATAGTGGCATAGTAATCTCATAGTTTGCCCCATCTTAAATCTTGTGGCTGGAGTTTGTTGCCCTCTAACAACAACAAACATTCCCACTCAACCTCTCCCCATTTTTCATTACAATACAGTCAGGTCTGTGTATCTTCGGACAGTGATGCAATTTTCATAATATCCAATCTGCACCCAACTATAATTGATTTCAATTCAATTCAGTTTGTTTGTATAGTAGTGACAGGTCCAACAATACTGAAGTGTTAATGTGTGTATCAAGCACAAAGAGCGAAACCCCAAATGTATTGCTGTAGGAAAAATCAGGTGACTGATACAGCTGCTCTGTCGTGCTGTGTTTATCATGAAGCGCAACTTTTGACTCATTTGCATTTGTGCTTGAGGAAGTACAGGAAAGTATACAAAGGAAGATGTTAGCGGTTATTGGGAAAGTCAAAGAGATGAAGGAAGTAGACAAGAGTATTGGGAAGCCAGGTGTAATGCAAAGAGAGAGTTGGCAAAGGAAACGGCTTATTGTGAATTGTATGTGAGGCCCAGCTCTAAGGAAGCAGAAAAGGAATTGTATCAATTGGCCAGGCAGAGAAATTGAGCTGAAAAGGATGTGGAGCAGGTTAAGTCAAGAGAGTATGTTGAGAAGATGTATTCTGAAGAGCTGATTAGAGAGGGAGGGGGACGAGATGTGATGGAGTAGACATAGTGAATCAGAAAGCGGATGAAGTCTGGAAAGACAGCTGTTCCAGAAGACATACCTGTGGAGGTGTGGAAAGGCCTAGGGGAAAGGGCAGTAGACTTTTTGACCAGATAGTTTAACACATTCTTGGAGAGGGAGAGGATGCCTGAGAAATGTGTAGTGGTAACAATTTTCAACAACAAGGGCGACGTGCAGAACTGTGGTAACTACAGAGAGATAAAGTTGATGAGCTAAGCAAAACAGAATACATGTGTGTAAATAAGATGGGGACAGGTGGAAAGGTGAAGATGCAAGGAGAAGAAATAGTGAAGGTAGATGAGTTTAAATACTTAGGGTCAACCATACAAAGTAACTGACAGAGCATGCGACAGAACACGAGGCAGAGCACGAGACACGTGTCAGGGGTGCTGTGTGACACAAGGATAGCAGCAAGAGTGAGAGGAAAGATTTAAAAAGTGGTAGTGAGACCTGCTATGATGTATGGTTTGGAGGCAGTGGCACTGACAAAAAGACAAGAGGCTGAGTGGCAGAGCTAAAGATGTTACGTTTTTTGTTAGTTAATTTTCAGCAAGGTATCCAAGTTGAGTGCTCTCAACTTAGCACAGAATTAACTGCAAATAAATTCAAGTCACCTCACTAATGGAAGTGGACAAACAGAACAACTGAAGCTATGCTTCGGTCACACTTTTGGTTTGGATCATGAAAAGAAATTCTGATATTAAAAAAGTTAATCTAATTAAATACGAAATGCAGTTTTTAAATGATGATTTCATTTATTAGGGTTAAAAAGCTGCTCCCCTGACCATACGTGAAAAAGTTATGGTCCCTTCAACCTACGAACTGGTTGTCCCACACTTGGTGGCAACAACTGCAATCATGCATTTGCGATAACTGGCAAGACATCTGTCACATCACTGTGACAGACAAAAAAAGTGGTTTGAATAGAACAATACTTGACTAGTATCACATGCTCTGCTGTATCGAGCTATAAAAAATATTTTGTGTAACCTGCAGATCAAAGCTGTTGTAAATAATACACTACTACTACACTATTTTTACATTTTCGAGCTAATCTCGACATATACTCATATAGAATATTTTGAGTCATATAACTGCAAATGAATTCAAGTCACGTGACTCATGGAAGTGGACTAACAGAACAACTGTTATGGTTACTTATTAGACCTTTGCACAGCTCTGTCCGTTTCCCCACTAGGTGGCAGTGTGACCACTTCTAATGGTAAAATGAATATTGACAGTGCCAAATTTGGCTGTCACTTTTGTCTTAAAGAAATACATACAAACAGTATGAGGGTTACGTGTTATGCTTGAGGGCACTTGACACAATCACAGACTGAATGACTAACCCTGAATTTTGTTCATTTAATTAAAATAGCAATACCACAGTGTAGAAATGTTTCAATATAGATAAAGGTCATCAACTGAAAATCTTATTTTGATTAAAAATAAGTAAGTACCAATTCAATTTTATTTATATAGCACCAAATCACATCAGAATCATCTCAATGCACTTCACAAATAAGATCAAAACCATAATGTTATACAATATACATATAGCACCAACAAAATGCATTGTCAGTATTTAAAGGCAACAGAGCTGTGAAAAGTAAATTTTCCCCCTTCCTGATTTTTTAAAAATTATCTCACATATTTGTCACACTTCTGCTTTGGATCATCAAAAGAATTTTAATATTAAACAAAGATAATCTGAGTAAATACAAAACGCTGTTTTTAAATGATGATTTAATTTATTAAATGAAATAGGCGTCCAAATGAATGAATAAAAAACATCATGCCCCCCCCCCCCCTAAACCTAATAACTGGTTGTGCCACACTTAGTGGCAACAATGTCAATCAAGCATTTGCAATAACTGTTAATGCGTCTTTCACATCGCTGTGAAGGATTTTTGGCCCACTCTTCATTGCAGAATTGTTTTTGATTCAGGCACATTTGAGGGTTTTCAAGCATGAACTGTTTAGGGTAATGCTACTGCATCTCAATTGCTCATTTTCTGTTAGAGCACAGAATTCCAGGTTCCATCAAATATGGAAAGTCGTCTAGGTCTTTAAGCTGCAAAGCAGCTGCAGATCATCACACTACCACCACATCTGACTGGCGGTATTATATTATTTTTATGAAATGCAGTGTGAGTTACAGATGTCACGGGATAAACACCTTAGAAAAAGCTCAAATTTTTTTCAGTCCACAGAATATTTGCCCAAACGTCTTGGGGATAGTCAGTATGTTTTTTGGCAAATGTGAGATGATCCTTTGTGTTCTTTTTGACAACAGTGGCTTTTGCCTGGAAATTTCCCCATGGATGCCTTTTTGCCAAGTCTATTGTGTTCATGATTCTATTGTTGAATCAGGAACACTGACCTTAACTGAGTGAGGTCTACAGGTCTTTAGATATTGTTCTGGGTTTTTTAATGACCTACTGGATGAGTTGTCGCTGTGCTCTTAGAGTAATTTTGGTAGGTTGGCCACTCCAGTGAAGGTTCGACACCACGTTTTCTCTGTTTTTTGATAATGGTTTTCACCCTGGTTCGCTGGAGTCCCAAAGCCTTAGAAATGGCTTTCTAATGTTTTTCTAGACTGAAAAATGTAATTTACTTTGTTTCTCATCTATTTATTTAGATAAAAGCATGATGTGTGGCTTTTTGACACACATGATGATGATGTGTGGCTTCACTTTGTCAGACAGCTTGTATTTAAGTGATTTCTTGATTTAGATGGATAGATAGATAGATAGAAACTTTATTAATCCCTCGGGAAGGTTCCTCCGGGGAATTCAATTTCCAATAGCCAAAACACCGACTTACAGTAATACTAAAAAGGAATTTTAAAAATCAAAGTATAAAATAGACAAATTACTACTAAATATCAAAACAGACAGAATTACTACAGAATATCGGGTTTGACTGAAATCAGGGAGTGATCTTTTCATTCCCACTGGCACTGATTAGCAGATGAGCAGCAATAGTCCAGTAACAACACTTATCTACATCAAAACACAGTGAATGTTTGTCCCCATACTGGATAAGACAAGATGTATCTTGTTCAAAGAAAACTGTGTGCGTGAAATAACAGCTCCCTCCTCTCAGTGGTGTGTATCGTAGAGTTTGAATGGGGCAGACATCGGTTGAGCCTCTAGCAGTAGAAAGCTGCCGTTAGGGCAACCTTTTGGCTGTTTTGACTGATAATACAGTGTGAATAGTGCTTCTGGGGGGCCACACAAGTGCTAATCAGTTAAAAAACAGGCTAGGGCATGAAAAGGTGAGCTTAGATTTACATTTGTAGATTCTCACAGAGATTTGCAGTAATTTGACTAGTTGTGTATTGAGTACTTTCAAATACTGCACGTATGAAGGTTATATTAAGGACGGACTGAACTGAAAGAGTTAGGAACAAAGGTACAACCTTATACCCTAATAATGCATGAATTGATGGAGTTGTAGAGCTAATTCCCTGTCAAAACACAGTCCTCTCCTAAAATCACACCCACAAGACTTAAGTTTAAAATTATTGATTTAATTGTGAGATATCTCAAAAATAACCCCTACACTCAGTTTACCAATTCAGTTCTGCTGGTTTTTTTGAAGTACACAGGGAACAAATATGCATTGTGTGTGTGTGTGTATACAGTATTTGAGTGTGACTTTTGTCATTGGACTCTGACCCTCCACGTTGCATGCTGGCACTATCAAGAGGGGGAGAATGAGGATGATAAGGCTTTTTCAAAGAGAGGTTGCACAATTTTTTATGACAAAATAAATTTTATTGTGTTCAAACAGCATCCAAACAAACATGTCACTCTAAATAAAAGTTTAAAGTGATTGTATGTATCAGTTTCTAAGATAGTTGTATGGCTAATCTCACAGGGTAAAACCTGTAATTAATTTATCTGGGTGTCTCTCACATCACCTTGGTCATGCACATTTCTCATCACAATTTCTTGATTTTAAGTGTTGACACTAGGAAGGTGCAGTTTCATGGCAAGCTTTGACAGGTACATGAATAAGAACAACTGTCTGTTCCTGGACAAAGTAAGAAGTTGAAACCGTGACAGGAGTCTGGACATGTTATGGCATGATGAAGATGAAGTCAAAAGACAAGTTCCCTTCCAGGAAAAAAACAGCACACGTGCCACTGCGACCTGTGGTCATAGTAGTCTCTCTGTGTGCCTACTTAGTAATCAAACTTTGTCAGTGTACCTTTACAATGAAAAATGAAAAAATCGTTCCATGATTAGATTTCTTGTAGAATTGTACATAACTTTCAAAAGATCACAAAGAAAACAAAAATCTACCAATTTATATTTTCCAGATTCTTCTATTTATTTTCATAACTTAGAGAAATTTATTTCTCTAAGTTATTTATAATTAAGTTTTTTTTTTCAACATCACAACACACAATAAAAACTAAGTATTTACATATTTAAGTGCAGACATTTTCTTTGCCAATATTGCACTTAGCAATAAATATTATGATGTTGTGGGTATGGACCCAGTTTAATTTGGTTTACAGTACAATTCCCATATTAAATTACTACATGCTTCAGCGAGAGGTAGACCAAACAAGGCCAGCATCTTGGTCAGTGATGGAGCATGTTAGCTATGGTGGCTGACTTAGTTGTCTTTGACAAGTGACTGGTAGAGGGACATGAGCTGGGCCTGAAGGTCCTGTGTGAAGGGGTCAAGCTTTTCTCTCAAGTCCTCTGCATAAGGGGCCACCATTTGCTTCACCAGGTTGGCCCTCTGACTTAGCTCAATCTGGACCTTCTCAGTCATGGGTCCCACACTATCCTGGAAGTTCTGCAGGTGTTTGTCCATTTTCTGCTTCAGGTCGTCAGTGTAGGGCCCCAGCTGAGCCTGCAGATCCTTCACACTCAGCTCCAAGCTGGTCTTCAGCTCCTCGCTCTTCTGCATCAGGGTGGTCCTCAGGGCCTCAGAGTCCAGAGAGTCTGCGTAGGGGGCCAATTCCCGTTTTAACTGCTCCACTCTCTGCTGGATCTGGGCCTTTGTGTCTTCGGTATAGGGCTCCAACCTGTCCCTGACGGAGCTCAACTCCTGGGTCAGCACATTTCTCAATACATCTGCCTCTGTGGTGATCTTGGTCATCAGGTGCTTAGCTGCAGGAGAAAGCTTATCCTGCAGGGTTACTGCATACTTGCTGGCTAAGTCAGCACTCTCTGCCAGGCGGGCACTAGAAGACATGGACAATAGTGTTTGTAATACCATAGCAGTCTTTAACCACTGAGTGACACATGTCCACAGTAGGCCCAGTCATCATGGTCCTGTATAACTTACTTGACTTCCTGTCCAAACTGAGACTTCTTGATCATCTGGAGAGTATCGTCAGCTGTCTGGGTGGCTTTGGCAATGTAGTCCCAGAAAGCATCAGTCAGCACTTCCACTTGTGGCTTGGGAGCATCAGCATAAAAGAGGTTGGCATGACAGCCTGCCAGATGAGAACAGTGTAAGAGTAGTGCAGATTTTGCAGCTTTTTTGATGTCATCAATCACTGCTACATCAGCAAACTATAAGTTGACTTTGACTTAGTTATATAAAAAAGACAATTAAAATCAAACAACTTTAAACTTACCAGATAGTACTGCAACAGCTATTACCACAAACACCTTCATGACTGCGTCTTATGGGGAAGAGAATGGTCAATTGTCAGCTACATTAACAGACAAAACATTTATATTTTTATCTCCTAAAGATTAGTCTTGAAATGAGTGTAATTCTCACCTGCTTTTGGCTTGTGTATCTCTCATGTGAATCTGTCAGAATGGTGCTTCCGTGTATATATGCTGAAGCCAGATAACAGTTGTAGTGAAGAGCCCAAAGTCCATGAGTCCCTTCCATGTTGTCAAAATGGCTCTCTTCCTGAACCTGTGGCTTCTCTATCTATCATATGACCATTGAGACTATAGTGTAGACACACTGACACAATCTTTATAATAGTAAATATCTTACTCCACAAGGCATAATGTAGCAGCTCTCCCTTTATCCTAAAAGCATTTAGGATAAAGTTAACTGTCTATTAAGTCCAGCTACAGATAACCTTGTTAGGCTGTGCTTACACTGTGTAAGGGCCAAGCAATGTGAATAAAATAGCATTTAGACACAAAAGGTTTTCTTGATATTTTGTAATACAAATAGCTCAAAATAATAATTTATAGTAATAATCATAATATCAATGATCTTATAGAATGCAACAGGTAGGAGCCAGTCATGGAGTTCCTTTGGCTATATCTTCAAAACCATAGCTTCAATATAGCAAAACATAGCTGGCTATCAAGCAGATCTGTATTTATCTGACACGTTTAAATAAAAAATGGGTATATTTTATAGATTAAAAAATGGTCAATTAAATCTCAATGACAGGAATAAGTGTCATAATATAGGCCTACGTCTGTCCTGGAAATTCACAAAGGACATTGCAGCTTGGGTCAAAGTTCAACAAATTTGAATGCAATGCACCATTTAACTATGGCAAGGGGTAGCAAAAGCCAATTTTCTGCAATAATATGAATAAGCTGCCAGAAGTTGGAAGATCTCCAGAGCAGTCATTGTATAACCAACATCATTAAATTCACTGTTTTGTTAGCATAACAATAATACCAGCTATCTCTTATTTTTCTTCCCAAATTCTCCTCTCCATGTCATTTATTGGTCCGACTTCTGAAACACAGAAGACTTTCTATTATTGGACCATTTATGTTCATTTCTGATACGTGGATACGACAAAGGAGTCACAGCATTATCCGGGACACAACATTTGACACCAAAAGTATCAGGAGATAAAGACATCAATCTGTTGTTCAGCACATTCAGAAGTCACTTAAATAAGTCTTGAACAATTCTCAAGGAAAAATAATCCAATTTCTTTCAAAAAATATTCTAGTTTCAAGTCTCAGACACTGTGTGAAATATTCTTTTGAAAGAATGATTGGTCATAGAAGAATAAGTTAAACTAAAAGTCTGCTCTTTAAAAGTGTCATAGGAAAATTAAGTATGATATGGCTGGTGTGAAAAAGCAGCTCCTTTGTCCTTCAGAAGCTGACGATGTCTGAATCGGTTAACCTTTGGTCAGGCCGACACATAAGGATTGCTGAACATTGGCATAACACAGAAACTAGGACTATCAGATGTGACTTTAGGTGGCACAGTGTCAAGCTAATAGAGACAATAACACACCTACTGCATATCTAATCAAAGCTGATCATCAAAGAAATTAAAGAAAGAGGTGTTGTCTGTGTCGACAGGGAGTTATCTATGGCTCTGAAAAGCTAACAGCTAAGTGATTAGAGACAGAGCCGTGAGGACAAGGTTCATCTTATGGATTCCTCACACTGACACTGATGAATCACACATGCATTTAAATAGTTATATCAAGTAATGCCATACAAGAAATCAGCATTAAATTGTGGTTTCATTTTAAAATCGTATCTGTCAGACATATAAAGACGGGTTATGTACCAGGGGTGTATGTTCATTGGTGCAACTGTATAAGCCAGTGATGTATGCTTTGTGGATGTGGCACAAGTTGTCAGTGAGGATAGCAGGGTGAGGCAGGGTGACAGCAAGGCACTAGCACCTGGACTTTGGGATCATTACTGTCTGGTTTCCTATATAAGGTGCGGAGTCTCACAAGCCGAAAACAAGAGCTGCCAAAGTGACTTGCAGATACACCAGCAACCTCAGGTAAGATGGCGAAATAAGAGGAACTGTCTACTTGTCTACTGTTACAGCTGTGGTGACTAACTGGTATTTTCTTGTCATAAGGTCTAAGAGCCATGAAGCTCCTCGTCGTGCTTGTCGTAGCAGTTTTCAGTGGTGAGTGTAATTGCAAAACATCATTATTGCACTGTAAATTTTGAAGCATGAAATAATATCAAGTGACCAAGAGAAAGAAGGCCAAGATTTAGTGGGGTGTAAATATGCACTGTACAAATGTAAAATGTCACAACAGGCTGTCCAGCATAGCTGAAAGTCAGTCTCTAAATGGCCTTGTCTCCCTCCAACAGGCTGTCATGCCAACCTCTTCTACGCTGACGCACCCAAGCCACAGCTGGAAGTGTTGACTGATGCTTTCTGGGACTATGTTGCTAAAGCCACACAGACAGCCGATGATACCCTTCAGTTGGTCAGGAAAACTCAGTTTGGACAGGATGTAAGGTAGGTCATACAAAACATGTGATAGGCTCATAATGTAACAAACAGGACACGAACAAATGTGATACAATACATCCTAACTGGAACTAAAACTTACGACAGAACTTTATCTCATTATTCACTTTCCTGTCTAGTGCTCGTCTCACAGAAAGTGCTGACATTGCAAGCAAGTATGCAGTCACCCTCCAGGAGCAGCTTCCCCCTGCAGCTCAGGACCTAATCACCAAAGTCACCGCAGAGGCTGATGTGCTGAAAGAGCGTGTGACCGAAGAGCTCAGCACAGTGAGAGAAAAACTGGAGCCCTACACCGATGATTTGAAGGCCCAGATCCAGCAGAGAGTTGATCAGCTCAAACAGGAGCTGGCTCCCTACGCAGACTCTCTGGACTCAGAGGCCCTGAGAACCACCCTGACACAGAAGAGCGAGGAGCTGAGGGTCAACCTGGAGCAGAGTGTGAGGGACCTGCAGGCTCAGCTGGGACCCTACACCGACGAACTAAAGCAAAAGGTGGACCAGCACCTGCAGGAGTTCAAGGAGCGTGTGGCCCCTGTGTCTGAGCAGGTACAGAGTGAGGTGATGCAGAGAGCCCAGCAGGTTAAAGAAATTGCTGCCCCCTACGTTGATGAGCTGAGGGAGAAGCTGGACCCCTACGCCCAGGACCTCCAGGCTCGTCTCACCTCTCTCTATGAGTCCTTTGCCAAAACCAACTAAGTCAATTTTTGTGTAACCAAAAAAAACTGCCTCTAAAAAACAATTCCCTGATTGCAAGAACTAATGTTTATGATATGACAACATAAGCTCCGCATTTCTGAAAGTGAAAGACGTCTAAAGATATTCACAGTATTAAAGATAAATAAATATTGAGTGTTGGTCTGTGACCACACTGTGTTTTCTTCTTCTGTATTATGAAAATAAAGTAAAAGCAAAATCTAAGCTTGCAAGACTGATGTGTTGTTTACAAAGTCAAGATGAAATCATTATTTAGTTGTGGAAAATCCACAAGTGGAAAATTAATGATTAATTAATGAAAAACAACAATTACATCATTACCTAAATGTGGTAACGGAAACTAGAACCGCTGGGCACAATGTGGTTACAGCCAACTACATAAATAAGTGCTTACAATTGGCCTGTACATAAAAACATACAAGTTTTTACCCTAATGAATTCTAATGTCATTGAAAAGAAGCAGTGTCATCTGGTGTGACATATACAGTCACTGTATTACTCATGCAGTATGTGCACATATGAACAACACAGTGGCCAAATGTTTAAAATTTAAGAAACATCCCAAATTGCCCAATGCCACACAAAATAAAGAAATAAAGCCTTTTGGTTTGTTCAGTGTCTGGTTACAAAATCTTGCCCCCCTGCCGCGCCCCTGTTAAGTTTCTGTTGTCAGTTTTGGACAAGGCATGTTCAGGTTTGTCTCTGCAAGTCTGAAAGTTCATAAACACATCCTGCTTCCACCTTGTTTTTTAGTTTTCCTTTTATGCCTGCATCTCCGCTGCCAGATTGCTCCCACGCTGCCTTACTCAGTGGCAACAACAACATTCCTCTGTTCTCCCCCCAGCTGTCACAGGCACTGTTAACCCTCCAGGGACACACAGAGCTCTGATTTCTTATTTTGTTTGATTATGTCAGGGGTTTTAGTCATACAGTGAATATACACATTTTAAACTTTTTTTAATACCTGTCCTGATGTATTAATACTTTAAATGCTTTAAGAGTTTCACTTGATTAAAGAACTCTGTTGTACATTTGTTGCTTAACTTGATGTGATAGGATTTTATACTGACCACCACCAAAATGTAAATATATTAAGAATGACTTGTTTTCTTGATTTAATAAAATCAGGAAGAGAACGTTATAGTCTTAAATGTATTTGATGAGTTACATACACTGCAAAACACTATATAAGAAATTAGTAAAATCAACCACTATTTTCTTGTTAACCTAATGTAAACGTTGTTTCTGCTGCAAGTATCAAACCTGTGACCCTGTCATTGCAGAGCGACAGTGTGATAAACACAGTGACCCCACTGATTTTTACTTTTTGTAGGCACACTCCTCCATCAGCCACTCTGACTCAGAACCAGATGATGGGAAGTATGTTAAGGAAAATACTAATTCTGACACCGAACATCCAGTTTACCAACTTTTAACCCACAGACATTAACTGCAGTAACCTCGCTGACTCAACTTTAACTGATGTTTTGTCTGTTCAGCAGGATGAGATCATCCAGATTATACCAAAAAACCAAACTCTTCCAGAAAACAACATCATCGGACAGGGGTTACTTTCAGTCATAAACTGTGCCAACAAAGTGGACATTTGAAGAAGCAGCTGCAGTTAAGATGACCATGTCAGACATTTTTACTGTATTACCTCATTGTTCTTCTTGAGTCTCACTGTTTCACTTCCCCATCTGATTATCTTTGTCCTGGTAGCATTGTGCATTTGTGTGGTCAGGCTTGTAACCTTTGGTGTCACATGTGTGGTGTGCTGGTTGGTCTCTCTAGTCCATAAACTCTGCACAGAACAAAATAAAAACATTTAGTCAGCATCTGTCATTAATGTATCTTATGAGCTGCAGTGTTGTTTCGGTCAACACAAAAAACAAAACTAAACATTTCACCGAAAACACGATGCAATATTGGCATTTTAAGGAATCTTAAACTTATACAGATGTTGCATGAGAACATTTAGTTCAGAATAGTGGGATTAAGTAAGTGGTCCTAATTTGTTTTGTGTGTTTAAACTGGACTGGACTTGTTTATCTAGCTGAACATACAGCGTATTTTGCTCTGTGCCACACACCTCCTCCAGTGACACACACTCTTGTCGTGGAATACCAAGGTCAAAGGTCTTTTGTTTTTAACAGATATGTGGCACCCAAACATACATAGTCTAAACCCAACATGTCATTAACTGTTTCATCTCTCTGTCGATTACCATTTACAGGAATAAAAGAACATTTCATTCATTACACGATAGCGATAGATTTGGCAGGTATAGTTTGCTAATCACTAACCATATAGTTTAACTCTTTTTGTTATCACACACTAATGTCATCAATTCTCACACACTAAGCCTGTGTGAAGCTGTGTTACTGTGAAGAATTAAAAAGCACAGAAATCGTTTGGATTGACATCAAAGAGACTGAGTCCTAAAGGGCAAAGTCATTACACACTGGTAGTGAAGGAATGAGATTTGAACTTGATAGTGAAAAATATGTTTTTATCATTAGGAGTGTCTGTAAAGTAAACATAAATATTACAAGATACACTACAATACAGGAACTTGTGATTTATAAATCAAATAACTAAGATATGTGCTCATTATTGTCCATTCAGGTATCATACAACATGATACCTGCACCAACAATCCTTCAAAACAACAACATAGGTCTGATGGATAGGTCTGATCCTACAAGTACTGCATCTGTAGGGTAGAGATGGCAGTCCAATGAAAAAAAACACCAGGATTACGTCCTGCGACTAATCAAATATTTGTTGCTCAATATATAAACACCTTTTTCTTCATAAAAAAAACCCCTTTCAATGCAAGTTTCAAAATGATGGAAATACCTTGTAAATGTCTAATCTGTGCAAACTAAACATACAAACAGATGGGAATTTGTTTTCCCCTTGTGATCCTGTTTATACAGGTTATAGAAAAAATAAAGTCCTCTGTATTTTATTACCTATAATCCCTCTTTTATACAGTGGGCTTGCTGCACCAGACAGAACTTGAACCCCAAGCCTGAACATGCCCATCTTGCAGTGCTGACACCTTATTTGTTCTTCTGGTACTTACCTGTAATGTATAGAACTGCCTCTACTAGCTGTACATTACTACAGCACTTTTTAGTGCCTGTAATCTGCACACAGCAAAATCACTTAACATGTGCTAAATTCACAGTTTCAAAGTATGACAACCAGACTGTCACACAGAGGTGCCAAAGGTGCTGGGGTGTGTCTGTCTGAGGAGGGTGGGTGTCAATGGTCAGCAGTAGCAGAGCATTTAGATTGAAATGCATATGTGATGGCTTAATTAACATCCTGGCACCAGGAGGATTTACTCAGATAAGAACACTTAGTGATAATGATCAGAGAAAACCCTGTGTCCAGTTAACACCAAACCTACAATGGAAGTCAGAGATAAAATAAGATGAACATTAAAAAATAAAATACTTTGAAAACAAACAAACACACTGTATTAAAACAAACTGCTAAAATTTGTGTAAATGTCAGAGACTAGTTGATTCTAGATCCTTCCATTATCCTAACAGCCTCCCTGTGTCATACATCAGTAATATATAAACTTACAACTTATTTTTTGTGAAATATATGTTTTTTTTACTTTTACTCCACAAAATTTCAGGCGGACATGTTTACACTCCATTGCCTTTATGCTACAGTTACTTTGCAGATTCAGGATTTACAAACAAAACATGTATTTTGCTTATAACATATACTGTAATGATTTAAATGAAATCACCAACTACATGTATACTATAGCTTCAACACCACCAACAAGACTAAGTTATAAGACATCATCATTAAGAATTTATTGAAGAATTTGCTGCTTAGGGAACATTTAGCATTTTAGATTGACATAGTTGTATTTACCACATAGAGGACACCTCTACTTGAATCATCACGTATTTTGTTTTGCCACCAACACCAAGACAAAGATCTGAATATTGCTTCAACAACGGTGTGTAAGAATAAAAAAGTATTTCATGACATAAGTTACCTCAAGAGCTTTTTGAGACAGTGTGTTTTTCTACATGACAGGAGCACATGGAAGGTTGCTGTTGAGGCTGTGAGGTGAACACGGAAACAGGAGAAAAGGAGAAACACGTTTCGACACATTTGACGTGAAACATTCACCCCGTCATTCTTGTGACTGCCACATTGCTCAATCTCCCCGTCGGACAATGCAAACCGGTGAGAACTTCGGACGCCGTGTTGGTGGCACGTCGCGTGGAAGAAAACTGGAATCTGCGCAGACAAATCATCATCACCACGTGAACGTGTGCGCGCGCGCGCGTGTAGTCACCCCCACCCCCGGCAGCAGCAGCAGCAGCAGCAGCCTCCCGGGACTCTATAAAAGCCTCCACTCACCGTTCAGGGAGCACGGTGGAAGCTCAACCTCCCAGGTGAGTAACAGCAGCGCAGATCAAGCAGAGAATGCTGTTCTAACCCAGGCGGCAGGTTTCCAAATGATTTATATTTTTGATGTTTTTATAGGTTGACTTACTGACTACAACTACATAATTTTTGGACAAATAATATGTGAAAATACTATCTTGTGAAATTCGACCACATCTGTTCATTATTCATTTTTTGCTGACCCCTCTTTATGTTTTCTCACAGCTGTATCTGTCTCTCTAGTAACCATGAAGGCTGTAGCTCTGATCCTTGCTCTGGCAGTCATCACTGGTGAGGATTCTTGCCCTTTTGCATTTACCTAGATTGTCTTTTATTTAATGTTTGAATTGTGTACTTTATTTTAAACATTTTTTACACATGGGCCCATTTCAGGCTGCAACGCCCGTGCTGTGCGCCAGGCTGATGCCACCCAAAACCGCTGGGAAGAAACAGTAAACCGTTTCTGGCAGTATATTTCTGAGGTGACTCAAAGAGCTGATGGAGTCGTGCAGAACCTCAAGGACTCTCAAATCAGCAGGGAGCTAGAGTAAGTGAACTTAAGCATCATTTAAAAGTATCTTCTTAGTTCCATGTTTGTTTTTTCCAACTCCTCATACATTTGCCACAATCATTCACACTATGCTCACAGTATAATTGATCGTTTTATCTTCTGTCTTCAGCACTCTGATTACTGACACCATGTCAGAGCTGGAAACCTACAAAGCTGAAATCCAGACTAAGCTGAGCCCTTACACTGATGCCTCCACTGGTCAGCTGTCTCAGGATCTGCAGCTTTTGGGCAACAAACTGCAGAAGGACATGCTGGATGCTAAGGAGCGCAGCACCCAGTATGTGAGTGAGCTCACGACAATGATGGAGCAGAACTCTGATGATGTCCAGAACCGCATTAACACCTACACCAATAAGCTGAAGAAGCGCCTGAACAAGGACACAGAGGAGATCCACAAGTAAGTTGGGTGAAAGCTCTCAGGCTAAATATTATTTTCTACTTTTTTTTCTTTGATAATGTGAAACCTAAATGACTTATATGTTTCCACCACCAGCACTGTGGCCACATACCTGGGTGAGCTTCATTCCCGCACCTCTCAGAACCTGGATGCCATGAAGGAGCGCGTTGAGCCCTACGTCCACCAGGCCAGTGACACCGCCACAAAGAAGCTGAGCGACATCTCTTCCGCGCTGAAGAGCCAGGCTGAAGGTTTGGGCCTGCAGCTAGAGGTCCAGGCTGAAGGCCTCAAGACCCAGCTGGAAGCCACAGCCGAGGAACTGCGCACTTCCCTGGAGGGCAAGATCGGTGAGCTGTCCGAGTTGTTCTCCCCCTATGCCACCAAGCTCCGTGAGCAATTTGAGAACATCATGGACAAGGTCAAGGAGACCGCTACTGCCTGAGGGTTTTTAAGGGTTGCAGATAGTTAGTGGTAGTAAGATGAGGGATGTGTAACCACTGATTTCATTATGCCCTGGAAAAGAGAGGGGAAGGAGGGGGCTGAGATTTACTGATGATATCTTCAATTAGGTGCATGTGTGTGTGTGTGGGGGGGGGTTGATAAGAGGAAGGATGAGATGCATGTTTTACAGAACAGTCAGCAGATGAACGTCTGTTTGAGTTCTTCCTTCATCATAGTCACCTTCGTCTCTTATCAGCTCCCTTGCTCACTGAAACACAAGCACCACGGTCAATAACAGTCTTTGATATACAAACAGACAATTAATTGTAATATGCTTTTCTTTTCTACCTTGAATTAACTGATAGTGGCACTCCTCCCAGATTTTGTACTGTGTTTTCTACATTTTGCCTGGTTGTAAATATATCGTAACTGCTGATTTTGAGCCTCATAAAATTCCAGCTCATATCATCCATGAAAGCACCAAACACAAGTGTCTGTCATTTCAATAAATGCACTGAATGATGATGATCAGTTGCTGGGGGCACATACTTTAATGTGTCTGCCAGATTTCGTAGAGGTGATACTCAACTGCTAAAGTGCCCTTCTGTACTGTCTGCATGTCTTGTTGGCGCCATGCTTCACAGACAAGTGGAATGTAAAATGATGCAAAAATGACAATCAGTGAGTAATTTTGCTTGTTCTTCAGTCTTGAGTGTTTCACATGTCATATGCCCACCATGCTGCTCTCTGTAAGTGCACTACCCATGGCTGCAATGTGTGGAGCAGTGCTAAGTGAATAAAGAACCTAGAAAATATCTGGTTTCAACCTGTTTGTTTTCCTAATCAAACATTAATACGTTATTAAGATGAGGTCCAGTTGCATACACACTCCAACAAAGCTGTTGCTAATCCACTATTGTACATTAGGTCTCTACAGTACATTAAAAGAACATAAAATAACCTTTAAGGAAAAATGAGATTATTATTCTGAAGAGCTTCATGTTTCCCACAGCTCCAATTATGCAAATGTATCCATCATATTCTTTTATTAGAGCATTGCATTATAAAGCTGCTGGGGATGATTATATAAGGGAATTTATCTGATGATATTGGACCCTTTGAACAGTTTTTCAACAACCCTCTGACTCACACACACACACCAGGCCCAACATCTTTCTTTACTGAACATGCTCCTAAAGAATTGATTAAACTTAAAGCAAAAGTTATGAGTTAATCCCTCCCTGTACTTGTACTCCACCCCAACCATTTCCCTTTCTACCATTTCTCTCCTCGAACATTTGCCCACCACAATCCTTGGCCTGCCATCTAGCCCAGACTTGTTAATATCTTCTCCTAGATTCCTTTCTCATGATCCCAGCAGGCATTTGGGAACATTCTGTACCTCAGATTTCTTTTTTATGTAGTGACATTCACCAGTTCTAGCTTTATCTTGAGTAAGTTCAAATTATAACACATGCATCTGTCCATTTGTTTACTATTATAGACACATACTGTTTTCATATTGTGTGCTCACATGCACATATACTATTGATCAAAAAGACTTCCTGTTAAAGTTCTTTAAGTGGCCTTTGATGGTTCACTGTGCTCACTGACATGGACCGTTTAGCAGTTTTGATAGGAACAAAAGGCATATACTTCTACACTTCCTTATAGCTGTTTTCTATCATGTTCTGCCATTAATATAGCAATATACTGCTTACTGTACTGCAGTGCAATATTGTGCAAACAATTCTTTAAGTGGTGTGTTGTGGCTATTTGTTCCAACACTAAATAAATATTTGTGGAATTGTTTGCATCAGTTTTCAGTGTTTCACTTACCTCATGTACAGCAGAAACGTATTTGGTATTTTTTTCTTTTATCTCTGACCATTTAGTGCTTACTTTGTACTGTTTAAAGATGTTTTTTTCGTGTTTTAAACATTTGTTTGCTACCATGTGCACCCTGGCGGCTGTTGGCATGTAGTTGCAAGTCATACTACATGTAACAATACCCACGTTAAATGTTTGACCCTAAATTGTCCACCATTTTATGAAGGTAAATGCTAAAAATATCTATTTAATGTTCAATGCAGCTATTTCTATAGTCCTTATGAAATGCATCTGCCTTGAAACAGAAACCTTATTACACTAGTGGTTTCAATAATATTAAATACACAGGATCCAAGGTCCAAAATTAAGAAAAATTGTCACGCTAACACTAAACCCAGATAACTCAAACTTATGCTTATCAAACTCAGCAGGATTTTGTTCTTTGAAGTGCAGAGCAGAGGCCAGTAGAGGACACTGTTTGCCCCTTGTTCCTTTCCTCTCCTCTGACCCCTCTACTTGAATCCATGTTGCAGAGACGCAGCTGTGTTTGCTTTTTTGGGAGAGTAAGTAAACTACATTTGCTTCATAAAGAAACAAAAACCATGGGCTTCAGCATCAAGACACATGTTATCCAGGCTTATATTTTAACCATGACAATGACTTAAATGTGCAGTTAAGATAAAATATAAGCTATGACGAACATGCATTTCACTGTGGACAACACCATAATAAGTGCAGCTGGGAATCTTGCTTTTCATCTGTGCAAAAAAAACATTTTGTGTTATAACGTAGTGTGTTTATCATTTGTACCTCTGTGAAAGGACATTGCATGAAAGGGTGACTAACGCTATGACTCCTGCTTGCTCTCTTTCATATGACTCCCTGGAAGAACTCCCTGTTTATTTTGAAACTCAGATAAGTGAAACTCCTACACACATTGTTGCAAGCACCAGTCATGGCTGGTATAAACAGGAAAACCAGAAGCATCCTGCTAGCTCAGCACTCCTGCTCTGTCTGCACCATGAGAACTGCCCGGCTGACTGCTAATAACCCCTCCAAAACACCCCTGCCGAGATTTTACCTCCTATTACAACTCTTTCTCTTTTCTCCATCCTCTCCCTCCCCTTCAGAGCTGGCACACAACATCAATAACCACAGGGGGCTTTGGCTAAATACAAAAACAGCCTTCATCTAAGCTTGTTATTGCAAATTGGGAGCACACAAGACATGCACTTTCACGCCCTATGCCTCTTACAATTATTCAAGAGGTGCACGCAAGGTTATATGCACGCAGGCACAAGCTCATACATTAACCCACTGGCCACTCCATGACAAAGGAGATGGAGATTAAGCCTTTCAAAGATAATGTGTGTGTGTTGAGGCATGTGAAGGCCCATTTAATTCAATTGTAGGCTATTCATCAATGCAAAATAACCTTATAGGCCCAGTCATGAGCAACATGAGCATTTGGTCTTTTCCATACGGCTTAGTGTGAAAACAGCAGTGATCAAGGCCTTTGAGTCACCAGACACAGACTTCCAGGCTCTAACTCAGGTCAGAGTTGTGAAAAGAGGTAACTGCAGTTCATCCAGCTGTACAGTTTTTCTAAGAAGGATCATTTATAGCATTGTCTCAACGTCTGGGAATTACTTCCCTTTTAAGAAAGGGAAGGTCTGGATAGGAGAGACATTCAGTGAGGCAGTGAAATTCTAAACAGTGCAGTAAATGTAAAAATACAGACTAAAACACTGCAGACAAGCGATCTGCTTAAGTCTGCAAGCTATCAGTGACTTCTTCCCTATGAGCACATTACACAAGGCAAGATTTTGAAATGTAGGCAACAGGATATCAATGATGAGGTTAAAACTGGTAAAATAAATTAAAGAATTTAATAGCGGTTTTTAAGGGACAGCTATAAACAGACATTTGTTTCATTGTTGTGCTTTACTTATGCTATGCTGGTACTTCACTGCAATTTATTTTATATTATGTTATTTAACATTTGTCTACAGTTCTAACACTCAAATCGTCAAGGTCGTTTAACAAGCTGGGATTGGTCAAGTATCCAAAAATATACACTAATCCAATGATATGCAGTAGAGACATATAATATATCATATTTTATTTTCTGATATAAAATGTTTTTTTTGTTCCTGCTTCCTCTAATTAATTTTATTCCCACCTCATTCTTTAGGAATGGTGTGTGGATAATGAATAGATTCAGTGCACAGTGAAGCGTGAGCACTTTAATAAATGTATTCTTGTGCTGCATATCACACAATCTTATTGCATAATGCGCTTATCTTCCTAACGTACTTGTGTACTTGTCACAAACAGTATATTTTATTGCTGTTGCATTGATGCTGATCAATAAAGGGGCAGTAGCACCTCAAGGTGACCACGTGTACATGTTGATTAAAGTCTTGCGTTTTTGCGCCACCCTCCTAGAAGCGAGCAGGCTTATAAAAAGGAACACACATATCTAGGCGCACAAACACACTCGATTTATTTCTTCTGATACGGAAAACAGGTATGTTTAATTCGTTTGCATCGTTTTCTGGACCTGAAAGTGATTCTTTTTTTACTGTGGGATACAGACGCTGTAAAAGATAGCTGAACAATTCGCAATGAGCATTAAACTATCAGCAAGTCCTCTGCTGTATTTATCCTAAAGTTCTGACTTACTTCTTAATATTGATAGTAAAGCGACACAACTGTGCTAAAATAGTAAAAAAATATCTAAAAACAACTAGTTAGAAATTAAGATCTAGCTTTAATTAACATATTTTATGTAATCCTATGAGGTCTGGAGGTTTAGCGGACTGGACGTAAAGGGAGCTGTCCAGTCCCTCTGGTGCTGACGCACCATGACGCTATTTTTTAAACCAAAGAATAATTCTTTGGAATTCAGAAGTCAGAAGGGATCTGACTCTTTTGCTATAGAAAAGCCTTTGTATGCAAATAAACAACAATCTGTTTTTTTTCCCGTTCTTCATCAGAGAGTCACAGCCAAGATGAGACTGTATCTCGCAGTTGCGGTGCTGGTTCTGGCTTTTGTCGCATACGCAGGTACGTTTTCTGTCAATTATCAACCTTCCAGTTAGGATTGGTTCTTCTTCCACGTGCTGTAACTTTGTCTTTGTCTATCTGCAGAGGCTCAGGATAGAAGCATCCAGGACAGGCTCAGCGATTTTGGCGAGCAAATGTCTGAGCTAGGCAAGACCGTAGCTGAGAAGGCCAAGACCACCTTCCAAGATATCCACAACAGCGAGTTTGCAGCAAACACTAGGTAAATAGAAGAAAGAGAAATAACATTTGCACAGATATTCATGTGAAAACGCTGTCTCTGTGTAACACAACGTTTTTACTCTCTCCTCAGAAACTGGTTCCAGGATAACTTTGACAAGCTGAAGACCAAGCTCGGTGAAATCGCCCAGTAGACAAGTAAACGGATTCCTGTTTCCAGCCAACAGTCGCCCCTTTTCTCCCCCCTCCTGACCTCTGACCTCTTAACTCTGACCCTCATATTGGGACAGTGATGTGTCAAATAACAAACTGCTCTGCCGACCAGATGTAATGGTTGTGTTGCCTCTCTGTAAAGAGATGTTTTGTTTATAATTTTAATGTAATCTTTTTAAAGAGACAATGTAAAAAAGTACAAGACATACACTGAAAAAATAGTGTTTTTATATCAAATCTGTTCCAGTGCTAATATTTATAAATGTAAGAAATGAGAAAGAAATGAGAACTGCTTAGTGTAATGAAATGAAAGTGTGTAAAAGATGTTTGATATCAAATAAACGACCTGTTCTGACAGTTTTGCCTTTCAAACTAATTATTACACACTAGTGTCCTTTCTAAATGTCTATCATAAATTTCAGATTAGAAATGTTCAGAGGTATGACTACTTTCAAATCAAGTTACAGTTTTTCTGTTACTATCCTAATGTTTCTTTAGAAAACACACAATTGTTAAAGATGCTTGGACCAGGGAAACTTCATGGAAGAAGATGGAAGCCTATTGAAATATTTTTTCTTGTCTTATTTTTCAAAAGATTATGTGTCATAGGCACAAAATGACTTTAAATAAATGCTCAGCATTTTCCTCCATTTAATACTAGGTTTTTCAATAAAACAATTAATATTTAAAGATAACATAACAATATCCATAAAACAGTGTAACATTGAATTCAGGCACAAATAAGGCAGGTTTTGAGTGATTTTGAATGAAACACATCATGTCAAAACTTAGTCACATAAAGCTTTGATGAGGCCCATATTAATGTGAAACAAATCTGCCCGCCACCTTATCTTTAATTATTTGAAGCAGTATCTGAGAGCAGAAATTGAAGATAGTCAACCTACTATTTTTTACAAAAACTACCAATACTGTGAATAAATGCGGAAGATTCAGGAGCTTACCTAATGGAAAATTCTCTTAATTAATACATGAAAAACAAGTTTCTCATTTTAAGCACGTTGACGAAATAATAAGTTTATACCAGGGTCAATATCATATGAATGGAAACTTAAGCCAATCACTTAATCAAACTGTAGCCAGCAACATCTGATAGATAATAGTTTATTTGTGTCAATAGTTGGTATCAAAGTACAAGTGCCAACATGGCTGCATTTCTGGCATTTCACAACTCCCGGGCTAAAGTCACTGTTTATGCTGAGTTAATAATCTACCAATTGCCCCAGTTCACTGAAACCTGTTCCTGTGAAGAGAACATCATGACAGAGGTCAGCAGCTGGTGCACAGAGGTCACACACTCCGCAGATCATGAACATGTTGCACAGGTTTTCTTAAATTTACGCTGAATCACTTTCACTTTGATTAATTTAAGATGTGCCAGAAATTAAACTTTTACTTCTTTGTTATACATTTAGCATGTCCATGCTATATCCTGTGCAACCCTACCCTGTGGAAAGTGCATACTTCAGCTGTTGCATCAGGAGGAAACTCTACTTCCTTAAGCAGCTAAACTGAAACTAAGTGGTGTCTTGTCTGCAAAAAGACTGTGAAGGTTCTCGCTCCGCCAGGAAACTTGTCTGCAATGTCTCCTGTTTATAAAGAAGTTCCTAAATTAAATGAAAATACACTGTAATCCATCCATCTATTGATCTATCCATCCATCCATTATTCTAGCCCCTTGTCTTCTTAAGAGCTGCAGGAGCGCTGGAGCCTGTCCCAGCTTGTCACTGGGGGAGAGGTGGGGTACACCGAGGACAGGTTTCCAGTCTATCACAGGGCCGACATATAGAGACAGACAGCCATTCACACTTACATTCACACATGGGCAATTTAAGGTCACCAGTTAACCTAACTGCATGTCTTTGAATGGTGGGCGGATGCCGGAGCACCCGGAAAGAACCCACGCAGACACAGGGAGAACGTGCAAACTCCACATAGAAAGGCACCTGGCCAACCTGTGGATTCAAACCCAGGTACATCTTGTTGTGAGGTGACAGTGCTAACTGCTACGCCACCATACTGCCCTTGTATCCTAATTCAAACAAAATAATGAAATATATTAATTTAAACATGGCTTTTCAGATTTGATTGACATTGATTAAATATGTATGCATTCACTTTCCAGTTTCCTAACCAGAGCAACTGCTAATAAATATATTGCATTACTTTCAGCTCTGTGTGCCTAATAAAGTGGATACAGAGTGTATAACTTTTCCAATGCATAGTGGGAGGCTGCAGTCATGTCAGGGACACACACAGATGTTCAAAAAACAACACATAATGTAAAAACAAGGAGAAATCTGTCTGTTACTGTCTGTTTAGACAGCTGTGAGTTCAGGTTTATAAGTGAAACATAGTTATGAACCCTCTCAACCAGTTTAACCGTTCCCATTGAGAACAGGTGGCATGTACATAGCCTAAGTAATGACAAGATTAAAATTGATTTTGTGGTGGACTCTGCCCACAGAAATGCTTTGCTTGGTTGAACTTGTTTATCTATTTGTCCCCCCTCAAGTCTTCACTAAAACCCATATCTCTCCTGCAACAAGAGAGACTTTGACTGGCCTGTATACATATCAGCAGCTGCCAAATGGGCTGAGATATCTGATCCAAAGGGCATTTGGACAGTTACTGAACTTAGCTAATGTTGATTTTGAAAGGATATCAAGAGTTCAGGATCAAAAGATCTAAAAACAATGTGTCTTTACTTTGAGACTAGCAGTTTTACTTTAATAAAGCTAATACTGATTTATGTTTAAAATAAAAACAAATCACATAAGTGTCTGCGATGGATGAAACCAAATGTCCTGCAGCTGTCATGTGCCTTGAATTAAGACCAAAACTACATCTAGCCAGTAGTCTTGCAAAAGTTTAATGTATTCTTATGCGTAAGAATTTCACAACAGGATAAGATCCAGTAAGAGAAAAGGAAATTCATATTTATTCAAACATCTGTTGATTCAGTTTTTGTCAACAAAACAATGCAATAAATCACAGAAAAAAAGCAACATGTTGAATGGTCATCCGATGAGGACCAATGTACATATGTTTGCGGTTACCTAATACAAATAAAATGGCTTGATAACAGTTGCTTCATTCAACTTCTGTTGATCAGCGAGAGGAAAAGGTAAAAATACACTTATCACGCTTTTGCAGGTTTGTAACGTGATGCTGATGAATCTACAGTTACATTTTGCTTTGAAATCTTAGATTTGATTTATTTCTGGATGACATTTATTGCTAGTATGTAGATCACTTAGAATTAGAAAGAAAAGTATTTCTAAACATGATACGCTAAGATTGTAGTTATGATATCGATCTAATATAACAAATTAATTGTGTAAATAGATTATTTCTCCTGATAAAAAAATATTATGAAGAATCAGCTACTAATTATATGTACTGTATACAGGAGCTGATTTTGAGCTGATTGTGTTTCTCTCATGACAGATGCATACAAAAGAATTCATTTTTGTTTTCTGTGCCGTCATACTAATGCAAGGTATGGCTTTAACATGTGTATTCTACATCTTCACTGTCTGTTCCTTTATTTATGAACTTGTTTCCAGTTGTGTTTTTTGCTCTGCTTAACTGTCAAACACCGTCCTCTGCAGCATGCAGGCCACTTTTGGCCCAGACACCTGCACCGGCACAACCTGACTCTCCAGGATTGCTGCGGAGACTGGCAGAGAGAGCCAGGTATTTCTGAATGGATTCTGCTAACCGTCTGTGTTCAGCTCATGCATTCAAGCTAATCTGACTTCTCTGTAAATGATCACTAGTCATCAGAATTGCTAAAATATTTCAAGCACACATTGATGTGTTTCTGTGTACATATTATATTTACTTATTTGTGGACTTGTGTATGTCATAGGGATGTCAAAGATAAAGTCCATGATTATGGAGAAATAGCACTGGGCTTTGCTGGTGCATACTATGAAGAGCACATCCAACCAGTGACTGCAAGCTATGTTGAATGGGCCTCAGATGTCAGAAGCTCCGTGTTGAAGAAGATCAAGACAACGTTTGACGACTACATGCCGTTTAAAGCTAAACCAGCTGATCAACCCCCTTTAAACTAGAGAAAAGCTGACAATAAATTTGTAGTCTTGTTATGTGTCTCATCTATAATTTTTACTACTTGCTCCTGAACTAGACTCTTAAAGAAACTAAACTGCTTTAGAATAAATCTTCAGGTTGACATGAAACAGCTCTTGTTATCTCTGTGTATGGGCCCAGTTTTTATCCTGCAAGGGCTAGGCCACCTAAAGCTCATAAGAGGGAATGGTTTAATTTGATTTATTTAGTAATTTATGAGCATTGTTTGCAGATTATTAATCATGCATTTGAGTGACATTTCATTAGAAATGAACTGCTACATTCTTATTATTTTAGTGATATATTAATTATTTCTGCCAAGTTTCAGGTCAGGTTTAACCAACATCTAAAATTAGGGCAGACAGAAAAGCAAAAGAAGAAGGAACATTTCTTCTTATGACATTTTACTTTCACTGTTTTCTCCCTAAATCAGCTCTTGTACTTCTTTTGTATCTCACTTGTGTCTTATTAGGCAGATGCTTTACACAAAAATATCTGCCAAAACAGTACAATCTAAAATTAGGAGAGAGGCATAAAATACACACAGGGAGAGAAAAGAAAGAGATTAAAAAGAAAAGCATTATGATATCTATACCCATTATGATTACCTTTAATACACTATGTCAAGGTATGAGGGTGAAAGGTGAAAGCAGAAATCCCAGCAAGCATTGCTCTGGGTTTAGCACAATTTGTCTAGACAGTTCCTGGTTGATTGACCTGCTTTATTCTGATCTGTCTTTGAGCAGACGTGACTCTGAGTTTGTTGTCAAAGTAGTGCTAATAAGCAAGAATTTATCAAATATCAAATAGCAGGTAATGACAGTTGAGCTGCTTTAAAATATGTTTTGTCATATAAGATGTGGGAATTACAATATACGTGTACCATGACATTTTGCAAACACAGGACTTGTGCAGTATCAGGAGAGCTGTAAGTATATGACTGAGTATGAATAAGATAAACTTATATTCAAGGAACATTGCATAACCACTAAGTCATACTTCCACATATGGTATTTAAAGTGAAAATCCTGCACACTGGACTTTGTTTAGGTGAACATGTGTGTCTGTGCGTTTGTCATTGTGCATGCATGTGCGTGTGTGCGTGCACATGTGTGTAGGTGTGTGTATGCTCATCAGATGACGTTTGTTTGCAGTCCCCCCCTATATCATCCTGCTCAGATGTGAGCTCCGAGTTACAGACAACTCGCTTGCAGAGAAGACTGTCACTTCTTGGATCTGTACATCCAACACAGCAGCAGGTAATTATCTTTCCTACAGCAGGAGCCCTGGCTTTTCCCCTGAAGCTACTGCTGAATAGATTTCCCAAAACTATATATTTTGTAAAAAGTCTGTCTTTATGGGGTTTTTTTGCATTCTTTTAGTAACTTGTTTATAAGCATGTGAGGTTATAGTGTTAAATATGAAAACGAATGATTGATTGACCAAAAGCAAAGTTGTTTTTTTTTAAGTTTCTATTTTAATTTTGTTTCAGAGATGAATGCTAAATATGCTTTGGCACTGATCCTCACTCTGCAGGGTAAGAAACATATTAGTGTAATCTGAAGAAATTTCTTTTTTAATGTAATCTTGATTCTTTTGTGACCTTTTTACTTCTTTACAAAAATATTACACAAAAAACAACTATTTTCGCTGATTTACAAAATATCTGTATTCCTTTTTTTTTTTTTGCAACAATGCTAAAATTGCTTTTAGCATGTCTTTTGCACATGTGATAGCATTCACAATTGAACAAACATTGTTGGTTCTCTGGCTCCTGCACAGTTTTATTTATGGTTGTGAGTGAAAAAAACAAGACATGCACAACAGCTTTTATTTGTAGCTAATAACTGTAAATGCACATTTACACACAAACCCATAAATAGTTGATTTCATAATATTTCCAATGCAATGTTTTTCATTTTTTGAGTGACTAACATCTTTGGATGCTCTTTTGACTTTAACTCATCTGGTTTCCATTTTTTGCTAACACTGGTTCTTCTTACCATTCTTATTTTATTCCAGTTTCCATGAGCCTGTGTGAGGTCCCCGCACCATCACAAGACCTTGTTGACACTTATAATGCACATAAAAGTACATTCTACAACAGGCTGCTCAATGCATATAACAAACTGCACGATGCCGCTGCTCCTGTAGTGCAGAAATTTGCTGAAAGCGATCGTGCACAGACTACCAGGGATTACATTGACGAGATCCAGCAGAAGCCTGAGTTCCAAGCTTTTGTCAAACTTGCCGCGTGAGTGTTCACAGAGGGCACTTTGCAGGAAAATACTACAAACACAAGATAAACTAAACTTTCTCTAGGTACTGAGCTAGAAGATGAAATGTCAAATGAATCTGTCTTCTCTGTTTTGTACAGTGGCCTGGGTACAGAGGCAGTTCCCCTAGTGGACAAAGCCCGTACATCATTGTTGGGTCTGTATGAACACTACTTGCGTCCCCATGTTGGCGACTACCTGAAAGAAGGCATTGATGCTGTCAAGGTCCACCTGGACAGAGTCCTGCCTGCTGAGTAAAGAAGACTGACTGGGACAAACCACTTAGCAGCCTGTAATAGATGATAGTTCATAAAAACTACACCACTTTAGGCCAAGAGGAGCCATGCACAATGCAAACACAATCCTTTGCCTCTTTTCAAACCAATATCATTTGCAAAATCTTACAAACTTAAAAGTAGGCCAAACATGTCAACATCAAATATGCAAATTGTGCATGTGCAGTTTTTTGTGTGATACACTAACCCATGTCTGTGTGTGATCCTGTATGTATATGTGTAAATGTGTTCAATAAAATGAAGTGGAAACTATTTGAATGAAATGTGTCTCTTTATTAAGAATACTTATATATACTTATAATACTTATCATAATTTATATATTTTTCTGGAAGTTGTCTGTACCAGAGGAGCCAAGTGTTGCAGAATATATCTAAGCAGAATATTATTTTGTGAACAGAACAAACATTGTTCCAATTCCACCAATTACTGTGTTATGTAATTACAGTCCTATATTTTAATTACAAAAACTCCACATACTGTATTACCTTGTTACCATAAAAAAACAATCAATTCAACATTATGAAAAAGATCAACTTTGTCTAAAATAAAAAACAAAAAAGCTGTGAAATAAAAGGCTTTAAGTTGTATACTTTGCTTTAAGCATTATATTGTGTGCGTCATCTTTGCTCTGCAGGTCATATGGTATGGTCAAACAACAGTGTGTGTAATCTACAAAAAAAAAAAAATATATATATATATATATATATATATAAAATATATATATAAAAAACTGACTTTAAGGTACATTTCATTTATATATATAAATGAAATGTACCTTAAAGTCAGTTATTCTGTGTTGTTAAATATTACTATGTCATGAGTGCCAACTCAAGCTTTTATTTTATTATTTAGTATTAAAAATCCTCCCAGTGGTCCTCCTATGAGATTTTTTTGAACAGTGGCATTTGTGCAACATAATGTGCACATGTTTCTTTTCTTCTTCAGAACAGATTTTGATTAAACATGTAAAGTAAATATGCCCGCAATGTAATAACAGTTCTGTCGCAAAAACAGCAGAACACCATTTCATAGACCATACCATAACACCATAACAAGCTGCAATGTCATCAGAGCTGAGTCATCACAGCACCAAATCAATTAGATTTTAGTAACCACAAGCTCTCACAATTTAAACACGGCCCCCGGCTGTCCTCAGACAGACCTGAGTTATCAGGTCAAAGGCAACCTGACATGTGAGGCTTGATCACACCACTGAGTGTAATGTTTACTCAGGACTCTTTGGCACATGTCACTGTAGAGAAGCTTACTTCTAAAAGACACATTTTGTTAAAAAACAGGCTG
The DNA here is from genome assembly GCA_034779795.1 of Ctenopoma multispine. Classification (NCBI taxonomy): domain Eukaryota; kingdom Metazoa; phylum Chordata; class Actinopteri; order Anabantiformes; family Anabantidae; genus Ctenopoma; species Ctenopoma multispine. The sequence continues at coordinate 7,460,059 of JAUYWH010000008.1, read as the reverse complement.
TTGCTCTTTATAATTCTGACCAATGAATAATACAGGAAACTGGGAGTCTCAGTCAAAATTAGGAGATAAATAGATGAAAAAATATGTTTTTAAGATGCAAACCCCACTCCAGAAAACTTAAGTCAGTAACTGTGATTTGTCAATTTGATCAAATGTTTAGTTATCTGGCAAAAGTAAAATAAAGAGATTTTCATTGCTTTGATGTCTACAACACACATACATTTGGACAGAGTTAAACTTAAGGCTGAAAGGTATATAAAATATTTTATAGATATTATATTTATAAAGTAACAACTTTCCGGTTGATGGTTGGGCATAAAATAAACATCCACCAAAGTCTTTTCAAGCAAAGATGCGTGGTGATTTACAACTTTGTTCCAAACTCTCAAGTGTAAGATTGCAAATAATTTAGACTTTTCACCATCTACAGTACATAAAAATGTGAAAAGATTCAGAGACCCCGGTAAATCTCAGTGAGTAAAGGCCAAGTGCGGAAACTGTTGTTGAACGTGTGTGACCTTCAAGCCCTCAGGATGCAGTAAATGAGGAACCATCATGCTACCACAATGAACATAGCTACATGGGGTCAAGAGGACTTGGGAAAACTGTTGTTCCTTTAATACAGTCCACTGCTGCATCCAGAATCCTGAAACCTCATCATAAAAAGAGGAAGCCAAACATCAGTTCTCTGGACCTGAGCCCATGTCAGATTGGCCAGATGACAGTGAAAACATGTTCTGTGGTCCCAAATGACTAAATAATGTCACTTAAGGAAAGAAAACACAGTAGAAAACAAATTTTGTTGTAGTTGTAGAATCAAACTCTAGATTTCATTATATTTACAAAATACACTTACGTTTGGCAGTGAAAACACTGAAAATCCTTTAGCAGATAAATAAAGCTTAAAGCAAGTTAGTCAATTAAACATTTAATTTTTTATTGCATTTAAAATGATGGAAATGAGGTTTGAGATCTAAAGTTTTCATAGACAATAGTACAAACATGTATCCCTCATGTTAAAGAATTAAAGAATTTAATTCTAATTTTGGATGGGAAATCAAACAGAAAACATTAATGTAAAATAAACACAGAATGATTAAATGTCACATGAATACAACACAAACTAGAGAAAATAATTACTGATCTGCACTCCCAATATGCTTTCAAAATCAAGTCACATGACGAGAAACAAGCATTTTATTTTTCAACTGTGCTTTTGCCAGCAATCTGTGTGCCAAAATAAAATTTTTATTAAGATCAAACTAATGTGTAAAATATTTAAAGAAATAATTACATGGGTGAGAGAAAGAGGTTTTCTCCCTAAAATCCTAAAACAACATTGACAAAGAGACGTAAAGTATGTAACTGTGTCACACGCTAGCCTAGCTAGCCTAGATATTTCATAACCTGAATTAGCCGGGATGACGTGTTCAACACACTCTAGACTTAGGACCATCTAAACAAAACTATTGTAATGCGAGCTGAATGCATTGCTACAGCTATGGAAGTTCCTCCTTATGGAGCTTCAAGTCCCGTGCTTACAAAATCAAATCAGACTAAAGTCCTAATTGGCTCCTGATGACGTTTAAAGACACTTCTGGTGCTACATTCATCATGCTCGTGTTTACAATTGCTTGTCACAATGTCTGTTTTATCAAGACATAATATAGCACATAGTCCCGCAAACACATCAGACAACAGCTCTACTTTATCTCCCACAGAGTGCACTTTGTCTCTGGGAGCGACAAGTCAACACATTTACTCTCCTATATAAACAGGTTGTGCTAGATGCGCCTCTTACTCCGTTCTCTTCACCACAGTCATATCCAGAGAGGAATACAGTGAGTACTATAAATTTACGTCAATTACTGACTGTGATAGACTTAAACTGCCAGAATGTTGTTTTATTATGAGAAAACGCCAAAGACAATTAATATTCACAAACATAATATGTGTTTCTGTTTGAGCTCATGTTTTATGCTTATTTTCACAAAATAAAGAAAAGAGACTTGTAGACACTTTATTCATTCATATCTATGGGTAATTTATATGAGAATGTCTCACCCTAGTGGATAAAGACAGACAAGCTCCAAAAGTCTCTTTGTTCTCTATTCACTCACAGGTTTGCATATCATCATGAACAAGCTGCTGGTCATTACTGTGCTTGTTGCACTCCTTGCTCTCAGTAAGTGTATTCTTAGATGATAAATCTGAATTTAGGATCTATGATGGAAAAAAAACTATCTTGTTCCGAATAAAATGTGTTACCCTTGAACCCGTCTGACCTGGTTTTGTGCAGATACTGAAAGCTTCCGACTACGGAGGCAGGTCGACGAGGAGGAGGGGGTTCTGGGAAAGTTAACAGATACTGTCAAGTCCTATTATGACAGTGCTGTCAACACTGCCAGTGGATATGTAGAAACCATCAAGAACCTGAAGTTGGAGGAAAAGGCAAAGTAAGAGAGTTTAATCAAAGATGCATTCATTTAAAAAAATAATGTGTGAATTTATACTTAAAACTCTTCTGTTTTTGACAGGAATCTTTACACTGATACTACCACAGTTCTGAGCACCTACACTGGCATATTACATGACCAGCTTTACCACATCCTTTACCAATAACAGAAAACAAAAACAGATTCCTAATGACCTCGTCTACTTTTTTCTATCATTACAAGAACTTTCAAGCTCTAAACAAAAGGCCCAAAGTCACTTGACATTTGAAACTTAGCTGTATCTTGCCCCATGCAAACCTCAAACGGGATCTTCAAAGTAATAGGCCCTTACTGTGCTCTTTGTGGTGACTTCTTGGGCCACTGCACAGGTGGAATATGATGATAATCGCCCAACAGGAACTGTCAACCCATTCAAAAAACAGCTTGCACAAAGGAAACTGGACAAAACAACCTGGCAAGCACAGTGGCAGGAGCACACCGCATGAATCTCTCCATGAGTCTAAGAATTAGAAAACAACAATTAATGTAACGTAATAATTTAATGATCTATTGCCACCTACTGGTGTTCTCTCAGTTTACTCTGAAGGTCATCCCACCACTGCATACATTTATATATCTTTGTGATATCGTGAAATAAAATATTTATACAAAAACCTGTGGAGTGTGGTTAATAAATGAGATTTTAACTCAGTGTATAACACATGAAACTACACAAATTAATTTTGTCTGATGTTGTAAACTCACTCATGCAACAGATCGTGTGTTGTATCTTTGCGTCTGTATGAATCTACAGTGAGGTACAAGACTTTAATCAGCTGTGGCAGCATGAGAACAGAAGCTTCTGTTGCAATTAATAATGGATGAAAAGCAACAATGGGTAAAATGTGAGAGCGCTGAGATGCTGACAGATGAATAAACAACACAGACGGTGAAGTTTGTTTTGTGGATTCTGACAGTCAGAGGTGCAAATATGTTGTGAGTTTTAATTAATGCATAAATCTACAACATGTGGTCTCATCTGAAACTACATTCAACACAAACAAAGGAGATTCATTTTGAGTATCATGATGTAGCTGTCTACTGTACTTAAAAGCCACACAATAAACTACATATGTAGTATATGTGTTTTTTCAGGACTGGAATGTTTTAATACTCTTGAAAAATACTACTATTGCTAATAATTCAGCTACTCAGTATTTTTACTCATACACACATACAGAGCAATATTTTACTGTTTCTGCAGTTAACACTGGTTAAAATGGCTTAATCAGAGAAATTTCATTTTGTATTTGATATCACATTCTGTCTCTAATGTTTTTCTCACCTGACACCTGTGATGGGATTAGGTTTTGACCCTAATTTAATTTAGCCTATTGGCGCATACCATTGCTGCAAAAGAGAATAAAAGAAGCACTTTCTGAGAGAGAAGAGGAAAGCATACTGTGTCCCTGACTTTTTACAAGTGTGGTTTGATTGAATAGATTCCAATCACAGCTTGAGTCTTTTTAAGTGAGTGTAGACGGATGGATAAAAATGTGACAACACAATTCTAACAATTACAGTACTTCCATTAATATTGTATGACAAATTAAATGTATGATAAATTAAAGTCTAGTTTGACTTACAATGATTTGTGTGACTGAGAAAATTAGGAAAATAATGACAAAATATGTCATCTCCTCCTCTCCTGGACTCAGTCTCAGGTGAAAAGGTGAAAGGTATTTCATCGTATACAGGATGTAACCAGTTACTCTGGGAAAGGAACAGCAGGTGAACACAATTACAATTTTAATCACTAAAACCTGAACGTATGTAACTACCTTTGTATGGGTGCCTCTACTTGCCTCTACTTTATCTTCATACAATTATTGTTCTAGAAACTACAAGTGACAGATAGTATTATTAGTAAATATTCTGATTTCCTAAGTGGACATTTAGAGTTGGCCAGTCCACAATAGTTTAAGACAAGCCCTTTAAAATTGCATCATGGTAAAATATTAACTTCTTAAATTGTATTTTCCCACTCTTATCGCCTTTATGATTTCATGTGGTAGTGTTACAAAAGCTTTGTTCATTATTTATGACTCCATTATATTGTGCTATTAGCACAGACTAGCCATAAAAAATGTTTTTAATATTTCCCGCTAAGATCGGCAGTGGGTCTTTGCTGATCTTCAATCTATGAAAAAGCCAAACTGCATCACAACACACACACACACACACACACACACACACACACACACACACACACACACACACACACACACACACACACACAAAC
>JAUYWH010000008.1:7421872-7445433 GCA_034779795.1 Ctenopoma multispine | reverse complement strand
CACACACACACACACACACACACACACACACACACACACACACACACACACACACACACACACACACACTTTCAGTAATGGTTTTCTCAAAAAGGAGGCACTGCTACAAAGAGGTAAGTCCCACAGGGAATCCATTTGCCTTCCCTTACAATTATCACACACTTCTCTTAAAAACACCATGGACAAGCACTGTTGCCATGGATACACGCCAGCTCATCCCCCCCTCTTACTCTGTCATTTTTCCAGTGTATCTTTCCTTTTTACTGGAAGGCCTGTAATCCCAGTGGATAGGTTATGATTTCTGTTACATACCAGGACATGTTGTTTCGTGCATGACTTTAAGTGTCTGACGAAATGTGTGTGTGTGTGTGTGTGTGTGTGTGTGTGCGAAGAATGCAGTAAGAAAACTTTACCTAGGGGCACACCACAACAGAAAAATAACAGGCAAAGATTTTAGACAAACAGATATGCAGTGCGTAATGCTGCTAACAGCTGCTTGCTGCAGTGAACAATTGATTCGGAATGTACAGTATTTGTTACCTATTACAACAACACACTAACTGAAGCATAGAGAGATGCCTCATCCCTAACGCCAGGTCAGTGTGACCAAACTCCCCTGAGCTAAGCCCAAACACATTGATAAGTCTGTCGCACAGTGGAGAAAAGTGAACTCATATATCAAAGCAAACCTGGAAACTTACTGCCTGCAGAAAATGTCATCCACGAATAATAAAAATGCCACAGACAGTGTTATTTTTCATTAAAGTATAATAAGTATGAGTCTAGTTGATGTTTTATTTCCTCAGTGGTCCTGTTGTAGCTGGGTTTTCCAGTTAAAAAGCACACATTAGTTAACCATTTACACATTATACACCTATAGAACACTATTATGTTTCAAGAAAGAAATGTCTTGTTATCAGTTAAATTAAACACACTGAGCAACTGACTTCTTCAAACACCCAATAACGAATTCACCTCTTCAGAAACATGGTTTTATTCTTGGAAATTGCAGTCAAATTTAATCATCAATCAAGTGTGTGTAAGGTCTGATACACTACAGGGACTCATTTAAAAAAAAAGCTCTGAGGGTTTGTGGTGGTTGACCAAATCGATGACCAAAAAGAAAACAGGATCATGTCAATTTTTTACTATCAAAATAAACAGAGAAATTGCTTGTTATGATGTAACTTAAAAGAAAGAGAGAAAACATCAAGCATAGGACGTATTAAACATTTTTCTAATTGTTCATGTCCAGCTTAAATAATTTCACTCCACTTACAGACATACTCATCTGAGGCTGAAGAGCTGATTGATTTACCTTTTAAGGTTCAATGCTCATAACAAGTTTGCATCATTACCTATGACGTTTGTGATCATGCATTGAGGTCACGTGCAGACCAGGCTGAATGTGTCACGTAGGCAGTGATAAAGAGGAAAAATGGCAAAACACTGCTTTTATATCCTGTTTTAAAGAAGTTTAAAGGTGGAAAAGGTCTTAATCCTGTCTAATACTAGCTTCCAGGAAAGCACCTTCAGTTTGTTTGGTAGATAATATACTATGCCATAGAGAGGTCTGTAGAGACTGACCTACATGATATTCATGGGATTTCCTTTATATAACATAATGTCTCATCTGTGCTCCTCATGTGTGCTGTAAGTTACATTCTCCAGGCCTGTGAAATAAATAAAAAATTGACTCCCTCGCCAGTCATAACTGTTTTGTCTCCACAGTCAATCAGGAGAGGAGAATCATCAGTCAGATTTTTATCTATCAACAGCATCTGAGTGACATTTACATTAATATTACAATACAAATTTTATACATTTACAGCAGCATTCTGTAAATCTTCCTGTGCCATCAACTCTACAACTTCTTTTTACATTTATTTTCAGCCAACTATTGTTGCTTCTTACCCTACAAGAATAAAATGCATCATTTCCTGTGCAGCAAATGACTTCACTGCGGAAAGGCCAATTCCTCCGAGGGCTAAAACAAGAAGTGTAAAATCTTTTATGAGCTTGCAGTCGACTGAATCAACACTACATCACTCGCCAATAGAGCAAATGTACCAAAACCACCACCAGTGCTACAGAAAGTTTTGCAGAATGCCATTATTTGACAGTACTTGTTGTAGAAGAGAGGCAGACAGGAAACTCAACCCGGGAAACCCCGTGGTACAATGTCACAGGTTGTTCTGAAATATACTTACACTTTAACAAACATTGAAATAGAGTCACAACTGAACAAATGTCCCCTGATATGACCTCTGACCTTTATTGTACTGTAGAACAGCTATCCTTTGAAACGTAAAACCTAATCCTGGCTCTGACCCTGTAAGGCAAAGGTCAGCTTCACAAATGCATGTCTTGGCAGCAGTTTTCCAAACTATTCTGCACCATGTAGCATAAACACACACACTGAGGAGAAGAAGAGATGGAGAACACCTACAATTAGTAAGGAATGTTAGACCCTCTAACCCCACCCGTCCTGCCCCTTACCCTGTGGCATATGGCTTAGAAAAGCAGCATGCCCTCATTTAGCGTTTTGCTCTGGGCTGGTTGTGACCAGAAGATCAACATATTTCTCACAATTCTCTGAAAGGTAAAACAGCTTAATACAGCTGTACAGAGGTCAATGATGTAAGCCAGTGACTACATGAAGAAAAATATAGCCTACTGCATATACAGTACATGTATGTCAGTAGAGACAGACACAGCCATGTAGTGCGAGAAAGAGGGAGAACATTCTGGGATTCTGGAAGTAAATAATTTATGCTAACACACACACACACACACACATATAGTAGTTGACTATCTGCAAAACATCTAACACAACAACACTTTTAAACACACACTCACGCAGTAACTTTCTTTCTCCTGTGTGTGTATGTGAGTATGAGGTTGTGCAGGGCTATGTCCCCTGATCCAGCATCAAATAAAGTGGACAGGTCTGACAAGCTGATAAGGAGGCAGCTGTGAGAAATAGCAGAGCTCTTTTCTTAGACACACACAAAGAGACGATGCAGGAGAGAGGAGACCTTGACACAGGTAGACACACTGGTACAGCAGCGGTCAGTGGCTAAACGCTGTGTCGTGTTTTCTATTACTGCACAAAGCAGTTTGATAAGACCGGTCTGGCTCTGCTCTGTAATAAGCAGGACTCTCTCATCACTGGATAGATGGTAGTTTTTTCCATTAAGGTAAAGGAAGTAGGGAAGGTTACAGGAGTGATTGACTGACATAAAATAAAAGCCAAGGTGAAAAGGGGAAAAAAAGGGTATAAATGACTGGGAAAAAAACCCAAGGCCTATCCAGGTTGCGGCCATCATGCCCTATTTTAACAAAAGAAGAAGATACACACAAGATTCTGTTCATTCCGACAGCAGGGGAGATGTGAGTGAAAGAAAAACAAAAGAAGGACAGGATGGGATATAATGGCAAAGCTCCATTAGTAAGTCAGTGGAGCATATGATAGTAATTATCAGATGTTCTCTTGGGATGCCCTAAGTCGCTCTCACTGTCACTACTACACAACACACGAGGGAAACAAACACTTTCCACAGTGTATGCGTGTGCATATGCATGTATAATGACAATTAAAAGAACAGAGTGAAAGAGTGAACACGAGCTCGTATGTTGGTGGATGATGATAAAATCAACCACTGTTTTTCTTGGCTCGTGTGTGTGTGTGTGTGTGTGTGTGTGTGTGTGTGTGTGTGTGTGTTTGGCCTCAGGCAGGTGTGTATGTGTGGTGTTTGTTTTGATATGTGTCTTCTACAGTAAGAGTTGGGCAACAAGGTCAAGTGCAAAGAACTGGCTACCTACCTCATTATGCTACACAACTCAACATGCTGCTAGGTATGCATGGCATTTCAGAATGTTTGTGCTTTAACACACCCACTCACACACACGCACACGCACACATACACATTACGTGTCTGTGTGCTGAAGTGGAGATACCTTATCTCTGAGTGTAAGTCTTCACCAAAAATGTGTGTAAGTGTAAGAGTGCATATGGATGTTTTATCCTGCAGACAGCTGCTGTGCTGTAACGTTAGCCACTGGGAGGTGCCTGAAGCATGTACAGAAGTTCTCAAAAGAACAGCACTCAACAGCTGCTCTTGAGCTCCTCTGGGCCTTTTTCCCTTTTTAACTCTTCTTCTAAGACTAACTTTCTTCTCTGATCCTCTCTTTCTCTCATCCCATGTGTTTTTTTTAACCCTTTGGCAGTACTTTAAATCCAGTGTTCCATGATGACTGTGCACACAGAGAGCATACGCCATACAGTATCCTAGCACGATTCAGTATGTCAATGAACGATTCCTAGTAGTTGTTTATCAGACGATTTACTTTTTTTTAGTAAACTGACAAAAACCGAAATGATAATGTTTGACGGTATCCAACATTTCTTTTTTCCTTCCTACTATAAGTTTGTGAAAGTTGTTAAGAGTTAAGTTTTCCCTGTAAGATTTTGCCATAAACCCTGATTGACACTGATAATGTAGAGACTAAGACTTTGCCAAAGTAAAAATGTCAAAGTGCAAAGTGCAGTAGCGTTTGTGGGTGTATATTGCACTAAGTATTAGAATGGTTCTGGGCAAAAATAGTCCTCACTTTGTGTTTTTGATGGTTTAGCTGAATCTTATAGTTGACCTCTGCCTGTCACAGAAAATCTAAGAACTTTGCATATTGATTCACACACTACATCAATCCACCAACTTAGATGAACTTGTAGGCACATAAACACGGGTCTCACTCTGCATTTGCATCTTCACTTCTGCACACCAGTGTTATGTATTTATTGTTTTTTCCCTGCTGGAAATTGCATCTCTCTCTGTTGTATTTGCCCTATCAGTCTCTCAGACACAACACAAAGTAGCCTAAACAATTGAAATTAAAACCTGCCCAGCTGTGCCTTAATAACCAAACATCCCACAGGTGGTCTGACACTCCTGAGTGACACTCTCACGCACATGCTGAAGCTCAGGCGATGGGGGATCAGGCGCCACTCGGCTTAATAGCACACTCACAGATACAATCAATGACATGAATCTTCCACGCTGAGAGATGGATATCATAAATACAGCAAATAGATATAAATGCAGGCTCACACAGGTGGTGAATACACATATACACACTGAGTACACAGGTACTGTCTCTGTGTTCTGTCTCTCATAATCCCACCCAAACAGTAAACACATTCAGGCCACACAGGATATTAAACCTTAGGACTGGGGGAGATAAACGCATTTATCACACAAATGCTCTTTAATTCTTTATCTCTGTCCAAGGCTCTGAAATACACCTTCACTCACACCTCGCCATCCTATCTCATAATTTATATCTTTAACCCATCTATAACCCATAATTGTTTAACTCTCAGAGTCATTGCAGATGTTTGACATCTTAAACCAGACATCTTCTGTTCTTCTGTCCTCCAGTCCCAGTGCTGATTGTCCCACCAATCACCACCTTAATTTCTTCTGATCCTGACAGTAAGCCCTACCACATATCCTGTTTCTATTTGCTACCTCACTATCCTGACTTTTTAAAATCTACTTTCAGTTGACTCCATCTATCTGGACATTTAAAATCTTTCTATCAATTATCTCATCCCTTCCATGCCTCCTCTATTAATCTCCTCATCCACACAGGGCTACTTCTCGCCTCATTGCTCTTCGGTGTATGTGTGTGTTTTTGTGAACACTGCATGTGTGCTGCTGATTATGCAGGATGATGGAGAACATATTGTCAGTGAGGCTGTCACAAGAGCCTTGTTCAACCTGAATCTATCTCCAATGCATAAAGAGCAGTGTGCCAATATCCGTGTTAAACTCGAGCAGAGAGCTACTGAGTAGCCACCAGATCCGGGTCGAGCAGGGAGAGAGGACAGACAGTGGCTGTCATCCCTCAATAGACTGACACTAAATAGCTAAATCAGTTTAAAGCTACTGTAACTAAACCCAGTGGAGACAGCAGGAAAACTCACAGCAGACAGAGGGAGGGAGCGGGGAGGAAGGAAAGGACACCGGGAGGAATGACAGTAATCCCCCTCATTGTTAGTGAGCTTGAAAAGCACTGATCCTCTCATTCTTTCTAAAATAAAAAAAAAGAGGATCACAAACAGCAAGATACACAAACACATGCCTATTCTACATCCGCTTGATCCATATCACACACCTAAAGCCTGGTTTCACTGTGCTTATAATTACACTTCAGACATTTACGTATCACTGTAAGTGACATCAGAGAAACTTGTGTGCTTAAAGTGAGATTAGGTAACTTTAAAAAAGGAAATTACACAATCCCGCACTACTTCTCAAACAAAGAGCCGTTCATAAGGAGTAATAGACACTGGTTCTCAATTCAGAGGTCTGGTATGACCAGTAGCTAATCGGGTGGCTAATGTTAACATACTTTAGTTAACTTTGTATATAAAACAATTGAGTTACTTTTTTTTACTTAATTCATTTTTACCTACTACTGTTGTACACACTATGCACTTGTCTTGCTGGCCGTAAACTCCTTAACATTGCTAAACTAAGTTAACTAGCTTCCACCAGGAGAGAAGAAATGCGAAGGTTGTGTTTTCTACTGTTACGATCGTCACTCGAATGCTACATTAGAGCTATTTTCAGTGGTATTCAGTGAATGAAGTCTGTAGCTTGACTCTGAAGAGGACTTACTGTGCAGTGGGGCTAAGATAACAGCTCAAGGTCAATAAAACAACTCTCAATGGGCTGGTTGGTTGTAAAATCACAATTCTTCTATTTCTGTGCTTGTTAAAGGGGGAGATTAACTTAGTTACTTTTGCTGTTGAGTAATTAGTAAAGTCTTGGAATTTCTTTTTTCAACTAGTCTAATGGTCGACATTCACAAAATCTGATCACAGATAAAAACACTAAATTAGGGATTTATTTAAAAAGCACACAAACCATACCTTCTATGTTGTTTTCTGCTTGGAGCAGGTTCTAACATTGACAGGTGGTCTAATTGTGGAAATTGACCCAAGGAAGTTTAGCAAATGAAATGAGCATTGTCCTTTTATTTACCTTGTGGCCAAAGTAGCTGCTGTTCAGCGAGAACCATATGGTCTCTCTTTACATAAGCAGAATAGATTTTAAAAAGGCTGACTTTCCGGGGTGCATTTTCATTTGATTACGGAGCTGATAGATTATATGCCGCGTCTATTTCAACTTTTTAATAAAAATGTATTGCTGCTAGAGGCATTCTACATTCCTTACATAAGATTTCAGCTTATCAAACAGATTTGTCTCTTTGGAAAAACATCTAAAACAGTGAAGGTTTCATTGCAGTTTTTACAGTGTGAAACCCCTGAAGATGCTGACACATATCTTCACCTCCATCACATCAGCAGGGGATGACACGGACACAGTTATTTATGTTTCCCGTCAATTCCCTGTATCCACCCATACACTTACATTGCCTACTGCTTTGTATTCTGACTGCACATCGATTTTTCCAGGTCACTTTGATGAGAGACTTTTAATTTCCTAATGGAAAACCAGCAGTGCATGGCATGTGTGTCAGGAAAATGTCTCCAATTGGCGCACAACCAGAGAAAGCATTTCAAGATGCATCATGATGGGCAGAAATGCCACCAAGTTGTACAAATATCCAACCACAGTTATGTAATCTTAATGACATCTTAAAAACAAAACTATTTTTCTTTTAGATTTTTAAAATAATTCTTTCATCCCGTTTTTTGATTAATGGTTGGTTTTGATGTATGAATTTTCAAACAGCCAATTATGATTATAGCTACTATTGAAGAAATCCATCCTACTAACTGTTACTGATCTATGCACAAAGCCACGCAGCAATGTGTTGATGATTGATGGCTTCATTTAGACTCATTTCTAAACATGAAAGCAAGTAGGGAGAACGGTGAATCATGAAGTCAGTATCGAGCCCATCCTGTAAGCAGTTATCAATGCAAAACATGAGCTTCCTCGATTTTTCTGTTCTGTCACAGCAAATCATGGGATCAATCAATATGAGGGACAATTTACATAAAACTGCTTATATCAAAGAGATTACACTTTGGTGCAAACTGTGAATCAATTTAGATGTCATCTTCTAGGAAGTGTAAGAAGAGACATACACGGATGAATTACATCAAAAGCAATTTGATTTTTCTGATAGAACTTTTGGTCTGATGTGTGAAGATTTTAGTGTTTCAGCTGACAGCATATGGTCAGATTCATTTGCTATTTCCCTTACAACTTTGTGCCTCTTAAAAGAAGATGATTTCAAAACAATTTTGTGATAATGATAAAAAATAACTGTGATATAACATTTTTTTGTAAATTGCCTGTTGCGAAGCTGGGAATAAAAACACACAGAATGGTTTTGTTGGGTTTTTTTCATTATAAATTCTACACAGCTGGAACAAAATAAAAAGATACATCAACACACCACAGATATCACAACAGCGTACCACAAAATATACAGTAAAGAGAGAGAGAAATAAAGCACTGAGAATGTCTCATAAAAAGATTCCTAAAAAAAAACTCTCTTCTCTCAGCAAATGGAAAAACATGGGAAAATGAAAACTCAGTAGTTCCCAAATTATGAACCAACTTTCTTAAAAAAAATATTTGTATTTTATATAAAACATTGACATGAAAAAGAAACAATGCTCCAAATTCACTTATCTAACTTAGACTGCCATCACAGGTTTGCTGACAGTCAACATCACAAGATGAGCAGACAGACACTTAAAAATAAAACAAGCTGGTTGCAAATAGTGGTTTGAGTGACCTCTTTTTTTAAAACTCAAGGCAATTAGTTCCAGTGTACAACAAATTAAAAGGGCACGTTGACCCGCTATCAAACCTCGCTGACGTGCCAACAGTGTAGGGAAGAAACAGAAATGCCAGTATTGCACACCTAAACACAGAAACCCTCAAACAAAAAAAGAAAGAGTGAACCTATGCCAGTGATTTCTCCTAATAGGGGAATGTGTGACTACTGAATTGTAGCCCCTGAAAGTCCCATCTTGTTGTCATAGGAAAACAGCAACACAGCAGACCACAGTTTGAGATTGTAAGACATTTCACCAAACTTCACCTATTTCACAGTGAAAACTGATGATAATTGGGCTTTCTGAGCAGAACCACTGGGTGCTGTGATTGTGAGAATGGTTTCATCACCTGGTAAAGGACTGAAAGGCTTTCAAAAAAAACTGGCAGTAATTGTTCTCCCAGGCCAGCGGCTTAGTAACCACAGATCCACATCATGCACAGTACACCTCCTGCTTAACAGACAGAGTAATCAGCAGTTTAATTTACAGAGAAAATAGGTTAGCAAAGGAAATAAGAAAATGAACTGGTAAACTAAAATAATTTTACAACTATGCTGGAAATGGCAAATATAAATTTGTACAACTTAACAGCCTGCTTGATTGGTGGCTTTTTACTGAACTTAAAAATGCAAGCAGTTTCAGAGAAAGCATTTTTTTAAGCCTGTGCTGTTTCTACTGAGAGCTAATAGGGATATCGGAAGAAAAGGAAAATATATCACAGGCGGCAAAAAAGCGATTAAACAAACAGCTTCACGTGTGCCACACAGTGTGTGTTGTGAGCATAATCATTATGGTACTGTGTTGAATAAAACAAAATGGCAGACTGTGATAGGTTTTCCCCCATATTTTATATCCAGCCAATAGCATTGAAGGCAGAGAATATAAGTGCAGACTCCAGCGCAATCCAAGCCAATCCTCTCTGTTCATCTGTAATCAGCAGTGGAGTCAACCATAAAATGTGATTGGTGAGTAAAAAGAATCAAAAGAATCCATGAGAGTAATCACAACCTGTTAAGTCATATTATGAATTTACACATGTATGATTTTAAACCTGTGGAAAAAAAAGGATGGAGTTGAATCTTTAATCTTACTTTTAAAAAAAAGGGAAAAACTCCACCCGGCAGGTCAACTCCAGGTCATAAAACAAGCATAACAAAGGCCAAACATGGTGTGTCTCCCGAGGTTCCCAAAACATACTCATTTCCATGCTTCACCTATTCTTGCCCCCCCCCCATTTCCCCATACAGTAAAACTTAAAAATTAGCCCTGTTGTCTTCATCCTTCCCGTCATCCTTCTGTCGGATGCTCAACACTGTCAGAAAGAAAGAGCAAACACAAAAATATAAATACAATAAATTCACTATCGCTATCTATCTCTCTATCTATCTATCTCTCTATCTATCTATCTATCTATCTCTCTCTCTCTCTCTCTCTCTCTCTCTCTCTCTCTCTCTATCTCTCTATGGTTTGTGTGTTTGTCTATACTTCTGACTGTTATTGCAGGAAAAGGGTTAACAGACTTTTTCTCGACACTTAAGATTTCATCTTTGTCTGTGTCTTTGCTTGAGACTTCGAGAAGACAGTTTGTATTTTAATGGTGACACAAGAAAGAAACATCACTTGATAGCATATGGAGAGAGACTTTTACATCTTTTCATTATATCCATTTCAAAAGCCAAGTGAAACGTGTCTGCAGTTTCCTTGCAGTTCTGAAATGTCAGCCAGTTTTGCTGTCAGTAGTTCCAAAAATCACATAAAACAAGGCTCTCTTAAACTGGCTTTCACAGTCACATCAAAAATGCCACTAACATGAATTTCATGATGAAATGTTTTACATTTGTGATGACATTTTCAGATTACTCCATACAGCTGTCATCCTCCATCAACTGAGCTGCAGGGACAGCTTTTTCAAATGTGCTCTCTTTGAAGTGACACTGGCTGTAGACACTCAATCAGCATGAATGATGTGCCTGAAGATATTTCTGCTCACTGTAAAGCTGGTGTTCATGTCAACATGATCACAACTGCTATGAAGCATCTTTACAGGTAAATTTATGTCTACATCACTATTCTCACTCTTGTGGTTTTGCACTAAATCCGAAGACTACTAACTATTTGTATATAAGACTGTCTGTTCAGATCAGGAGTGGCTTTATTTCCATCCACTTCCCTGTAATAGAGGAAGTGCCATTGACTTGTCTCTGCATATCATTAGCCAGTAGCTTCATGGGTCACATTCATTAATGCAGAAGCTAAACTGGAAAAAAACAGAAAAGTGGTGTGGCCTTTTAATGATCATTAACTGGAGTTCACAGCTGAACCACTGTTACCAAAACTCAGGCCCTGACCCTTGACCCCTTAGTCCAACAATGTGTCCACTGGCCTGACCTGTTCTGGAGACGGTCCCTTTTGGATGAGACTGGTCTCATTGTTCGCCTTTTCACTGAAAGCAAAGAGACAAATGAGAGTCAAGAGTCGGTGAACTGTGTCAAACAATGTTTCCCTTTCTGACGTTCACATAATGTTCTTAAATTAACAAAGAATACAGCAGCTTTAGACAGCATTGTAATGTTTTGGTTACGGTCCTTTCTTTATGCTTATGTTTCTATCCATCATGAACCTGTGCAGCAACTGTCAAATCTGAGATCAAACTGTTTTTACAGCTACTAGACTGTAGAAACAATAGACAATAGACTTGAGCATTATTATTTAAAGCATATTATCAACAGCATAAAACTTGATGTTTACATTGGACACACTGTGTAAATGATTCCTACAATAATACTAGAAAGACGGAGAAATTTTCTGCTACATTTAACACTAATACTGTCAGAGAAAGTGACAGAGTTTCTTAATTTCTCAGAAAAAAACGTCACTGACTGGTATTCTTGTATTTGTCTTATACAATTTAAACATGCTTATTTTATCCTCACCGTTTTATTTGTCGAATCCCAAATAACTCTATTCTATAAGAGTTTTATAACTTTATTTTCTTACTAAGAACATAAGTACAAAAACACCATGGTATAGTTCAGTGGTTGCCGCATGAGTGGAGATAATGACTGCCAACACAATCCCTCCATTCCTTTCCTCCCCACCTGTCTGGCACATCCTTGCTGTTCTTCTTGCTGCAGGGCAGCCTCCTCGTCTTGTTCAGGACGTAGATGAGGGCCACCAACAGCAGGAGCAGCAGAACACACACCACCACAGCTATCACCACCCCACTGGAGCCTCCCTGCTGATGTTCAGCTACATCGCCGCAATGGAGGGACACATGAAGAGAGAGATGGAGGGGCAATAGGGGGGTGGAGGGTCGTTGGGAGAGAGGTGTGGAGAGTGAGTCAGGGATTGATCAGGGAAGAGGAGGTAAAAAGAAGTTGCAGGGAAAAGGAAGTGTAATTTAAAGGGGCAGAGTGGGGGCAACGTCGGGGGTTGAAAAATAAAATGTAGAGAGTAGTGGAAGAAAATGATTTGATTTGGGGGCAACAAAGAAGGGAGAGATGAATCAAAAGGAAGATGGAGTGGGTATTGGAGAGGATCAGGATGATGGGGTTCGGGTGCAAACAAGGAATGGACAGGTAGATGGGTGAGGAGGGAAAGGAGCGGGAGATGTGGGGTTAGACTTTTGAATGCAATGATTGAAATATGATCTGATATGGGAGCCATCAACAGGGCCAGTACACTTACAGATAATACTATACAGCAGATCAGAGTCAGAAAACAACACTGAACCGTCCACGTGCACTTGTATTACTATACTTGTGAGGAAATGAAACTAATTGAACTAACTGATATATTGACAGCAATAATCCTTCAATAAATTGGGTTTGTTTGCTTTCTTGCTGGTGTTTAGGGGGTCAAATCTTAAATCTGTCTCATAAGTCATAAGTGCGGCTTCAGCCAGGAGAAGCTTAGCTTCTGGACAAGGAATGTGGTGGAGCAGCTAACATGTAGTTAACATACAAACCGTAATTTTGTCTTGTGGAAATCCATTTCAAACATCATATTATAGTGTCAATGTTGTTGCTCAGCCTTTTGGAGTTGTTTTTTTTCAGGAAAACTACAACAGTATAATCACATTTTTCATAAGGAAGCAACATGCCACCAAAGTGGCAGGGATTTGACTTTTTTGGAGTTTGGTGGTTTTCTAAGATTATTTTTTGGGCATTTTATTTGATTGGGTCTATGGCACAAGAAACAAGCTAAAATCAAGTTTGAGTTCACAGAGTGTACAGTGAGTAGTGGGAATTGTTCAGAGTAAGAAAAGTCCCTCTGCTTCAAAAATACTTGTTTCTGATTTCTGACAGGACACCTCAGAAATAAATCTGGTAAACATTTAAGTCTTTCAATCACTAAGGCATATTAATCTGCAGGTAACCATAGTTACATGACTTCTATTTCTAGTAAAGTTAATTTATAAACTGAATGCATTTTATAAATTTAGAAATGAATTTATAAAATGAATAAAAGTTTGAAGCTAGCTTATTTTTGGCAGATGATAAGTAATCAGATATAAAGATGATATAAAAATGTATAAACTTAGTTAAGGAAGCATTCTCTTTCATTTTTCTTCAGTTATTTATTATTATATATTGGGATACCTGTATTTTTAGTAAGCATATATCCAACTAACAGTTTTCTTAGTGTATGGAATTGTATTTGAATTTGACCACACTTTCAAACCTATAATAATAAAAACGTCTTACTTTCAGCAGAAAAGACATATTCCTGATTTAGTCATGGCCAGGGAGGACCGTTTATTGGAACTGAGTGATGTTTCTATAAGCTGATATTGTTCTGTAAATCAAAATTGCAGCATTGCTGTCTCCAAAATAATAATAACAATAAAATAATAATAATAATAATTTCCCCCAGAACTACGGATTCTGTCCTCACAATTAAAGTAATACCAGTACGTATATACAAACACATCTTGATAGCTCTTGTAAACACAATACACTACCTTCTGTGAGCACGCAGGCATCAAAACACAGTGACTTACAGTTCTAGACAAACACCACACACACGTTAAACAGGGTTAGCGATACAGACCTGGCTCAAACACAGGATTTCCAGAGAGCAGCACTTTGAGAGAAAGAGAGTTTCTCAGTCCCATAGCATAGCAAAGCAGCAACCACAACAGAGACAGCACTAAGAGCACACACACAAACAAAGCAGTACACAATTCTACACAGCATCTCGGTGAGTGGAAACGACGAAAAGGAAAAGTGATCAACAATAAGGCAGCCTGAAAGAAGAGGTGACCACAAAGTAGACACAGTGAAGAAACAGAGAGGAAAGGAAGGAATAGAATAGAATAGAATCCTTTATTGTCCCCAAGGGGCCACAAAAAGTTGTAGTAGCATCCACAAAATATAGGACAGACATCGTACAAAGGTGACAAGAATAACAATATACAATATCCACAGTGTTCGGTAGCAAGAGAGCAAATATACAAGATTACAGTATAGCAGAGGGAGATGTGTGTGTTTGTATGTGTTTGTGAGTGGGAGAGAGAAAGAAATATAAGGGCTGAGGCAAGAGGAAATGGGTGGAGTGGGTTTGGTTCTAAATTACAGAGCCTCTACAACAAAGAGTCCTGAGAGAAGGAAGGAGGAGAAGAGGAGGAGAAGGGAGAAGGCTCTACCTCTGTCGGCCGCGTTGTTGTCTGCAAAAGAGGAGGATGAAAAGAAGACAGGATTATGTTACAGGCAATGGATCTGGTTAAAAGAAATCAGCAACATCACATTTGTTTGGTAAATAAAGACCTTTCTAAGATCTTACTAACTAATTAGCTAGTAATACCCACTTTACTAAATCAGATGATTGCACCAGTAAATAACAACAAAGCTGGATTAATTACAACAGAGAACACTTAGAAAAAGTCATAACAACTAAAATCGCAAGCTGTGGAATAGCTTGAACACAGAAAGCTTGCATCATTGTTCAAGTCTTTTCCTGACACTGACCTTTGGGATTTACTTGAAAGACCTTGCTGTCTTTTCCATAGTCGTTGGACACCTCACAGGTCACCCCATCCTTTATGACCTCAGGTGTGGCTTTTAGGGTCACGGTGCTCACTGCCTTGTTATTTTCCACTGTTACGGACTGGCAGTAGTGAAAGACGCGGGGAAGGAACATGAAGGAAGAAAGACAAGAAGAAACATAAATTTTTACACATTTCCTGAACATTTGTCTTATTTGAGAACACTCTAGCATACTCACTTTTTATATTTCCTCGTACAATTCTCAGTTATACAAAAAGATCTGCTCTTAAAAACGGCAAATATCTCTCATCTCTGAAATAATATTTTGTATAAGGATCATTACATTTTCATTTCATTGAATCACTTCATTTTATGTAATATTTCAATTGTGTCTTGAGTGTTTTCAGAGCTGTTTTGCATGTTGACTTGTTTTTCTTATTCACATCAATATCAAATGTTAGAATAAGATATTACTTTCCACAGCCCCACACTCTTTTATTTTGCTTTTGAAGTTATCATATCATATCAGTCTTCTAAGACGAAGATCTTAAGATGTTATGAAAAATGAATCATGCTGAAAACTTAACATCTTGACCTAAATGAAAACATTAATAGCAATAGCACTGTTTGAAATCATCATTTGAATTACAGCACAGCCAGTGAGGACTTAGCTCAACCAAAACAGATCTGACCTCCAGATTCCAGGGAGATAATTATTTTCATAAAATGAGTAACCACTTGTGTTTACTAATCCTGTAAACTGAACAATAGGTTCTTTGGTCTCTTCTTGTCTTGGCTGCGTTTGCACAATTGTACCTCTTTTCCTGAGGGTATCCAGGTAAACTGAGGTGCTGGGAAGCCATAGGCCAAGCACTTCAAAGTCACATCCCCATCCGTACCCACTTCTCCAGCAACAGGAGTTTCAATTGCTGGCTTTCCTGAACAGGGAGTGAGAAAGCCGTGCATGAATAAGAGGGACTTTTCTTATAAAAAGTGGAGCAATGAAAAGCATCTATCGGCTCTTAGTCCTGTCACTGATTGAAACAATAGCATGCACGCCTTAACACTGACAATTGTTACTATCCTGTATGTAGTGGCAGTATGAGTAGGTAATTTAGAAAAAAAAAAGATTACTCTGTTTAAAGTAATAAGAGTATACTGCTCACACACAATGGTGTTCACTGTTAAGGAAAGAGATTTTGTGAATTCAATAGTCACAGATAGTCAGGTGTCAGGTGTGTTACCTTTGATAGTAAGGTTGACAGTAGCATGGGATGTCAGTCCTGGTACAGATGGCACAGCTCCAACACACATGTACGCTCCAGCTTTACCATATGAATCTGCATGTATTGACAGAGCGCCATCCTGAGAGAGCACCTCAGAGCCCTGGAGGAACGCAAAAATTCAAGAAATAAAACCTAACGAACTCTCAGTGTCCTTCCTGCATTCATACATTTTACGGTTTGCATGTGAAGATGAGAGTAGAGCAGCAGCATAAATATCTACACTGGTATGTTGGGAAAGCATAAAGAAAACCTTCACACGCACTTCTCGAAAGCTCAGTGAAAGTAGATCAAACACAGTCTCTTGCAATTCTACTCAACTTCTTCTCCTAGAAATCTTTTCTAAAAACAAACACGTTCTCAACTCAAAGTATGGGTTTTCATCACGCCCAGGAGACAAAACAATAGATACAAAGGCTACAACAACAGACCTGACACCAGAGGAACAGTCTGCACATAACAAGTGGAGGAGCAGGAATGAATACCAACGTTTCAGTGTTATCACACTAATTTAGCAAGTATGCAAAGAATGTACCACGTTGTTTCAAATATACTTAATGATCCATTACCCTGATTAGGTGCTGCAAAAATTCTACACTTAACCTTAGACAGCTTTAAATAACATGACATGAATTTATCCTGTTACCATAAATGTTAAACAATACTTAAATACTCTGTCGCATGTCTCAGACACAGGTCAATAACCAACCCACTGTGAGGATTTATCCAGTTACAATATGTAAGATTGTCATTACAGACACACTGTATTTGCTGGTGTTCTTTTTCTACCTACACATATTAGAACAAGCACTAATGTTTGCTCCGCAGTTGCTGTCAGCTGGGCACACCACAGTGCAGCTATAGCGCTGCAGGGCCACAACTGTCTTTAAAGCGAGCCTTGCCTCAGACTCAAAGGCTCCAATGTTCTGTGACAGGTGCACATACAGTTAGTCCTTTATTGTGTTAAAAAGCTGGACCAAAGTTTTACCAGAATGACAAATCTGGAGCCCCAAGAATGACTGGGGCTTTCTGACCCTCATCCAAGTAGCGTTACATGTAAGAATTACAGCTTTGCTGTTGAAATATTTGGAAATAATTATGTAGATATAAGGAAAGGAAGTTAAACAAGTGGTACACCACACCTTTTTCCACTGAACTGTGTGCGCAGCAGAGGCCTTGGTCTTACACTGCCACTCCACCTTGTCTCCAAGCATGACGACTTGAGGTTCGGCCGGGGTGACATACACTTGGTCAATATCTGACAGAGAGCAAGAAACATGAATCCTGTTACGTTCAATGCATTTGAAAGGATTAAAGAAGTATCACTTAGCATCACACACAGCTTTGAATGACCTAAAAATCAAGCAACAAAACCCTTAAAATGACTGTAATATTTATTTTTTTGTAAGTAGAAAGTTAATGCACTCACTCTGAAGTTAGGTCCATTTTGAAGCTTAGGTTAAGCCTATTCCATGTTATTTCTAATCTATTTCTGCTTAATGTGTGTGATTAGATCAGTTTAGGGAGTGTGGTTGGTATGGCATTAAAGTAACAGATGAACTGTGAAAAACTGAAATGGACCAGCGAGCTGAAAGGATTCAATTAAAGCTTCATTCTAACGCCTTTAAGTCTGTGATTTACTGCAGAAAAAGGGCTTTACAGCACGGGCAGTATGAGTTTACTGTGTGTCTGTGTGCATGTCTTTGGCTCACTCACAGTGGATAGTAAGGTTGATGGTTCCACTCAGATCAGCCTCCAGGTTATCAAAATCTAAAGCCGTGCAACTGTACACACCAGCATCTGTGCGCTTGACAGATTTCAGCATCAGAATACCCTTGTGACCATGGACTGTTTTTTTCTGGAAATGGAAGGAATTGGTCATGAGAGACATTATCAGATTTTTTTTGTTACATTCTTAGAGCAAAAGAAAAAAAACATGTATAATGCACACGTACATCTTTAGTAAAATCAAACTCAGGCTGAGGGTTTCCATCTGTTTCACACTTCATAGTGACATCATCGCCCTCTTTGACTGGAGAGGTGTTGAGCAGGGAAAAGGTTGCTTTCTCTGAGGGGTCTGTAAAGACAAATACAGACATGGAATAGGTGAACATTCCTCCTCTGAATATAGTTACAATGTTACACTTTATCAGCCAGAAATGTACAATGAATTCCAGATGTTTTACTTTCCCAGTGGATCCTCTGTGCTTTCGTCATTCATTTTTAGCAGATTCCTATGGGGTTGTTTTGAACTACAGTGTTTGGCTCAGAGAATAAAAATGCAACACTGATAGCTGTTTGATGATTATGTGTAATTTTAGAGAGAAACACTAATTTCCCCTATCACATAATCTCCAAAGTATTTTCTCAGTTAACTATCTAATCATTTTGTTGCAGTTGGACCTGCACATATTTGGCATTTCTAAAACGACTAAAAGAATAATTCGATTTCAAAATTATTTGCAGAATAATTTTCTGACAATTGATTAATTGTCAATCAATATGTAACTGTAAGTAAAATGATTCTGGTCACAACTGTTGCCATCTAATTGGTGCCATTTAAAGTTCTAGTTTAGAATGTAGGTAAATACAAGCCTCGCTGAGTGAAATGTGATCTGCGCAAAATATTTGATTTAACGATTCGAATGTTGTACAAATAATTTGGCGCAAGATTTCACACTCGTCTCACAAGAACCACAGAACCTAACAAGGACTGAGGGACCCTTGACTGAAGACACTTGTCATAGATAACTGGATTTAATCTTCCTTTCACTCCCATCCACTCACAGTAGAGGTTGATGGTGATGGTGTTGGACTTCTCCTGTTTGATCTGGTCTCCTGGCATGCTGTACTCCACAGTGCACTGGAACACAGAGTCCTTGTCATCCTTGGTGGGCCGCATGTACAAGGTGCTCTTGATAGTGTAGAGACCTGAGGCCTCCTTCACAACAGAGGGAATCATGTAGGTATCTGACAGAAAGAGACATGAAGAAAGGAAGAACATTTGTTAAATGACTTTAAGTCAGTGGAATGAGGGTGGGGAGTACACAGATTATGTTCTTATAATTATGTCTGCTTATAATCAGACTGTATTTTACTTTATGAGCAAGAGGACACATACTTGCTTTAGTGTCCTTGATCTCAGGTATGGGCTGATCATTTTTGAACCAGATGATTCTCGGCTGGGGATGTCCGTTCATAGTGACACAGGTACCGATCTGATGCACAAAATACAGTCAAATATCTTCAGTGTTTATACAAAACAAAGAATCAAAAAATGTGCAAATGCATGAGCTGCACAAACACACACCTCAGAGCTGGCTACCTCTTCCACATAGATGGCCTGACTTGACGGCCTTGTTAGTTCTGGCTTCTCTGGAGCAACTGAGTTAGAAAAAGGAAGGGGAGAAATAATTAAAACAATATAAATAGATGTACGTTAATCCTGAGATTACAAACACACAATGCCCCCTTCCACATATATGCTGTCCAACCCTCATGCCCGCTGATCTTGTTAATTAAGTAGAGGAGTAAAAATCCTGCCTCCCATCATTCCACCGTGACCTCGTTCACATGAGCTGATAAGGGTCAAATCACAAAAAAACACCTCCCCCCCACCTACCCGGCTCACACAGGTGTGAGCATTCTCCCTTGTTTCCCTGCAAGGTCATCTTATCACTTCCTGCAGCTGTTGACATCTTGTAAGAATAAATAGTAGATGGGTATTTTACTTTGTCTCACTTAATCAATGTTGTCATTTTTCGTGAACTACTCCCAAAACTGCTCTAGCATTTTGAAGCCATTCCTTTCCTACACAATAAAAAATGCAGGCAGTTGTACTGGATATGCTGTGTATACTGTGTTCATATGCACAGCGAAAAGGTTTCTTCACTCTCAACAATCTGAACATAACCATGACTCTTTTTTTATGGCCTCTTACTATTTAGACAAAATGAGATTGTGATATTAAGACATCTTAAAATGAATTGTGACAGCAAAGAACACACAGAGAAGTTGAAAGACAAATGTTTTTATTCTGTTATTCCTCAAGAGAGAGGCACCAGGCTATCGCTGTTCTTGCTCAACCTTCAGGAGACCTCATAACTCAGATCAATTAAGTTAAAGCAGGACAGACACACAATAATTCAGTGAGTCAAGTGGTTAAATGTAGACAAGGATGAATTGCTGGTTTGTGAGACAAGTTGTTTTCTTCCAAGGGTGGGCATTAAATACATCAAAAAAAGGCCTTTGTTAAATAGCAACTCTATGAACTATTGTTAAACACTGACTAGCCTATTCACAATTAACAGCTTATTTTATGAGACTGCTTTAAAATCCAGTGCCTCCGAGTGCAAAATGTTAATGGATAACTTGTAAGTCTTTTTTTCAGTAGCAGTTTAACTAAAGAAAGGGCTATTTTGCGATTCTCGCAACATAAATATTCCCTCTCTGAGTGACTGATCAGTCTAATCCAAAATGCAAATGAATCCTACTCATTTTGGTGTGATTGCTAAATGATGAAAGTATGATTGATGTCAGCGCAGCGGTTGCTATGGGGGAGGAAGGACAGAGCAGGCTGCGGGGTTGGTCTTCAGACTCTTGGTGATAAATTTGGACTGTTATTAAAGTGATATATATGAGACATGACAGGTGTGATTGAACTATTCATCAGTTATGTCAAGAGTGATTAGACTACGGTTAATTGACCTCTGGGGAACTTATCAAAGGCCACTGGTAACCCCCAAGCACTGGTAAATGCTCTGAAGTCCTACACATGGTAACTGTAAGTCTGCCCACTTTTTGACAGACGTGGATTATCACACTTATTAACTTCTCTATAAGAGAATTTTGCCTGGTGTTACTTAAAATATGTGCAAAATACAAAGCAAAATGTGTTAAACATTAAAAACATAAACGATTAAATCACTACATCCAAGTATGCATGAATAAACATGGTCTAATGAAAACCAAAAACCTTTGTTGGCACTGACAAAGCGTGTCATAAATTCCACACATTAAAACCTGAGATAGGAAAGTGAGTATGGGTCTCCCTGTTAAAGGTCACGTTGAGGTCATATAAAAGGTCAAAGTGTACTAGTTGACTCACAGAATACTTTAAGCATAGTGGCAGCTTCTCCCCCCCCTGAGGGACCAGCAGTGACCTGGCAGTAGAAGACCAGCTCGTCGGAGGGTTGAACAGAAGAGATGATCAAGGTGAAATCCTTTTCGAAAGAGACCCGGCCTGTCAGGGGTGTGCCATCATCACTTTTGCCCTCACCGTCCTGGGAGCGAAAAGCCACACGTTTCCTGGTTCCCTGCTCCTCCTAAACAGTCGGACAGAAGATATTATAGAAAGAGAAAGCAGACAAAAATAAAGAAATAAAGGAGAGAAATTTTTAGGCATATACTACCCCAAGTCAAATGTTCGTCATCAATAATAATAAATGTTTTTTCTCATTACTTATATTTTAATGGGGAAACAAACAAGTATTTCGAAATTACTTACAATGTACCATTCAACAATAGTGTTGCTAGACGGTGATGAGACAGTGTATGTACAGGGCAGTTTGGCAGTCTCTCCTTTCAACACTTCCACTTTAGGAGACACAGTCACAGTCACAGCCCCACTGCAAACTGAAGACAAGAACACACACAGACAGAGAAAAATGTGAGAAGAAATATGAGAAATGTGCAGTGTGCAAGTTTTAATGACGTATACGATTTAATGTAACTATATGGCATCATTTTGTATTTGTTCATGATCTATTGGTAACAAAAAGTTTTATAATTCACTACTGTACATTGCCTGTCGAAGAATGACAACAGAAAATGACAAGATGCAGAAGGAATAACAAATAATAAAATCAAAATGACTGCAACTTGTCTCCAGGTTATTAGATGAAAAGCCTCTGTGTGTGTTTAATACCCTCCGGGCTTCCAAATGTTCAAACAAGGCGTTACAAGAGCTGGCGCCAGCTGTGTTGCATCCATGAGAGAATTTATCAGTTGTGTAACATGCCTTTTCCTGCAACGCCTTGGGCAGTTTGCAGTCATCACTACACACACAAATTACATACTGTATGTACATTAGCAGCAACAAGAGACCAGGGTCAATTACTACTTCGCACATTTAGGCAAAGCGCTTCCCCTGCTACAAAAACAAGTACAGAAAGGAACACAGATTCTTGCCTGCAATGTACGCCCACACACAGACACGCAATACACCAAAGTGATGTCAGAAGGACCATACATGTGCAAACTGATTTACATAGTACCTCACCATTGACACAGAATCAAGAATCACTCCTCGAGGATATTTACTATCTTCAGTGTAGAAAACACATGTAATGTTGTAATATTAAATTGATACTCCTCTAAAATCTAAAAAAATCTAACAGACTGGACAGATTGCAACAACAACAAGAGGTCCAGGCAAAAAAGTACAAATGCATCAAAAGATCCATAGAAATGTCTCATAAAACTCCAACAGCATAATCCTCTTCTACACAGTACAATCCAAATGCATTCCAAAACACCTAAATACTGCCTTCACATTGTGCTACAGTCTGTGCATTGCTTTATTGCCTGTATCATAAACAAGGTTTGCTTGGAAAATATAATATGGAAGATTTAGATCAATGTCACAGAAGTGGTATAAGATCCTCTGGGCGCTTTTTGTCAAGAATCAAGGTTTTTATTGGGATCTGCTCTAAATCCAAACAGACTACAATACCTGTTCTCTATAAAATATTTGCATTTCCTTGTATAAACACGTCAGGTCAAGCGCCTCAAGGGCTTTTCTAATGTGTACAACATTCAACACCCTTTGTCTTTAGACCCTTGAATTAGACAACGATCTCCAAAAACTGTTTAAAAGAGATGCTAGAAGGTCAGTGTGCTCCATTGAATTGAACATTAGGATTCCCTCAGTGTCCCAGATCTGAATGGAAGCGTGTGCAGCTAGGGCAAAGGATGGACCCAGACTGGTTCCTGTGGGGATAGGGAACACTGTAGCTGTAGCTATGGAGGAAGAACGTGAGCGTTGTGGAAGTTGAACAATCTTTACTGCAACTATAATCTACAACTAGAAAATGTTTTTGTAAACAATAGATTCATCAGTGAAGTTACAGTAAATATACCCTGAACTACATCTCCAAAAATATATATACTGCAAACACTACAAACATTAAGTATCACTGCACTCCAGATAGCCACATTAAAAATAACATTTATACTCATACATGTTGCTAATGAACAACCCAGTCCTATATTG
This sequence comes from Ctenopoma multispine, assembly GCA_034779795.1. NCBI lineage: Eukaryota > Metazoa > Chordata > Actinopteri > Anabantiformes > Anabantidae > Ctenopoma > Ctenopoma multispine. The sequence continues at coordinate 7,422,063 of JAUYWH010000008.1, read as the reverse complement.
TGTATGAAAACATAAATTAATAATGTCATCAGTTTCTGGACTAAAAAATCTATAGTTAAATAATTTATTTGTTGTGAGGAACTGCCAAGAGTGGGGAGAGTTCTGGGAATCATAGTAGTTTGACAGGCTAGTTTTAACAACAGAGAAATGTAGATGGAAAATATTAAGTTAAATAGAAGAGCGAGCATATA
>JAUYWH010000008.1:7348021-7421572 GCA_034779795.1 Ctenopoma multispine | reverse complement strand
AGAGAGAGAGAGAGAGAGAGAGAGAGAGAGAGAGAGAGAGAGAGAGAGAGAGAGAGAGAGAGAAATGGTCAGGTTTGTCAAAGATACATTTTGGATGCTTAGTGTTGTTTTGTTTGTTTGTGACATTCCACCAGGGTTAGAAGCTTTGATTCTCTGTGACCCAGAAACCAGCATGGTGGTCAGGGCTCAGTCAGGTGTTGACATTTGATGAAAATATCCCATCTTTCTCTCTGTCTTCAAGATTTACTTTTGCTTCTTTCTTTTTCCTTGTGTACCTAATTGTTTACCCTTTTTATCCTCTTCATGCCTAACAAGCATCCCTCTCTCTTTAAACATTTATGTTCTAACAGCTCTGTAGCTCTCAACATCAGTTTTACAAACTGAGTCTCATGTTCCCAAGTTTTAAGAGGGATGTAGCCCAGAAGAAAATCCTCCTTTGTTTCTGCGCCAACGCAAACATCGAGCCAGACAAGCAAATGTACAAGAATGTGTGAGTAAACCAAGTGTTGTGCTTTTAGGCAGCACTCAGGATTTAAGAGTCCCGCTGAGTGGTGCAAGGGAAAAATACACACTCACGAGCATACCACATTAAATCAAGTGACTTGCTGGTGCTTGCACAGAACGCCCAAATCTTATCTTAGTTTTTCAAATAAACTGACTTTTGAAAAAAACATGTAAACTCAGAATCTTTAGAGAAAAGTGGTAAAATGGTTGTGAGAAGTCTAGTGGAGAACGCCTACACCATTACAGGTTTCTACAGGCACTTTCATCCCTGCAACTATAATCTACAACTAGAAAATGTTTTTGTAAACAATAGATCCATCAGTGAAGTTACAGTAAATAAACCCTGAACAACATCCCCAAAAATATATATACTGCAAACACTACATACATTAAGTATCACTACACTCCAGATTGGCCACATTAATGTACATTCAATGTAAGTATGTGAGCAGAGCTACTGAGAGGAGGTTAAAGCAATGGCATAGTCTAAAACTGAATATCAAGATGGCATCTGTACCCCATCTTTCTCTCTTTATTGACTTCCTTCTCGTCATCTCCCCATTCCTTATCATTTAAATTTTATTGTGTGGCTCATTCTCACTCTTTAACCCAAGTCTTCTTGGTGTAATTCACATATGTTTTGGTTGAGAGAGTGATCAATCAGGCTGTTGCTCTGTGTTTTACACACAAAGCAGCTGGGCAGACAGACAGGCAATTACAGAGCATAATTAGGTAGTCCTCAGTCCAATCTGAGGCTGGAGAAGTGTGTGTATGTCTGTTTGTGTATTTAGAGACAACGGCAAGAGGGCAAGAGGGAAAGAGAGAGAGAGAGAGAAAACGAGTGTGGTGGGGGCTACTAGGGGACATGGGGGTGGGGAGAGACTATCTACATGGAGGTCTTGTTAGCTGACGCAGGCCAGATAATCGGATTTAGTCAAAGAGAGGGAAAGTGTGTGCGAGGTGGTGTGTGATGGGGTGCATGACTGGGTAGAGAGACAGATGGGAACGAGACAGTCATACTGTGGCCTGTACACACACACACACACACGCATACTCTCTTACAGTAGATCTATAATGCATGTGATATTTATGAGCAACTGAACCACCTCGGAAAAGCTATGGCTAAGTACAGTGTGTACAGAAAAAAAAAGATTCAAGTCTGCAGTCAAAGCAGCATGGTAGAGTAGAGGAGACCCAGAGAGTTGTGCCAGTTCCACATCTACTGAAAAGTTAATGTGAAACAATCTTTAATACCCTTTCACTCTCCTCTCTGACTGCCTCTGCTTTCCTTTCTCTGTCTCTTTCACACACACACACACACACACACACACACACACACACACACACACACACACACACACACACACACACACACACACGAGTGGGTGCCCCTCATTATGAAAAGAACCAGCTGGATCCTACCTCTTGTCCCTCTTTTCTTCTCCTGCTCTCCCCTCACCTACTGTCGCATTCTGGACATCAAACCAGGAGCCCCTTTCTCTCACTGACGCTCTTCTTTTTATCCCTCATTCTCAAAGAGCATCATTTATACCAGAGCACAAACCTGTCTGTGCATGTGTGTGTTTGAATAAAACAAAAAAGAGAAAGGAGGACAATGGAAAATGGCAACGGAAAGGCAAAAAGACAATCAGAAGTGACAGAGAAGGGGAGAGAGAAAGAGTGCAAAATGAGCATTATTTGCGTACTGTTAGTGTCACCCAACCACAGCTTAAATTAAGCCAACACTGATACACTGATAATATCTGCTCGTCTCCCTGCTTACCCACACAGTGCTCAACTGTCAAGTGATGTGTCTAGCACACAACTCTATTTAAGACTTAAGTGTATACACCTGGATGATGGTGCTGGGGTTCAAGAGAAGTGTTAGATTACAGACAGCATGTATGAAAGACGTAGAAAATGAAGACCTACACCAGTTCCAATGCTGTGCTGAAGAATCATTCTATGAAGTGAGTGTAAAGCTGAAAAGGAAAAGTGCAACATAGTGCCTGGTGAATGAGGAATTTCAGTAGGTATGTGTGTGTGTGTGTGTGTGTGTGTGTGTGTGTACCTGTGTATGTGTATGTGCCTGTGTGTGTGGTCCAAAACATCCATGCCCTCTAACAGGATTAGTGTGCCTGACTGTTGGCAAAGCAAACAGCGTCCTGCTGCAGAAGACACAGCCTCAATGTCACGAGGACGGAGTTATCTACATCACAAGGTCATAACAAAAGCACCTAACAACAACTTTGACTTTATTATTTTCCACTGATCAGCATCTTTACCAATATTATTTCTTGATCTTTTCTGTTGAAATTTGTTGAAATATATGGTACAGTTACCATGTGCGCATTTTTAGCACACATCACAAATATCTAAACCAGGGCTACAGCAAATGTATATTGAGATGTGTAGCATGTAGAGATGCTGCATTGAGACTACAAGAACTGTAATTTGTCAGCTTGAAGTAAAAAGTGGAGATATTTTCCACCAAACCCTCTGCTCGCCACAATTCTCACTTAAATCAAGTATTGTGAGGAATGTGAATAGGTTACTTTGAGTATATAAAGGCTTGAAACAGAATAAAAACATATGACTGCTGTGGCATCAATAGGTTAAGTTAATCACTGAGCTTTAAATCAATTTAAGAGGTATCTGCAAGTAAAGAATCAGTGGGACTTCACTCTCTTCACATGGCTCATATCGACACATGAGGTGATTGGCGTCATTATTATCATGAGCTAAAAAATCTGTGTATGTGGGCGCAGTTTTGGCAGCAGGGCATGACGGGGTACTGTCAGCTCCCTAGCACTGATTATGGCCCATTAGTGTTTTGGAGTGGATCTGACTTGGTACTTACATTAGTCAGTCTGCCCTGTTAAATGTGAACACTTTAATTTGCAGCGTTAATATACTTTATTTAGTGTCATTTTAGCAGACAAACACACATATATAATGCACAGTATGTGTGTGGTAAGGGCCAGGCTGGGTTAGACTACCAGTGTCAGGGTGGATCCATGTAAGGCCTGGAGTCTGTCAACGCCTGAGTGATGAGACAAGAACAGGTGCAGTGCAGCAACAGCAGCTGCACAAGCATGTGCACACACAAAAAACACAATCTGGTTTCCATAACTTCAGGGGACATTACATTGACTTACATGCATATCCTGAAGACTCCCACCTTAACCATAAACACAACATTTCATAACCTTTATTCTAACCTTACTATAACCTTGAACAAACTCATCACTATAAAATTCAGTGATTTCATTATGGGTTCAGCATCTAGTCATGCCATGAGGAAATTTAAGCCATGTCCCCATAAATAAGTGTGTACTCAGATTCAAGTCCCCCCAGTGTGAGTAGTACACTGTACACACCCACAATCCAACAATCCAACAATGAATGTCATGCAAAGAGGGCAGCGGTGTGTCCCAGGCACAGTGAGGCACACAGAACTACCGAGATGACAGACAGGGTGAGAGCAGCAATGTCTGCACCTGTCAATAGCACAAAGTATTGACAGGAGCCCTGTGTGTCTTTGAGAGGGAAGCAATGAAATAAATTAGAATAATTAGAAAAACTAATTAGAATCACATTGTCATTTACTCGATTTAGAGACTAGGATTACACCTAATATACAAGACAGTAAGCAGAAGAAGGAAAGATAAAGAAAACACAAGAATAAAGAGAAAAATCACACATCAACTTAGATTTGGTTTAAACTCGTACTACATCATTCCCACTTGATTATGAGCCACCTCTACTGTACAGCACACATAGTTCCTCTGTAGACAGATGTTAACACATCGGTTATAACTTTGAAATATTCTGAACATTAACAATTATACCAGCATTCATTAATTCAGCACAGACGCTGTTTTAGTAATTAATCTATTCCTCACAAAATGTTCAAACCAGTTTGAATAATGATAATGGATTCCTGTTTGACCTTTTTAAAGATGTGGGTGGTTGTGCATGCACGGTGACTGCTGTTTGCTATTTGTATCTCTTTTGTATTTGCTAGTGTGTCTTGATTTTCTTACAATGTTACACAGAAAGAAAATTTCATCAACTGGGACTAAGTACTTCATGTGCCTTTATAGAAGAGTAATGAGTCCCCATTGAACCGTGCCACAGCCCAATTCTTTTATTTGCCTTATAAAGTGACTATAATTGTGATTCAGGACACATTTGTCTGTTATTGCAACTTTAACAAGGCACAGGTTTTGAGTTAAAAGGAATTGTTACAGATTCCAACAACTTCTAATGAACAAACACAGTCATACAGACAGGGTTTGACTGTAATGAACTTCACAAGAGTCCACTGAAAACTTTTTTTTTGCCACATATCACAAGGGGCGGCAGCACTCTAATGAACCAATTACAACAATCAGAGAATCAAACAAGAGTCCTGTAAATCTGGTCTGACTGTTCAGAGGCCAGTCAAAGGCTTCTGCAGTCATAACTCAAAGTCGGATAACAGAGGTCTATTGTACTTCAGAGATGATACCTGTGCCTCAAATCAGAGTCAAGCACAATAAAATCGTTGGCGCTCATATTTCATTGCTTAGTGAAAATGGGTGCTTCCGCTGCTTTTAATGCCTAAGAGTTTAATGAGGGTTATGTGTGATATCTGTGTTCAGGAGAACAGGCTTGATTAATGGTGAGATAGACCTGGATCCCGGATGTGAAGATGATACATTCTAAGCTGCTGCACCACAATTATAGGATGTGGGGGGGGGGTGTCTGACTTCCAGTCTGGGCTTGTACCGATATACCACCTGAGTGGAGGTAAAATTAACACCTGGGACCCTGTGGCAATGCACACCCTGACACAAACATTCAGGTTGCTGCTGATTGTGAAGGTTGTCTTAGAGGAGACAGAGTTTTATTTATTGCTACTAAAGCCACCAGCAGCTGTGTGTCTGTTAAAGAAAAGAGAAAGGAGATGAGGCAAAGGAGAGACTTTAAGGGGAAAACAGATTTTATTAGATGTTGGATAAGAATCTTGTAATCTTTTATTGTTCTGTTCTTGGTTTACTAAAGTTTTTGTATTAGCTCCATTTGTCACTTCTGTCAGGCTGCAGTTTTATGGCTCTTATATCAACCCTCTAGATTGAAATTTGATTTCTCTTTTGTGTCCCATGTGTCTCGAAGCCAGTCTTGAAAGATACAATTAGCACTTAAAAACAGGTTTAACTTAATTTGGATTCATGAGTTGAACTGTGAGAAAAGACAGGACAGAATCAAAGGGAGGGAATCAGAGTAAGGGAACAAGGACGTGAGTTTAGAAGAGGTCTGATGTTTTCTGACATTTGAGGTTGACGTAATGCAGCAGAGTTAAACATAAGGCTACAAGCAATTAGAGTGGGTATGCATCAGTCCTCTCCACTGACATAAACACAACAATATTAGCATCTGTGAATTCTGCTCAACGCAATAAAATGCAGAGCCCCAAGTCATCACAAAGTTCAATGACTCGGCAAATGATGTCTGCCAGCCAAGCTGCTTGTGTGCTCTTTTTTTGTGTATGAAAGTGTCTGTTGTGTTAGAGTGGAGATCACAGGGGTAACATCACAGTGTGTGAAGTTGCGAGAGATAAATCACATGTTTATTGGTGTGTGTGTGTGTTGTGTCATCTTACGGCAGTTTACGGCTCAATGCAAATAATTTGAAGTGGGCTACAAGGTCAGCCTCTCACACAGTCTTTTGTCTACCCCGAGATTCCCCCTCACCAGTCCTGTTGTTCTGGCAACGGGTTGAGAAGTCAACCCCATTCAAACACAGGAGTTTGGAGCCATGTGATCAATCAGTGTGTTTGTGTGGGTGGGTGTGGGTGGCGGGACGGGAATGGGGTGTGTTTATCCTCCTTGAACATGATCCAGTGAGTCAGGAGAAGAAAATGAGGACAAAGATAGATGGTAGGAACAAAGAGGACAAAAAAAAGAAAAACAACAGAAGGACAAATGGAGATGGAGTGCACAAGCAGAATATGAATTTGCAGAGCTGACATTGCAGTCTTGTGCCCCATTCTCCAAAAAAGTAATGGTTAAGGAAAATAAAACAAAGCCAAAATGTCTTATAAAGAGATTATAAATAGAGCTATGAATACATGAATCTTGTGAGTTTTAGTGCTGTGTAAGTGCTTCTGCAAAAGTAGCTTTGATATATTGTCTCACTGATAAACCAAATGATTCTCTGACTGTCCTTCCCCATTAGCTGAGTAAAACTGAACTCACACAGGATATTCAAGCCATTTATAAAGCTAATATCTTTTAGCTGACACATTCTTGTGCTATTAAAGGTGACTCCATTAACAAGGGGTTAGAATCACAATAGCAAATGTCTTGCTCCTATTAGAGCTCACATTTGAGTCAGAATACACTGGTTTTGACAAAAAAAAGCAAAGCAACAGTGGTGATCATGCACAAGGCTGGATAAAAATATCAAGTAGAATTTCATTACTTTTCAAATCAAAGGGCACAAAACAGAGAGAGTCTGCCAATTACTGCAGTACATGTCCTCCTGGCTGCCTTTCATTTTCAGGAGGATCTCAATTTGGTGAAAGACAGAGATAGAGTGTGTATGTGTGTGTGCTGATCGGCTGAGAGAAAACCCAATCAGTGGATGTCACTAAAGGGGCAAAGATGAGAAAAGGTGTTAATATTTAATGTTTTGGGGCCCCTGAATCTGGGCCTCCATTCCCTCTTCTCCCCCTTCCTTCCATCCCTCTCGCCCCAGGCACTCCAATTAACACACTCTGTCCTTTTCTTCCTCTTCTCTTCCTATATTTCTCATTGTTCTCTCTTTCCTTGAAACACAGCCAGTGGCAAAAAAATAAAATTTAGAAACAGGAGGAGAGAGGAGGCAGGAATGGAGAACCAGCTAAAAGAAGAAATGACTAAGTGAGTTTCACTGGGATACTGGCTGAAGGTTTTGATAAGAGCGAGTTGAGGAGGCCAGAGGTTCTTAAAAAGAGAGAACAAATGGGCACAGGGTAGACTGACGCAAATGCAAGCTTCAGCATAAAGCCAGAGGAGAGAAAGTGTGTGCAGAAGCTCTTGTTTTTTATGGGAGTTAAAACTGGAGCAAAAAAGAAAAGAAAGATGAAGTGAGGGAAGGGGAGCCTCCCCTGTGTGTTTTCAATTCCCCCCAGCCTCTACCTATTTATCAAGGTAAATGACTTGCTTTAATGGGCCAGGATGATATGCAGCGTTTGGCAGAGGCAATCTGCCTGCATTTGTTGCCACTAATGTTGCTGGTGTCCATAATGGGGTATCCTAATGAGGTGCATTGAATGGTGAGTGAGGCAGAAGAGATTACAAATCTCTCTTGGGAACCCATAAAGAATGGGGCAACCACAGAAAGATGATGGATGAATGAAAAATGACTGACAACTCATTTGGTGCAAAGTAGAGAATCTTAAATATTGTGTTATTCTTGTTTCCACATGGTTAAATGGGGGTGGGGTGTGGCGTGGCGTGGTACTGCATTGCACTCCAGCATTTTTCTTAAGAGGTACTCACTGTGATTTAGCATTGTACTCACACAGAATGTGGTGACAAATTTAAAAAAATAGGATAAAAACGAAGCTCGAATCAATACAATTCTTCCTTGATTTCTTTTTTAGCTTTAGTGTATGGATCATATTCCATGTTCAAGACACTGAAGTGCTGAAGTTTTATAAAGTGTAGATCAGTCAGGACACTTAATCTTGAATGAGAATATTCCATGTTTTGCATATGTCATAAACTTCACTGTCTCACTGAGGCAATATGCTGCATTGATGCATGTTCCTGAGCAGTGATGCTTGTTGGATTTTGAAGACATCCTTGAGATCCATCACTTTTCTGTTTCTGTTTGTTTAGGGAGCACAATGATAAGAGAGAAAAAAACAAAAAAGGAAAAAAGCAGGAGGTCTTTAAGGCCAGGGATATACTTTTATCTGCTTTTAACTACGCAGTCGCTTACACAACATGGCTTCCTGATTTGTCGGATGTCGTCGGTTGTGCACTTAGACAGAAACTAATGCACACGCAAGATGTAATCCAGCATACAACCCGTGGGAAGGTATCAAACAAACTATGCACTATAACACCTCTGAATCACCACAAAAATAGTAAGTGTCACAATGTGAATTGAGCTTCCCAACACAACTACCTGCATCTATATACCTGCCATTTATATTCCTGTTGCCATTTCTCTAACAGCTTTACATCAATCTCTGTCACCACAGCTTCTGTTTTTGTTGTGCAGAGGAGGAAGTTTGCAAGGAAGAATTTCCATTGGCCAGGGATGGTTAGGCTCTTGTTTTCCATCTCATGGCTTACCTTTTAAATCCCCCAAACATAAATGAAGTACGCATGCAAGTATGTGAACAATGGCGCCAATGATGCTGCTCTTATCTACACATACATGTTGCAAACAGAAAGTATAACCCCCAGCCTGAGGGAGATTGTCCCCAGAATGCACTGTCCTTCCTTTCCGTTTTTATCAAAGGCAAACCTCACAAGGCTCCATGTTGCTTTGGCTTAGTGGCAACAAAGCAGTGCAGAACAAGGTCACTGCTGTTACGTGAATGGATATCATTTAACAGAGGACAGACAAGGACTTACATTATCTCCTAAGAAATACTCGCAGCCCATCTTAGACTTGACAGGCATTTTATTTTCCATGACCTAAAGGAAAGAAATAGTCAGTGCTGCTCTTGTTTTACTGCTATTTTTTACACTAATTGTTTTATGTTTTTTTAGAAATGAAAATGTATTGACACCTCTGTCTTCTAAAGTCAGGACAGACTTTCAGAGTAGAGAGCAAGAAGAAAAGCTGACTCAGAGCATAAATAAAGGGAGAGACATTAAGACTACAGCTAATCTCACTAAAAGGGTTAGGACAAAGTGCTGCCGCCACTGCCGTCTCTCTTGCTTCCCCTCTTTCTATCCTTGAATCAATTCATTCTACAAGTAATTTCCTAGGCATTCTGTGCAGATAAATACTCAGCTCTTATGCCCATTTACTGTAATAAAAAAATCTACTGGAATGTATCCACTAAATCCAGCGTTAGTATATGTGTATGTCTTTAAGAATAAACTAACCTTGGGTGTGTTTGATTGTAGTAAGATTAAAAACCTGACACAGACACTTGCGTTCCAGAGAGGAAATAAGATTTGAGATAAGTTGTAAGGTGAGGAAAAGGTGAATGCAGGCCAACGTGTTCCTGTGGGGGTCTCATATTTCAGCTCTGGACCATAAACATGCATACACACACATACAGTAAGGCTGTAAGCTGTGTTAGGCTGTCCTGCCAACCCATGTGTATTTTAATACTGATGAGTCTAGGGATGAATGCCTCAGGTTCTATTTACAGTAACCTATTTACAGTATGATTACTGTTACATTCACAAACAGAGCGAAACACACGCACAAACACACCTGCCTGCCCTTCACATCTCAACAGCTCTATTGCTCAAACATTTTACCTCCCTCTGCCACCTTTTTTTCCCAGCAGTCATCTCATGTTAAACTGTAGCACCCAGGTGTTTTGTTGGCCCAACAAAAGGCCTGTTCCTGGATGGACGGGTTAGATACACAGTGCATAAATTGAGGTAAACAAAGGGACGCATGAGTAAATAACATCAAGATGCTACTGCACATTGTGTCCCAAGCTTCCTTGTTGTGGGGTTGACATTACTATACCACTATAGTATAGTCTTCCCAAGGCATCTCAATCTGAAAGCACGCCATTTTTTTCTACATTTTGGTCTTCTGTTGTCAGTATAACTTACTAAAACCTGAACCTTTTTAAATATGCTTTCCACGGTACATCAGACCAACAGAAACATCACATTTTGAGCAGGACTAACACATGAGTTTGACTGCAATATAACTCATAATATGTGCTCATGGAGGTAACCAGGGAACAGAATGAAGAATAGATTCATAGATGCTCATTTCGATGCAAATTTGACATTTTTAGATTTAGCAGGCTTAGTGTGGACAATCTTGGTTACTGACTTTTCCACATTTTCCTTTATCTGATGACTTCATTAAAATGGTGACACTGCTCTTTTATATTTAATACATTAAAAAACGTATATATTTAATATTTTTCATTTTCATTTTTCCTCCACTTTAACAGAATCTTTCTGCCTGCATTATCTTTCTGAAGCGCCCATTTTCGATATCTTTCTCCTGCACTCTCTTGTCTCTCATTCTGTCTCTGTAGCAGCGCTGAGTAGCACTCTGCCCATCTCATTTAACAGCCCTCCCTTCACTTCTAATGAGCCTTCATTTTGGCAGAAGAGGGAGAAAAGCCAGAGAGAGGAACATCATTTCCCCTACTTCTGTTGACAACAGTTTCCACTTGAAGCCCTCTTCTAATACCCACATGGGACTGTATAAGGGGGCTGGAATATGGAGAAAATGGTAGAACAAATGGATATCCACTCTCACTATTAGCCGACATTATCCATCATTTCATAACTAGTGACTGACGAGGCCTCTGTGTTTCTGTCCATGCCCCTGTTGTGTGTTCGATTGTGTGCCATCCTTGGGCTATGGGAAACACATTTTGGTGTGGATAGCTCAGAAACCAGAGAGAATTGCCCTTCTTTGTGCCCAATCGGAAATACAACAGTGGTTGCTATATAGAGGGGGCCATAGAGGAGACGAGGGCACTCCTTAGGGGGCCAGTCAGCCAGGCGTGACAAGCTGGTACCGCTGTAATGAGATAACAGGCCACTGGAGTACGCGTTGATTCATTCCTTCTTTCTTTCCTGTCACTGCATCCCTTATCCTTCTGCTGTTTTCTTATCCATGTTTTTAAAAGCAGGCCATCATGCTCACCAGGCTGGTAAAGCCTGTGTGTCAGGGACAGATAGAGGGATATTGAGAAATTGGTAAGCACTCTGACAGTGAGATAGGGTGAAGCAGAAAGAAAAAGGCCACAGCAGTGTGGAAATGAAAGCCTGGAAACGAACGTCTCGTTTTGTGTGTGCGTTCCTGAAAAAATATTCAAGTGCATATTAACAGGAACTTGGAAAAGTGAAATTCAAACATGGCCAATGTGGAAAAAATGGAACACTTAGACACAGATAGACAGGTTCTATACAGCATGGGTCACTTGCTCTAGGCAGACTGGATAAAGTCTACCTTCACTTCTCAGCCATCATAAAGTTACCCCTGCACCTGCCCTCCTTTTCCCTCCCTCCCTGGATAATAGTCTTATACATGGTTGATAGTGGCAACACAGTGGTGAGTGATACAGGACATCCCAGCTAAAAGGTAAACACATTCCTTGTGTGGTAGGAATTCATGACTTTTAACCTAGCAAACTAACCTCAACAAAAGCCTCTTCACGTGTTTTTTGCGCTTTCCATAACCAGGGCTAATTCATTGCCACCGCTGACCTCTCTTTGTCACCTAAACCACTAGATTCCAACTGATGGGTCTCACATCTTCGTATTCTGTGAATGATTTATTTGTAGAAAAACATTTTCTTTCCTGCCATACACTTAAATTAGTGTTTTCTTATCAGATGTGAGTAGATTTATATCTGTGATAGTGGGATAGCCAAAACTATGATTTCATCTGAACGACATGAGCTGTCTGCCTGCCTGGGCTATCAACACTTGCTGTCCCAAAACAGCGCATAAGCCAGAGATTTAGAACGGTCTGTCTAGCCCTAAATCTGCAGTCGCCTCCCTGGCATACCTCACACACATCTGACTGAAATACACACACATAGAAACACACTACCTTTTGATGCCTCACCCCCCACCCCCATGCTTTCTCCCTTGCTTTCTGTCTTTTTGCCTATTATGGAGGATTAACTTATAATGCTTGGATGAACTTCAGTAAGTGGGGGGTACAAAGTCACACATCAATATACACACACAATTGCTGGCTGGCTGGCAGATATGGTCACAAGCCCACTGGCACAGACACACGAAGCCTTCTGGAGAACAGCAAGACACATGAGGACAGACACACACATGTCTACACACACATTTACATACAGGAACCAAACTCCCGAGCTAAAACAGAGCGAAAGGTACAGAATCCAAATCAAAGCTCTTATTAATCCTCCTGATCCTTCACAGATAGAATAATTCAGAGTTAATTTCTATTCTCCTGCATTGCTCTTTCTTCTGATTGATTTATAAATCCACTAAACTCCCTATTTCCCTCAATGAGACAAAAGATTTGGATATACTGTCTACTCTAGAGCTATCGTTGTCTCTACTTCCACATTTTTATTTGTTTTCTCCCGCTCCTCCTCTTGTGCCTTGGCAGACTCTTCTACACTATGTCTCGACGGAGTAACGAGAGAGGTAAATATGGTTATGAACCCTCTATCTCTCTCTCTCTCAATTTTTCTCTCTGACACACACACAAAAGCATACACATCTTGGCAGCAGCTGATGGAGTGTCTGGCATTAAGGTTGTGTCTTTCTGGTTGGAGTTTGGAACCACAGTGAGTTTAATTAGAGTGGAAAGAGACCACATGGCTGACTGGCTGGTGTAAGACTGGCTCAGAGGCTGGGAGACCCACTAACAACCACACTGAGATGTTAGCTGTAAGGAGAAATATAGAAGTATACAAACCAGTGTGCACACATGCAACTTATTTATAGATATAGACACTAGCTGCACAGCCATTTGTTGCAGACAGCTTCTTCAAATATCTTTCTTCTCATGCAGATAACTCATTATAAAAAGATGCCCTTCTAGTATACAGTTAAAAGCATCCTACATCATTGCCTATGTCACTTTGGCTTATCGATTGTCTCTTATGGTATTTGGTTGTTTTTGAGGCATGCAGCAGATAAGCTTGAGACGAGCAGATAGTGTGGAGCTAACACTCACCCATACGTGGGTAAGGCAAGCAGACAGAAGAAAGCTATGATATGCACACATACTGTATATTTACACACCCAGAGAGCATATTTCAAATATCATTCAGCATATGGACAGAGCAAGCACCCATCTCATAACTGGAATGGAGATCATGTATAATGCAGACATATTTGAATGTAAACCCAGAGGAACCTAAAATTGCAAGTGCACACAAATACACATTTGAGTTAACCAACTCCTGTCTGTGTCTTTCAGCATTCTTTGCTAATCTGCAGCATAATGGCACATCTGTCTTCTCCCATCCTTTATTACTTTCAGAGACATACAGTGGGAGGTGAACAGCTGATCCATTTTCTACTTTAATTTTCTCTTTTTTAATGTATGCCTCTATCCAACTTCAACCCCCCCGCCTCTTCATCTATTTCCATTTGGGTGTTTTCTTTGGCTTGAGGGGGGCTGCATGTTGCTGTGGTAACAGACATAGCTTATTGTAATCGCTAGACATGCTATGTTGATGAAATTGGGCAGGACAAAGCACAAGAGGTTTTTTTTTTCCAAGGACAGGGGCAGGTCAGAGATTGAAACAGTGCAGGCCAGGGGGTGAATAAGTAAAGCTGTGGGCAGGCGGGGTAGATAGGTAGGTCATATTATTATTGATTGCCTGACATTATGTGGACAGCAGGGGAGTTTGCGGAGACAGACGAATAAATTGTGGCTTGACATCAAAGTCAGGCTGCTGACACTGAGCCTGCAGGCGACAGAAGTTGCCCAAGGCTGGATTAGATGATACGCATAGCCACGCATGGACACAAAAACAAACACACAACAAGAGCACTGTTCACCAGTTACCTGGGTTAAGGTTGTTAGGAGAGAGCTTAAAAATGAAAATGACAAAATAAATCAGGAGGAAATGTCAAGCATGAATAATTTCAATTCCAAGCTCTGAAGTCACTTCTTATAAACTGGTCATTTTTCAGCCTAAGACACAAAACATTTTCATGACTCATTTACACACGAAAGCTCACTAGAGATTTTTAGAAGGTGCATTATTCCAGTTCTCATAAAATTCCAATCTGCTACCCAGTAAATTTTTCACACTCATTAATGGTTCATTAGATTATTATTCATAGCTTGGATGATGATGTGATTAGAATAGAAATGGGAGGCAACAGACAAAATAATTAGGGAAATGAAGGTGAGATTTAAATATTCAACATTCGGTCTCATACTGATTGATTCAAGGGACACTCGTTAACTGACTAACAGGCAAAACATACAAGTGACAGCACAACAAAATCATCTGAGAAGATGAGAAGCACATGACTATCTAACATGACGTACGCATAATCCTGATAAGGCAACGCTTGGTGTAGGTTTTTCAATTTGGGCATCCGGCATGACATAGAAGACACCATTTCTCATTGTCTGCTAAATGAGTGACCGCCCTGTCTAGATGGCTATCATCTAAGCTAATCAGAGACTGGTGATAACATCTGGAATGTGTGAAACCTGAGAGACAAAACAACACGTGTCTCAACCTGCACAGACCTGCAACTTCTACAGATGAAAGATAGAGACTCTGTAGAACTGAAGAGGCCGTCAGAACAAAGAAAAGGTGGTGGTGGGGGGTTCAGGTGAAGGTTTGCTGGGAGAGACAGTGGGAGTGGGGAGGGGGCAAGAGAAAAAAGATGGAGAGAAAAAGGTTGGAGTATTATTATTGCAAAATGCCTCAGCCACATTCTTTAACAGTGGCCTCAAAAGCAAATAGACCCATTTAATATTGCAACTTCCTTTGCTCCTAAAGAAAAAACACAGAACAAAAATGGAATTGACTCCTCTCCTACATTCTAGTTCAAAGTCATAAGCTGACGTGTGATTCTGTTGGCCTCCCATGAGATCTTATACCAGATGGGCCAGTGACCCTATGGGTTATGCTTCCTATTGCACCCACACACAATCATACATCAATCTTTCATTCTAATTTAAATAAAGCAAATTTACACTTCTGTAAGGTCTGTGTTTCCCACTGACATTTCATCAATACTGTGGCCCCTCCATTTTAGGTTACTTGGCACTGAAGCCACAAACCGAAGACATGATTGCTGTCATTCATAAGAAAACCAGGTCAGGAAAGGTTAAAGCTGTAGTGATACTTTATTACCACTGAAATTAATCAATTAGAATTAATTCGCATTTTTAATAAGTAATTTTCCAGACTTTCATTTATGATAATGTGATGCTTTGAAGGGAGTGAGCAGTATGCAGTATTGCCATTAGATGTTGAACTGCTGATTGGACCAGTTTATTTGTCCATTAGAACTACAAAACGTCCCTTTCTTTACATGCACCAACTCCTTGATAAAAACTGTACAGTTGTGCCTCCTTTCTTATGCAAACATTCAAATCACTTAGTCAAAATACGAAATCAAAGAAAACAATGAAGTCGCAATAACTCCAGAAGTACACTTAGAAGATGGAGTCCAACAAAAACAGATAAGAAGGATGACCAACACTGATAGAAAGAAAGGGAGCAGAAAAGCACAGATAGCCAGTTTGGCAAAACTGGCATTAATGCAAATCTCCAGCATACCAAGATCAAAAGAAAAATGAAACACAAAAAAGGAGTGTGTCAGGGTGTCCTTGTATCACTTTAATCATGGCTGCTGCATACCTCAGAGGTAGTGAGTATGGAGAGTGATTTGTTCGCCTCATAATTGATAGTGTTTCCTGGAGAAAGAGTACCTTCCCTGAAAGTAGAGAACGAGTAACATCAGTAGTTTGAGCTTTTGACTTTTGTCCTAAGAGTCCTGCGTAGTGCACTAGACTAGCATTTTTATGTGTGTTTATGGGTATATTTAAATTAGTTTTAAAGTAAAAATCTTAAAACCCTTTAAAACACAATGTCTGCAAGGTGTACACACCAGCATTGTAACATGAAATCAGGTTTAAATATTTAAATAGCATTGTTCAGTTATAGCCTGAAAGAAAACTCTGGTCCCTGTCCAAATGGATGAATCTTGCTGTAGGTGTTCACAAGAGCAGATGGTCCAGGTGGGCGTTTGCAAGTGTTGGTAGTTTAGTATAATGGAAGAAATAAAAACATCATATGGTGGGAAGCTGTGCAGGATTACTGTCTGTTTAAATCTATGTGCGTGTGTGTGTGTGTGTGTGTGTGTGTGTGTGTGTGTGTGTGATGAAGAGGCTTTTCGGAAGTTCATAGGGATACCGATGATTATCAGTATCTCTGCTACCCTGACACCACCTCCTCCATCTACAAGAATCTGGTAATAATGTAGAAATGCTACAACATATGAAGACAGAGGAAGGGAGGGTGGGGAGAGAGCATGGATGGATGGTTACAGGAGGAAAAGGAGGGGAATAGTGTGGAGGAGAGGAAAGCGTTGGGTTTGATAGAGGGCAATGAATGGACACCATTGTGAGAAAAGTAAAGATGAAACATATAAAGCTGCTTACCAGGGTTCTTTACATTTTTGGTAATTTTTAATGAAAATGAGATGGGGGGGGGGGGGGGGCAGTAAGAAATCACTTTTCTCAACCAAAGTTTCTACAGAGAAACTGAAAATGAAATGGGGATGAATCAAAGGGATTGCACAGCTGAAATATAGTCCATCCTGTGTTGGTGGGCATATGTGATCTTATAACTATATTCATAGCTGTCAGCCTGTACCTCTCATTACAAGAGTGGGAGAGAAAGAAAGAAAAGATCAAGATAAAAGCGGACCTGACACTAGTGAACTTGTTTCAATTAGATGAACTCAAAAGTGGTGGTGCTCTGTTGGTGGACCTCCCATGAGCATCATTCATATATTATTCATAACACTGGGTCTTAAAACATAGGCCTGTTCAAAAAATATGTTTTAAACCAAAAGGCACAGATGACTTAGAACATGAGTAATCTATTCAATTCACGCTTGTATTTTTTTTCATTGTTATGATGTGAGTCACCAAGTTTTTTTCCTCTGACAGTGTTCTGGTGCTTAATAACCAGGTTAGAATTAGACACATGCAGCTGCTAGGTGAGTCCCTTAGGTGAATTTTGACATTTACCATGGGTTAGAAGGGGTCTGAAAAGGGGTTTGCACAGGGGCAGTCAAAAGCGTGTCCATACAAGTATATGGCAGGAAAGAGTAGACTGAGGGAAGAAGGCAATGGACAGGAAGGAATTGGGAATTGAGGGGTAAGCTGTCAAATCCTGGAAGAGGTGAGAAGTACTAAAGACGTGTGAGCTGAGGCATGTGGAAACAAAGTAATCCCAGTTGACGGACAGGGGATGTGGAAGCTGTCTACCATCAACAGCACTCCAGTATTCTCCATGACTTCAGCTCTCTAACTCCAAGCACAAACTTTGCTTGGGGGCTTAAAGCCAGCCCTCTAGCTCCATAATGAGCTGTGAACCACAGGCTGAGGTGGCACACGAGGCAGGGAGACACTTGGAGGTAACACTCTAATTTAAGTTTCAGCCATGCAAGGCAGATGGGCTCGAAAGACCAGTAGACTGGGCACAATGTGTTCTCTGGATTAAAGAGGCATTATTTACGTTTAGCATACTAGCTCCCAGATGCTCACCACCCTCTGTTGTCATAATTCATACCAACTGGTCGCTTCATTCATAACATTTTGTAAATAACTGCCCACATATGTGAGCTATGCCACAAAAAGTGGACTAAGAAGTGTGTATGAAAAATAAAAATACAATTATCTTATCATCATCATAGAGAACAGGGACACAATAGGAAACCGCTTTAACCAAGCTTGTAGTGTTTTTCTGTTGATGTGGAAGGTGAAAACTTAAACAATAGCAAAACTTAATTTCTGGAAAACAAACTCTTCCCACCCACATACATAAAACCAACAAATGACAGCTGTATTTATCTGATAAGTCACTCCATTTTGGATTGTATTACAGTGAAGCCAGCTACTGCAAACAAAAATAAGCACTACAGTGTGTCACTGTTACTGGCTAATATGGTTTGTGAACAGACCTGTGGACTGGGCCTGGCTTAAGCTGATATGGGTTTGTTTCCACGGTCCACAGCCAACCAGCCAATCATTTGGATATTCTCTCATGTTTGTTCTGGAGGCTTTGGCTGCCCTTTGTGAGTCAACTGACTGATAATCCACTGCAGGGGCTCTGACCACACAGCCGAGTGGGAACAGACACAGAAAAACAAGAAAAAAGAAACAGCAGTGAGACACAGAGAGAGAGACAGATGAAACTGAATGAGACACAGACAAAAAAAACTGAGATTAATGGTAGTAGTAGTAATAGCAGTGGTGAGATTCGAAACCAAGACACAGGAGGAACTGGAAGAAGATCAAAATGTCAAAAGACAGGGAAGGGTGATAATAGTATGAAATGTAGAAAGAAAGAGGTACAGGCATTACTGTAAGTGAACACATGAAATATAATCTCAAGTCCATGGTTGCCCGGCTGTCTCTTTTCTTTTCCAGTCCCTGCTACCATTTCCTTTGTCCTATTAAATATGCTATCTCTGCCCATGGGAGATGGCAAAGAAATGGAAAAAGAAAAGGGAAAGAAGCACAATGTTGACGAGAAAAGGAGAAAGTGAGAGATGAAGGACAAGAAGTCCTGTTCTGACACTTGGATACACCCAAAGAGAGGGAGGAGAGAACAGGTGGGCCACAGCAGGAAGAACAAGTATGCCATTGTCTGGCTGGTACCAGTGTAACCATAAGGTCAACGCCATCTCAAACTGCTCCTAGCATTTAGCATTTCTCAGTGAATGTGAGTAAAGGGTTAGCATTAGCTTGGTGTTGTTGCTGCATACTGCGCTTTGACTTTGTCTGCCACGTCATACCTATGGTCCCTCTTTGATGCTCTCCTGAACAATCAAGTGCTCCTGAACCACCACCAAACGTTAACACACACACACACAGAAACAGATGGGGCGAGGTAGGGTGTGTTTGTGTGGGTGAGGGGTTGTAGAAAAGGGTGTAGGCAGTGGATGGTAGATTTTTGGCTAGCTTCTCCTTGCTAACTTCTGTGCCAAGAAAGCAGGCTCTAATGCTGACAGGCTGGATCATATATCACCAGCTGGCAAGCCAGGAGCCCCAACTCACGATACGACACATAAAAAGAACAAGTAGAATGAAACAATTAGAGAAATAGAGTATGCTATGGAGGTATTGTCACAAAGAATTAAAGGAAACATTAAAGGAAAGAAAAGCTTAAATTACCATTTTGGTCAAAACTATTAATTTGGAGACATTATATATTTATCATCAAAAAGGCCCTAAAAGTCAAGAACAAAGCATGGAGGGGGGAAAGAGGGAGGACTAAAATGAAGCCAATAAGAAAGACAGGCTGGAAAAATTAGATGAAACAGGAGGAAAAAAAAGTGATTGTGACCATGAGAGGCCCCTCAGTGTATAGGTGGGCTCTCTACCACAGTCCCATCACTAGCTGGTACCACCACTGTGGGATTGGACACACACACACACCTATTTATAACCTAAGTTAAGTCTGGATTCCAGCTCATGTTAGGTTTGCAGTAATGTTCACATGCTTCAAGTGACGGGTGCCCACACACACAGCTGCAGCCTGTCCTAGACCTAGCGCTAACTCCTTTTTGTCACATGCACACGCTCATATACCACAGTGTTGGTTTAGTTGATGGGCTAAGCATTCCAGACACACTTCCAAATGTCCAGACGCCCCTTCTGATGTAGATGCACATACACATACTTACACATCTGCATATGCACATGTATTCATCTATGTGGTACAAACATATACAGTTTAAACATCAACAAGTACCAGTGTTCAGGCCCTCTCTTTCACTGTGCCTCAGCGTGCCGTCCTACTTCTCTCCCTTCACTCTACACCTCCTCTCTCCTTCCCTTCCCTTCCCTCTCCTTCTTCTCACTCCCTCTGCCGTGTGTGCAATCAGCCCTGTTATAATACCTGCATTCCAACAGCCTACAGGAATGTCTTAACAATGTAGCCTTGTTCAGGTGCAGACAGAAAAAAAGATTTCTATGAAAAATACATTTAAAAAGTGCTGCAGTGTGGAGTCCCAGAGCTACATCATCTATAAACTGAGGCGCATAATGATTGGAGATGAACACAGTTGAATGGAATATTCCTCAGCTCTCATGCTGCCTCCAACACTCGAGGCTAATCTATAAAAACAAAGTCATACTCAAAGCTGCATAGAGTATTTCAGTCAAGTATACCACTTGTTAAACCACTCATTTTCACATATACAGGGTCTATAAGCCTCGGATGCTCAAGACAGATCGCAATACAGATGAGTTATGCTGTTTTATCAGTGAGAGATAATTCAGTATTATAGTTCACTGATTTTCACTTCCATTAAATTGTAATGATAGATTATATAAGGTTGTTTTACAAAATGCTCCAAAATCCAATACTGCTTTTCTCTAAAAACTCTTAACTAAATGCTGTGAGACAAAACAAGAAATTCTAAAATGTCAGCTTCGGTTTAAGTAAAATATGAGTATTTTTTCAGTATTAAAGTGAAAAAAGTTGAAGTAGATGACAGTAACTATTCAGTAACTATTAGTTGCAGCCCCAAATCTGCCATATTTCACATAAAATTCATTAATTTAAATGTGACTGGTGATTCTATGATGAATTTTAATGTGCGAAAAATACCCCTTATTAATATAATGATAATGGTTTTCAGCCCTAAGTAGAAGCGAGATAATGAAAAGCAGTGACATAGTGAATACTCCATCATCCTCCCATCCTCCCTCCAACCCTCCCTCTGCCTGTCCCCCTTTGTCAGGCCTTATTATTGAACATGTGTCCTCTCTGCCCCTGCCATTAACCAACCCCACCCTTACACACTGCTTTCAATAAACACACACACACAAACACTATGTGCAGTGCAACACATCCCAACTGCTAATTGACATGGGGAGTCGGTCCACTTTCATCATGCTCCACAGAGACAAACCTTATGCGTATGCGGGTGATGTGAGTGGGCAATGGGATCAAAGAAGTCCATCCACGCTGCCTATCCTAGACCTCTCAGCCCCTTTTAACACTCCATATGGTAGCCAGGGAAGTACAAAAATCTAATGTATCCATAATTCTCTAGTACTATAGCGTAAAATACTAAGTCTGATAATCATTCAGTTTGAGTAACTGTTAATTAAATTGAATCTTAATCTTGCAGCATGCCTGTTGTTCTAAGCATGTAAGATGTTCCCAAGGCAAAACACAAGGGTTATAATTCATTTAGCCCTTAATAGCAAGAGGCTAAATCAGTTAGGCACTCTGTAAGTCTAACATTATCCATACAATAACTATCCATCACATTGGTTGTTCTGCAGATTGCACAGACATGTAATTGGGAATATTTTAGTCTGATGGAGTCATAACCCAATTGAATGCTATTGATTTTAGATTAAATATTCATATGAACTGGCTTGTACTTTTTCCTGCTCGACTGAAACAGAATGATTCAGAATGAAACTTGATTCCCCTTATATTACTGGAAAGCAGTCACAAATAATGGCAATGCAACACAACACAGGATATTTGGCTTTATAATTACCCCCAAAAAAAGGTCTGAAAAAAGAACGAAGCACTTTCAACCAGCGCTGCACATAATTGATGTAGCTTTACAAATGCGGCTACACGAGTGGGAAATGAGTTAAATCCCTTCTGCCTTGATTATTGTCATCAGCTGAACTGTCAGTCAAAAAAAGAGATAACCTTCCCCTACTGTTACAAAATCACCAGGGTTTTGGGAGATGTTGTTTCTTTTGGCTCCTTCTGTTCAGACAGTGACTAAACACACGGTCAGGTGGCTGCATGTGTTTTCTACTTTGTCTCATGTCTGACAGTGATGAGACAAGGTTAGTGGAGGAGAGAGATGTGAGCAATGTCAAGATAAGAAAGACACAGTTATACAAGTGATAATTTAAACATCTTGGCAAAAAGTGGGGTGTGGTAAAGAGATTGAAAAGGTAATTCCTAGGAGAAATACAACTAAAGGAGCAAAAGAAACTCACAATAAAGTTAAGAACAGAATGTGACTTGAGGAGAACATTAACAGTCAGAGCATGGTAACTTTAGCCCTCTACTCTTCTCTTTCAAAGTCAAGTTCACACAGGCAGAGAGGAGTAAAGGAAACTTTAGTGCTGTGGTCGTTGTTTCTTAGGGGCTCTGGTAAGCGAAACCCCATTAAAACAAAGATGAGTTATGTCCTCAGGGTAGCTGGCTAACTCGGAAGCCCTGAAAACTGACACTAGACCTGTTCAGTGATGACACTACGGCCTAGTAATATGGGGAGCCCCCTTTTCTCACACATACAGACATGAAGTCATACTAAACATCCAACACACAGAACCAAACACTTGTGTTGTAATAGAGATACCCCTTCGGAATCTTACACAACCACGCCTCTTACACCCCTCCACCTTCTGCTTCTCCTCCTCCTCCTACTTCTGGTTACGTGGAGGATTAATGTTCCCACTCCTGTCTCCCAGGTCCCCCTGGCCCAGTTAAAGTAATAAGATCTCATTGTCAAGCAGTGACCAAATTCACAGGAGAGGTTAACCACTGCTGCTTAACCATTAACTAGATTAGAGTCGTTGCCCACAGGAATCTTTTCTGACACATGGAAATGGAACGCTGGACATGAAGAGTGGTTTCAGAGAGTAATCATTGTAGTAATCTTTGTAGCACAGGTCTGAGTAAATTTGCTCTCACTGACAGCTATACACATATAAACATGGAATATCCTGTAGCCTAGTGAACTTTAAGTCACCCTCATCTCCTGGTTATCATTGTGTGATATAGATAACGGAGGAAAATATCCCTTTGAGGCTTTCTGTCATATTTCTGAAACCATTTCCTGGGAAGCAAGAATGACTGGTTCACTGGGTGTTTGTGTGAAATGTTCAAAACCATGTACAGTCATTTCAGAGGAGCGCTGTTGAAATGTCAACTATTCACGAAATTAGAGGCAAACAACACTAAATTTGGGATGCATTCATACCAAACATGCATTTTCACTCTCTTCCTCCCCCATGCCAGACAGAACCAGTGGTGTAGAAAGACACAAGGTGGTAATAGATCGCATGAATGTGTGTGTATGTGTGTGAAACAAGGGGGGTGACAGGGGTTCTTTGGAGAGGTGCATTCAACAACTGCTGCTGAGGCAACTGTTGAAGTCTGAAAAGCAACAGCTTGCGGGTCTCCCAGAGGACGCTATGCCAGCCAACAGTCAGATGGAGGGTTTTAGGTTGGAGGGGTGCAGGGGTTAGGATTTCTTCTCTGCTGCCAGGAAAATGATCTCCTTGGCCACAGATCCAGGCTTTTCCACGACATTGCTCATTCCTAATTGGTATTCCTCAGTCCTGACGTACTCCGCCTGTCTGATCCTCACTGCTGCCATCTCTGCCTTTATCACTTTTGTTCATGGTATCCCCACTTGAACACTATTTAACTGATCAAAACAGCTGGACAGGACAAAAGACAAGTATTGTAAACGTGGTTTTCTGTGGCAGACACAAAGCATATAAAACATCATATTTCCTTGCTGTTTTACGACACAGATTTGTGCAGCGCATGGCTACGCAGTGCTCCAGCCAATCCTGCTGCTTAGTATATTCCTATATCAAACACAGTGAGAAATAGAGGCTCTTACCTACATCTTGCTACAGCACTTTCATGCTAAATGGATTGGGAGCACTTAACCTCGTCTACTGAATATGCATTGAGAATTTTCAATTTCGCTCCAACCCTGAATCACTCCAAACCTTACTCCCCACCCCTACCACAACCACTACCACCACAATCACATACAGAGACAAGGAAACGCATACAGAAACATGGGGCCGCTTTTCAAGGGTGAATTTGAAATTACCAATCACCCCTGAGACAAGAATACAAGCAACACAATAGTTGGCTTTAAACACCTCTCATCACATTCCTTCCTCTGTTTCCTTCCTTCCCTCCCCGCAACTCCCACTATTACGACAATTAAAAGCAACAAATCAAACCAAAACAACTTGTAACAATTTTTTGAACAAACAAAACAAACTTTTTTTAGTTCTCATGACAAGTTTTACACCAGTGAAACTACTTTGCTACTTTAAATAAGGATTCCTAGAAAAAGAGTGCTTTGGATAGTGAAAAACAGTCAACATGCCAAGTGGGGGAGGATGGTTATTCTTATTTTAAAATCTTTAATATGGCCATAAATAAGCTGTGGAACAGCGATAGGGGTTGGTGTAAAAGCAAACAAAGCCCTCTCCCACTGAAACACTGAAGGCAATTTTTCTGATGCTATGCAGGGTCATTAACGCACACCGGGGTCAACACAGGCAGAGACAACATGTTAAATCACAGCAAGCAAAAACACACACAAGCACAAGTGAACACTGAGCAACCAGCTCCCTAGTGTCAATAAAACAATGAAAATATAGAGAATATCAGATAACAGACAGACAAGACACGAGACAGAAAAATATAGATAAGAAGGGGAGATTTAAATACACCTATTGTTGTATGGGAACCCATGGAAATGTGTGTGTGTATAATAGCAGCTTTGGCTGAAGCTTTTGTGTGCTTATGAAGATGAAAAACAGGGAGATAAAAAATGTTTCCGTCCATGCTGTGAACTAAATCATTCTTGCTAACCGACTTCAAACCAAGATTAACCACGCGCATGCAACGTACCATCTGCTGATGCCCAGTTGCAATCCAGTGCTGTCTGCCAGCTCACCAGCTAACATCAGTGCACTACCAAACTGCTGTAATTGACTTTAATGTGTCATTCACTGCAACACAACACTAGTGGGAATGTGAAAAGTTGATGAGCCTGAATCCTTGTGTCACAGCTCAGTGACTAATAAATGGACTTCCTCACAAAAGTCAACCTTATTTTTATTTTTACTGAGTAATGTTTAACTGGTTCTGCTGAGTGAAACTCAGTCAGCCCACAACAATGCACCCTGGCTGTAAACAGACTCTAGCAAACACCTACCACACTGCCTCTAGATGGTGAGATGGAAGCCACATTGTCCATCTGTTTGTACATGTGTTACTGACTGTGACTTGTGGTGAGAGGGAGCTTTAAGCCACGAAAAGGAAACCCCTTCTCTATAGAATTTAAAGTGATAACAAACAAAGACGCACAAGTTACAAAGCGAGCACCAACGTGTCCAGAGGAATGCAACTTATTCCATTGCAGTTCTCTTCTCAGTGACTGGCGGGCGTGCGCACGCACACACACACACACGCACACACACACGCGCACGCGCGCACACGCACACACACACAAATCACCTCAATAGTTATGGGCCCACCATTCCAAGGCCCACTCCCCTAGAGGCCTAAATGACAAGAGGGCAAACATAGACCTGCTTTCAGCAAAGCAGCCACTATGAATCTGTCACTCACTCATATATGAGCTGAGGTATCCTGTGTTGTGTAATACCAGAATTATGGACCTTATATGTATGTGCTCACATCTACAGTTTACATTATGGTTGCATAGGTGCTTTAATGTGTAGTCGTGTGAGGGTGCACATGTTGTGCCATCTTTTTATGTCTATTAATTTTTTTTGCATTAATGCTTTCAAGAATACACATAGTTGCACAAAATTAATAGTAAAATCAAGTGCCCCAGGTTAGCTGTACCAGAGGTCCTCTGGCTTTTATCTCCTTGTGGCTAAATGGTTCTTTTTTCTGGCCTAATACCATAATAATTGCACATGGCTGCAGGGGGTGCACATTTGGTTCTGCGCTGGCAGGAGGGACAGAAATTAAAAGTGAGGAAATGACTGTGGGAATTAAGGCAGCGATAGACAAAGAGGCTGACGCTGCATGTTAGCGGCTAACACCTTGAACTCCGCTGATGCTTGTCACACCAATTCTTTCCACCTGTTCCTGACCACTTTGGAGTTGCTACAGTTTATCTTGAACTCATCTGACCATTTGACTCTTCTTTTGTTTTCTTTACCTTTATATCACTTTGTTCTTTAAGTTAAGAGAAGAACCAGGGCAGGTCCAAGAAACTGTGAAGTTATTGCTTTTCTAAGCATCCCCATAAATAAATCTTCAGCATTTTTTAACCATAATCTTATCAATTTCAAATGCTGGATCAAACTTTTTTAACACCTAAAACAAATGCATATTTTAGCTTGTTTCCAAATCCTAGTTGATGATGCAGTGCTGTGATGGAAACGCCAATGGAATCTTAGGAGCGTAGAACTGGAGTTATTTACCAGTATGTCTGGGTAAGCGGGTCAAAGGGTCAGCACAATCCTGGGCAGAGGCATGCCAAGCAGCTTGGGGCACCTCAGGTTGCCATGCACGACATGTATGTGTGTGTGTCATAACTGCATGCATGCTCATATTCAGGCGCACTTATTGGAAAATACACACATCTGGGTGTCACATATACTGTGGTTCTATTTAGTGCATTTCTATGATCGACACTGACATAGTTGGAAGTTGCATGTGTGTGACCAGTAATTGTGTGAACGCGGGTCTGTGTGACAGAATCCCACTGAGAGCTGCTATTATTAGACAAAACTATGTTAGAGAAAGAGAGAGTGGGTGCGGAAAGAGAGATCTGGTAAAGTTTTTCTTTGAGGAAACCAACATTTGTATCACCAAAGTGAAAAGATTATTTTCCTTTTCTCTAACTTCACCAGACTTCAGAGAGGCATGGGGGTAACAGGGTGAGCTCAGCACCTGGAACCAAGCCTTTAAATCAATGCAAAACAGCTGGGACAGAGGGATCTGTGATCTACAATCCATTAATTACAGGGCACTTTTAAGCAGGCACTTGTTAAAAGGCTCCACGAAGGGCCATCAGCAGAGCTCAACAACCGTCTCTGAGGCCAGATACGACAGACAGGATGGTTATAAAGATCCAGTGAATGAAGTGAGCAAGGAAGGAAACCAAAATAAGGTAAACTCTGAGATCTAATGATCGAATTTAAAATAAATAAAAATCTAAATGATTACATGATAAAGTGCTACAAACATGGTGACAAACATACTATGATGCAGTGAGGACAGGACAGAGAGAAAAGAAAAGAAAAAACAGATGGGAGTCGCCCAGCAGCCCTACCCCGCCCTTTAGCTCATCCTGCTCAAAACCACTGGAGACTGACCTCTGTGCAAGGAATTAGAAAAAAAACTTCAACAAGTGTTCACATAAGTGTCCTCACACATTTGATTTGGACACACACGGCAACAAAGGAGCCGCCTGAGGCAACAATACTGTATTTCTGATGGAAAACATCATCAAATAGGTAAAAAAAAAACACACACATAAGAAGCACAGTATAATCTCATTTGCAGCAAGGCAAATCCCTACTGGACTGATAACCAAGGGAGAACAACACCAAGCACACTGATAATGAACTTGTAGCGAGCGACAACAGCTCCATAAAACAATAACCAAATGCTACTGTATAATATATTCAATGTATTCATATATGGTATACTTATTTTTCTTAGTAACCACAAAACCTGACAAAAAAGATACGAGGTCAATGTCAAATTTTGTTCAAATGAGCGTAGTTTCTCTTGCAGCACCTAGGGGCGCTCAGGGTGAGGCGCACAGCCAGCACAGGAGACGTAAATCCCGCAGATCAGACATCAAAGCGCTGCAGACCGCACCGCAGCAGCCAGACACAGACGCATAAATGAGACACGCAACATGCTCTTCGATGCAAAGCTTAGCCTACTTTCTGTCACTGTCATTTTAGTTTTGGTCTATGAACATTATGATTGCTTCACTGTGAGTTTCATTTTGACAGTTCACTGTTTTATTGCGGCTGCACCTTACTGATGGGCTGGCTGTTCAGAGGTAAGTTGCGCCGTGCTGCAGGTCTGTGCGTTTGTAAGTGCCCTCAAGTAACGCGCAGCTGGCCTTCACTGACCCACCATTAACCCTTCAAATACAGCATCAGCGTATATGAGCAGAATGATGGTCACTGTTCTACCTGATGGCTACAGCAGTGTTTTTATTTATATATATATATATATTTTTTTTTTTCTTTTACCAGATACCGTAGAAACAATCCGGCTTGTACCATACATGTCGATCCCAAGTTAAATACTATCCTCCACCTGCCATCTGAGCAGCCGGTAACAGGTTGTTCATTATCAACCATCAGTATAAGTAACATAGCGAAACTACAACATGTTGGACTGAGTGAGAAAACTTAATGAGACGCTTCTGACTTCGGCATGTACGGACAGGTTTGTCCCGTGGGCAGCGGACCACTGAAAGTTAAGAGTCCTGAAGCCACGAAAAACTGACCGACATGGTCTCATAAGCGTGAGGAAATGTAGTAGGAAGGGGTTAGGCTACAATAAAAATACGTAGCGCAAAGAATCAAACACACTTACCTTGCAATACCCAGAGAAGCAAGGTGCATGAGAGCGACGTGCGTCCGAATGTTGCCGCGTCCATGGTCGCTTTTCTAACTTTTTTAAGGAAAAGTATTCACTTTGTTTTTGGTTTTTTGGGTGCTGAAAGCTGGCAGCAGTAAGTCTTCTTTCTTCCTTGAGTGCTCAAAATCTCTCTTTCTCTTTCTCCCTCTCTCTCTCTCTCTCTCTCTGCAAATGGAGTGCCTCTCTCCCGTACGCACACACACGCACACACAGAAATCTGATGCTGTTGGCAGTCTTCTTGGTTGATATATTTGCACAAAAGGTGACCCCCCCCCCACTCCCAATAGCCTACAACCCCCTCCCCTCTCTCTCTCTCTCGCTCGCTCTCTCCACCCCACTTGCAGTGAAAAGACCTGCTTGACTAATCGTGGAGTAGGTCTTCTGGGGCCCACAGGATTTTTTTTTAAGGGAACTTAAAAGTGATTTTATCATGAGGCTCTCTGACTCACTGCAACGCTAAAAAACGCAGACACATTCTTTGATCAGAACAACTAAGGTTTTACCAGGATCAGTAAGGAAGAGTATAATTTCTGTTATATATAATTTTATATAACCCATAGCATATATTATCTGCACTCTGACCCAGTTAGCATATAAGATAACTTATTTTTGAACTTGTTTGATTTCACAGATTTTAACAGCTTTTTTACTTTTTAAAATTTTAACTAAACTAATTATGGAGAAAATGGCAAAGCACTGAAAGCAAATTATATTAGCATTACTAATCATTGTAGAACAATTAAAAAAACAATAGTAAAATCTGATTAAGTGGAAAATTGCAAAAGACACTCAGCAGCTGCAGACACTACATCAACTGTAGCTGATATCCAATAAATTAATCTGGCAGGTTACTAATCATTATACAGACCAAAAAACTAGTTAGTTCAAAAAAGCTTTCTCTAATTACTTTCTTCTAGACAATTGTATGTCCTTGTTATCATGGATCATCACCAACTTGCATGTATGTCTCAAATAATGATTTTCATTTTCAAAGCTACCTGAGGCCATTCTTTAGGAGTGGGCTAAACTGTCCGTTATTGACAGAAATACCATTCATTCCTAGACATGTAATCCCTTCAAAATCTGTTTGGGTATTTACAGTTCAGATATACAGTTATTATGAGGGGCTAAGTGGCTTATTCACAATGCTATAATGCCAAGTGCTTGGAATGGGTATTGTATGACCTATGAGGTTGATGTAGGCCAAACCCTGTAAGCTAGGAGTTGGAAAACACATATCAGTTGTCTATAAGATGGTCCCAATACCCATCGAACAATATGATCTCTCTCTTTTTTACTAGACACTAGACTGTGAAGCAGCACAAAACAAGTGGCACACTGTGGACATAACAATAGTCCCTTGCAGAGCAGTTGCACTCAAAGACACACATTCCAAACATTGTTGGTCCAAAACAGCTGGTTAATATTTTCTTTGCCCTATTTGAAGAGGAGAAGTGATACTCACAACCTGCTGCACTGCAGCATATGGAACAGTTGCCCCTATGGATGGGATATGATAGCTGAGCTGCTTGGAATACACACGCATACACAAAAAAACAGCTGTTGTACACATAGAGGAATTACTGGTAGAAGTTTGCATAGGCTATCGAGAATTTTATGGGACTGAGGCAGTTTACTCTCACACCCTTTTTCTAATCCTGCCTGTGACAGCAGGAAGGAAAAAAACATCAATACTACATCAATACAGCCACTCATCCCTGTCATCGACCCAGTCATAATCATCTCTCCATGCTGTAGAGACATGAGATCCACTAACTAAGTCTTCTGTCCTGTGGTGAAGGACCTAGCATGGTGTAAACCTCGCACTGACTTACATAAGACCTATCATGCCGCATTGCTGATTTAGCCAAGGGTGTTCTTACATAAGGCCTTTAGTCATATATACAGTAACTGTGGCAGTGATTTACTGTATTGGCTCATTACCTAATGGAGAGGAGAGGAGAGGAGAGGAGAGGAGAGGAGAGGAGAGGAGAGGAGAGGAGAGGAGAGGCAAAGAATGATCTGGACCCGTATAGTGAAAGTAACAGGAAAGGAGACATGAAGGGAGCACATGAAGAATTGAAACAGTGGGAAATCAATATATCAGAGAGCAGTAAAAAGCAGTAAAAAGTGAGAAATAAGCTATAAGATAGTAATCGCAGTGCAAAACTTCCAGCCATCACTAGATACAAACAAAATAAGTAATTGTTGAGGTCAGTTACAGTGACAAACAGCTGCTCATAGAGTTCAGATCGTTTAGTTACAGGTGAACAAAGGTGTAGCAAAGGCTGCACTGTGTGAAATTTGTAAAAGTGGTATCAGACAAGAGATGACAGGTTAGTAACCCTTCTTCAGACACTTTGTGTTTTGTGTACTTTGACATAATCCTCTTCAAATACTGTTATTTTAGAACCATGTTCCCCATACTTGGCATAAAGATAATGTGTATTCAAGACCAATTTGTGTAAACAAAAGTAATTATACTTATCATCTGATGGTGCATATTATGCAAACTGCCAAGTAACATGATCAACATGTAACACTTTCATTCTTCATGGGCACAAGATTGTAGCTGTTTTGCCTCTGAACATTGCCAATGTGCTTTTGTTTTGTTTTGTTTCATACCAGATTAATGTAAGAGTCTGAACCCATTTTTCACTTTTCATCTGGGTAAACTAACTAAGTTGAACCATCTCTTCATCTATATCTTTTTGCGCACCCCTTGAGGCTCGGATATGTTCCCAGCCCCGGTGGCATATTATCCTTTCGGCATTCTCCTGTCTGCTCCAGGATCTTCTCCCAAGACATGCCCAGCATACTTCCAGAGCAAGGCATTTAGAAGAAATACTGCTCTGATGCCTACTAAAAGAGCAACAGTCCCACTCTAGACTCCCAATATATGTACCATTTACTAGTAGAGTACATGAAGATGCTTCTGCTCATCACAACTGTTTCATACACCCAGCTGTAAACTACTCCTTTGCACCCTAAAGGTCATTGGTCAGTATAAAACACTGAGCTCATCTAAAAGGATGCCTCCCAATTTTCAACCACATTTAGAGATTTTTTATTGTACAAAATCTGAGATAACCTAAGGGGTTGACTAAAATATGACCATAGCTCATATGTACTTACTCTTGTTACACAACAACCAAGTTTGCTATTCTCACAATTCTTTCCTTATAAGCTACCCAAGGGGACACAGTTAGAATCCTTCTCCAAGGCCACAAAACACATGTAGATTGGATGTTTGAACCCCAAGGGTCCTTGCAAGAATGCTGGATGCACTCTTCCACAACCAAACGCTGTTGTTGTTGTTCAGTCTGACGATTCATTTTTCTAGCACAACAGAATAAACTTTCTTTGCTAAAATCAGTTGTGTACAGTATTAATTCTGGTCTTCACTTTTAAAATATCAGACGTCCCATATCCTAGACTGTACATACTGGCAGCTTGAAACTTTTTGCCTGCATTATCTGATTTGGTAGTTGATTACTTCCTGAGCTCCCTGTACATCTGTGTTTTTACTTCTACAAACTAAGAAGTTGCATTTGCTGCTGTCTACTGTCTGTCTAGGAGGTTAGACCTAAACACTCTTCATGTCTAATGATGTTCCTACTTAAGGGACAACTAAAACGCAAGAAATTTCATGGCATTCCATTTAATAGCTGTTGAGGCACTTCACTTCAAACAGACAACCTCACAATAGATCTAGTGGAAAAGTAAGTAAATAACCAAAGTGATCGAGATACTCTGGAAATATTTGGTGCCAATTAATCTAGAACACACTGAAATACTTTTTTGAATAAGTGAAACCATTGCTGATAGTGTTACATGGAAAGCCAAGGCATCACTAACACCAAAAGGTACAGACAGAGATAGATGCTGTCATACACAGACTGTTTTTGCCCATACAGACCTTTAACAGTTGTCAGCAACTCTATGATTACGGTCATATCATGTAAGCACAATGTGTTTTCTACAACACAATTGTCAGCATCTTTAGACTTCAAGAGAAATAAATTCATGCTGTTACATGACACTCAGTGAAGGTTTTTATAGGCAAATTGTCACACTTTGCAAAACATAAATCAGACAGCCAATTTTACAGTCCCTTGTTTTATGTGATTTACCTCCTCCACCCCATGTCAAAAATTAGGATACCTGACAGGGAGAATATTTGACACATCTGCCTAAAGCAAGGGAATAGAGAGAAATAGAGAGATGGAGGCGCTACAAAGAGAACAGAGATGTGTAATGAAAGAATAATGAAGAGAACAGATTAGAAGTGGAGGAGGAGGGGAGAACTTTAATTCCAAAGTCAGGGAATGCGTAACATATAGCCCCAGGGATTGACTGCAAAGTATAGTTGGCAAGAAAAAAAAAGAGGGAGCGATAGAAAGTGAAGGTAGCTGTAATCTTGTATGAAGTCTCATGTCTGGTCTCAGCTTTGGAGGGAAGAATGAATGAAAGATGAAGCTTCACCCTTAACTCCATGATTCTTTGATCAATCCCTTTATTTCACCCTCTTAGTCTCTCTTTCTATGTGTGCCCTTCATCTCTGTCCACTCTAATCCCTTCATATATCTTTATTTCCCCTCTTTCCACTCCCCCCCCCCCACCACCACCACCAGCCCTGATTCTGTCTCCTTCTCTTTCTTGGCTTCTTTCCTCTTGGCCAGCCTACAGATGATCACACAGCTGTTTTCCAGGCATTGATCCACAGTGGATTGAGATTCACTGTGCAGAATTTGCGCAGTGATGAAGCTATTCTCTGGGAATTCAATGCTGCTGTTTGTAATATAATCATGCTCATTTGCTGCCAGTAGGCTCTGATGATCAATACAACCAACAACCGAGTCACTAATATGAAATAATCATTATGGTTCATCCTAACATCACTGTTGCTTTTCTGTCCCATTGGTTCAACCTGCTTTAGATGCAATAGATTTGATAGACTGGATGTCACTCGGTGAGACCAGCAGTAGGTGAGGCACAGCCAGTGTGCATTTGCAGTGTTGGTTATAAGAGGATCAAATGAAGTTCTGCTCTTTGTTTATGTTCCCTGTGGAGTTTCCCTAGGACCATGTCTTTTATTGTGTGTGTCTATCACTGCGCTGTTTTCCCAACTGGATACCAGGCACAATACCACCCACTGACAGTAACTCTGTGGAAGGGTAAACTGACATGTTCACTGTGAACAGGGCCAAGCTACAGGAAATGGTGCAGAACAATACGAGAGTCACATTCCCGCCTCTGCCTATAGAGCGGTTCACTGCATCATAAAGGTCATCTGTGTGGTCAAGTGCTGACAGCATCATTTACAAGAAAGGCGTCACCAATGTCATTTATCTAACACTGTTTGCATGGTTTTAAACAGGAAATCCAGCCTATGATATGACACACATGAACTAGTTCTATATTATTCTATGGTTCAGTTTTAATGTGAGTTTAAAATACCCTCTCTCCTTGCAGTTGGAGAAATCTACAGTGAAATCCTACAGCTGCTAAACAGTAAATATTGGTTCAACCCCTACAATGCTATAACAAAAGCCACTGTCATTATACTGGGATATGGCTGTGCTTTCTGATTCACAGCTGTAAGCCCCTCCATTCAAATACAACTAATGTAATATAGAAAACAAAAATGGTCTTATCCCCCTCGAGTCAGTCACTAATTCCATATCACAGAGATGTTCCCAAGACTTTCAGAATATCATTTTTAGCACAGCACAAATAATGCATTTTACAGTTCTATTTGTTCTATTCAAATTTCTTCAGTATTATTTGTATTATGAGGACCATGAGGAAAATCTTCTGCCTTGCTTTTGTTAAATTAAAAACATTCACCCAGTGTTTCTACATCTATATCAAACCATTTACATCTAACATAATTATAAAAAAACACTAGATCAGTGGACACAGTGTAAACTGTATGATAATGTATGACTTCATAGACCTTCCAAAAAAAACAAACAAAAAAAAGAGCATCGGAAAAACCTTCACTGAGAGGCTGACATCGAGCATCAACTTGAGTAGTTTTGATACTATAAAATTAAATCCATAGCACACAATTACTTCATGGTTTATTAATATTTATTTCATGTATTTCACTGTATAGTTTCCCAGGTACAATCTGATAAACATTTTCAAATGGAAGCTTGTCTCTTTGAAAAAGTAAGTCAGGCTATAGAAACCAACAGGATGAAAAGTTTAATGAGTTTCATGAGCAAAATCATATAATTATGAGCCTCCCATAAAACTCCAAATTAATATTTTTCCACGGGTACTCGTTTTAGGAAGCTTACTCTCTTATACACTCTTGAACTACAGTTGGCTTTTCTACAGACATATTTTTCTGTAATGCATGTAAATGTAGCTTTCAGAGGAAAATTAATTAGGAATCAGCTCTTTGCCTTCAAAGTCTCCAACGTCTCTACACTGCACTTTCTGTTGCTTACAAACACACACACACACACACACACACACACACACACACTCATAATCTTCCATGCCTGCTGGGCTGTGTGGACTTCATCGTGCCTACACCAACTCAACTTTGGCGTTGTCTCTGCGCTCAGACCCTCGGGCTTTGAATATGAATACATAAACCATTTTATAGAATATTAATCATCATTCGCCTGCATATGAAGTGCAGGCAATTGCATTTTCTCTATGTCTGCCGCAGGGTTATGATAAAAACGCAACAGCGTTACCACCTCTGTCAAACCTAAATGGTGTAGTTACATATGTGAGCACATTCTTATTTGCATGTTTGCACTATTCTGGTAGTGTCCCTGATGTGACCTAAAGCTATGTGATACTGTAATTTAAAAGCCCTTTCGCTGTGCCCATTCTCATATCCACATAAACAACCCAGTAAAACATATTGTACAGTTTGAGCATAACAAGAATGGAAGATCATTTTTATCAAAAAAAGAGATGCCGTATTTTAACTTTAGATCCCAGAAGTACTGGTTGCCCGGACTTTTATTCACAACCAAACAACAGTTCATTCTTTGAGGTAGTTGAGCTAAATCTAATTGTATTTGTCTCCATGCCTGTGTAGTGCTGCCTGATCTGTTTTTACACCTGCCCGTATATATTTGTCTGCTGCATTCCAATTGAGGGACCCATCTGTCCCATCTGTCCAGTGAAGTCTGAACCATTACACTGCTACTGATCTGGCATCCCATGACAGAGGGCAGGGTGTCCACAGAGATGCACAGCCCAAGACGCATATACAAGGAATCCATTTGATCTACTAACCAGCAAACTAATCCTCAAACATGTTCCTCTCACTCTGTCACACTCTAGCAGCTTGTTCTTCAGTCACCTCTTCATCTTAACTGAACCTCCCCTAATGCATCACTCCTCACATCTTCCCTGTATCTCTCCTTTTGAAACCACTTCTCTTGCCCCCTCTCTTACCCTTTGGGGAGGGTGGGGGGGTAATTATGGCATTAAAGCCACAATGACAGGCTGAAGAACCGTGACACACGCTCATGCACGATAGCCAAGTGTTGCCATGAATGTGTCTCTACAGGGGGGCATTAGGAGGGAGAGCGGGGGAAGAGAAGAGGAAGGGAAAATGAGAGGTAGAGGGGGCAAAAATAAAATAGATTGGGAATAAAGAAAACAGTGGGTGGCTTTCAGAGGTGTGGAGAGTCAATTAGTATGAAGGGCGGAGAAAGAACAAGAAGAGATGCAAGCTGCTCAAATGTTTTAAGGGTAGAGAGAGAATGAAAGAGAGGGAGAAGGGAGAAGGCCATGATCAAAAGAAAGTGAGTCAAGTGAAAGTGGGGGAAATACTGATGTGTTTCAGAGAGCAGTGAATTGACTCATGCAGGAGATGGAGGAGGAGGGAAAGAGGAAGCTTAACAGCAGAAAGAGACGTTTTCTGTCGATAATAGCAGCAGTGAGCACTAGCAAGTCAGTGTGCCACCTCTGACTGGTCATGCAGCCTGTCTAGCTTGGCCTGCTGGCCTGTGCAGACCATTTGGCATGGAAAGATTTAGTACACCTCGGAAGTGGGCTGCCAATGGACACAAGAGGAGGTAGCAGGGCTATTTATCACGTCGCTATGGCTGAATAAGATGAGCCAGCCATGTGTGTAGCAAAAGAAGAATGTTCAATTACATTAATTTTTAGCTGATTCACCCAAAAAGACAAGGAGCATGCCACATTCTTTATTTGTGATTTGAAAAGAAAACTGGAACATATTCTAGTTTTGGAGTGGACAATGACTATGGCATTAAAGATTAAATAGCCAGATTAAATAGTCAACATATTTTGTCACACTTCATTTCTTCCTTATGAGTGAATTACTTCTGCTGCTGAACTTGCCTGTTCAAATCAATATCTGTTGTTGTAATCAATTGGCAGCAGATGGGTTTTGCCATAAATGGGATTCGACTGCAACTTGAGTGCCAGGCTGTACGGCACTTGAGCAAGGGGTTATTAGGGGCCCCATCCCACAACAATAACATCACTTAGTGTGTGCATTTGAGGGTGTGCCTATATATGCTCAACGACCTTGTGTTTTCTGTCAGTCCAAAACACCCGCTATCTGGAAGTTGAGTGATGGCAACATCTTTGTCGTTAGTGGATCAGTTGGTAGGGCAGAGTGCAGTCAATTACGAAACCCCAGGGTTGGTGGTTTGATTCCCGGCTCCTCCCGATGCCTGGCCACATGTCAGAGTATCAGTGGACAAGACACTGAACACCGAACCTTTAACACCTTAAGGAGGATGCCTGTTCACAAGGACTTCTCCAAGGGAATAATAAAGTATTGATTATTATTATTACTCATTACTCATTCAAGTAGCTTCGTTAGTCAGTAGAGGCTACTGAGAAGGGCTGAAGAATGTATTTGGATGGGTAGTGAAATGCTTCAACAGAAGAAAATCCAGTTGACATGACTCAACTTCCACATAAATTCACCTGGATGACTACGAACGTACATCAGTCCTATTTGCTTCCTCCACTAAACAGATAGCTGAAATCATCAGCTCGAGCCTAGCTGTTAAGTCATACACTCTCTCATGACCTTGTGGTAATTTGTCATCACTGTCAGGATCTGAGGGAGGGTGATGCAGCACTTGACCGCGGGCAGAGATGAATAGAGACAGTCTTTGAATATAATAGCACACGTCATAAGGCACATGAGCAGGAAGCATTTGAAACTAAAAACAGTGAGTGAATTAGCTCTGTGTAATTCGGAACAGCACTTAGTCAAAAGAAGTAATTTCGAAGGTTTCCGGACACTAAGAACTTTGAATAGCTATGAACGTGGCTTTAAAATGTTCTCTATGCTTTCCACAGCTTTTTTTTGTTGCTTTTGTTAAATAAGCTGTATTATAAGTAGGTTGTCAGTTCAGACAGGTCACATTGAAGCATAAAAATGGTTTGAATCACTGGGAGAGTAACATTAAAACTGTCCTTAAAGTCTTATATTAAAAAATACTAATGCCATAGTGTTTGTAGGGATACATTCAGTGAGCCCATACTGCTGAAATGATGTACTGTCTGACATCTAGCCTTAGTTTTGTTGTACTACTTTGTTTACTTATACCAATTGCTTGATAGACTGCATTTTCTTGTCTTTTTGACTTATTTCTGTTTCTTGTTTGAAAGGTGTTGTGACCTGCAAAAGTGTTTCATCTTCCTCTGTGCACTTGTGTGAGGTTCAATGACAATGTTGAAGTTGAACTGAGTGATTTTCCTCTGTCAGCTGCTTTGCTTCATCACATAATCTTTCATTCTTCTACCTTCGCTGCCCCTCGCTCTGTCG
Organism: Ctenopoma multispine; assembly: GCA_034779795.1. Taxonomy (NCBI): domain Eukaryota; kingdom Metazoa; phylum Chordata; class Actinopteri; order Anabantiformes; family Anabantidae; genus Ctenopoma; species Ctenopoma multispine. Next base: position 7,382,975 of record JAUYWH010000008.1, on the reverse strand, counting down.
CCCTTCCCCCCCCCATCCTCTCCTGCCCATCTCGTCTAAACGTACATTTTAGAAGAAGTCAACTCGTGCTCATCTGCATGCAGAGTGCCTTGGTTCCAGCTGTGAAAAGAGAATTGAAATGGAAATGGAAAGGAGAGAAAGAGCAGATTACGGTCCACAAATACATGTACTGCCTCCTTGCTGGCCCACCAGCTGAGTAGAGAGAGAGGAGTGAACATTGGTAAGGGGGATGGTTGGTTGCTTGTTTGGGGATAAGAGGGAAAGTGTGGGAAGAGTCAGACAGCAACAAAGTACGAAGAGTGAGATTAAATGTGGGGAGAAACAAGGAAGGTTAAACAAAGCAATTTGGGGCAAAAGTGGAAGACAAAGAAGAAGGATCTGATGGAATAATCTACTTTAGATGGCCTGCAAAAGTATTCTCAATGGTCACTTTATTAGGTACACCTATACAATCTAATGCAATCCAATCCAGCAGCTCTTCCATGGATTCTATGTTTACTTAATTAGTTATATCAACCAGTACCTCTCAGCTGTGTTGAGTATATTGGAAAAAATGTTAGATAACTGATTACTACTAAAGGCTGGTTAAACAATCTGACTAACTCTGTTGATGCGAGAAAGTCCTCTAAATCTTAGGTCAGAAACATTAGATTATCAAAGTGTGTGAAAGACTAAGTGTTCTCACACAGACACAAGCTCTAATGGACCAGACAAGACTCATGTGAATAAAGTCATGCAGTCTTGTTAGACGGCCAGACCTTGAACTTCAGGAGATAGTTTAGGCGGGCAGACAGTCACAGAAAGAGATGATTAACAGTGTGTGTAACATTATACACTGTGGTACACAAAGCAAAGAGATACATCACGCTTATGATAACCCTGCAAGTTAACTTTAACATGCTGAATGTTAAAGTTTATGGACACTTTTTAGAAAAGTAAACCGTGCTGGAGAAAATCTCAGTCAAGATAAAATTTCTATTTCACTGAATGGATCCACTGTATATCATAATCTGAAATGAACTTTAGTTTTACACGCACTCTCCAAATGTCAGGGGGGTTGTCACTTTGATACATTGCTATTCATGAGATTCCTGTGTCCTGATGCTACAGCAGAGTGGCAGGTACTGACCTCAGCTGGAACAGCCAGCTGGGAGGAGGAGGGAAACGGAGAGATGGAGAGATGGTGAGAAAAACTGTATAATGGAAAATGAAATAATTAGAAGAGAAAATGGGACAGAGAGAAACCAGGTGAACAATTTCTCTATCATGACCCAGAGAAGCATGACCCTGTGCTTTCCTGCCTGCCCGTATTCGGCAGGCCTGGAGGCTAGTGCATAATGTTAGTCTAATGTTGAGCGAAACCTCTGCGAAAGCAGGGCCCAGCCAGCAAATTAAATGCTTTGCTGGCTGGGCCCTGCCAGCAAGATGGTTCCCTGAGGTGTGCCTAGTTTTCCATGGAAGTACAGTATGATCTCTGTGATTGTCACCACTCATATGTAGCATTCTCTCTCACCCTGATGAACCCCATGAAACCAACAGGTCCCACATGGCTCCTAATCTTGTCTCCCATACCAGTACAATTAATCTAAAAAAATCCATCTGAAGTCAATATGTGAAGCTGGGAAATGTGTATTTTTTGTTAAATGTGCAGAAATATAGACCACGTGCATCTCCCTGTTTAAAACAATGCAGGCTTCTCACGAGATGTTTTGACAGATACTGTAACTGTGGGTAAAGAGAAGAGGGAGCTATGAAAGCAGCTCAGCAGTTAATAAGATTTCATTAACAGAACCTTACCTCGCTGTCACATTGCTTTTGCATGCACATATTTACGCAGGCAATGTCTAGAATTTTCTCTCGCACACTGTTTCCTTGTCTATCCTCTCTCTGACATAGAAATGCATAAGAAAGATTGTGAACCAATCACAACAGTGAAGGATAAGCAGGATCATCTACTATATATATCTCTTCAAGGAGGTAAGACACAAACAAAAGCCCAGTGACAGACTGAAGGCTGTCTGAGTCCTGGTACTATAGTTTTCATATATTTGCGTGCTTGGGATGACTGTCAAGGGATGGAAAATAGAGAGAAAGAGGCAGAGACATGCAGGCAGTAAGGAAAGAGAGTTGGTTAGGAATGTGGAAAGGAGAATAAGGTGAAAGGACAATAGGGAGAAGATGTGAGGAGGTTGAGAGAAAATAAGGGCATATTGGACTGCCAGAGAAAGGCTGGCCAGTGTGTGTAAGAGACAGAGAAGAGAAAGAAAGAGAAAGTATAGCGCACGATAACACAACAGCAACCTGAAATAGTTTGTGGTGTGGGGTTGCAGAGGTTAGGGAACTAACCTAGGGAACTAACCTCTGCAACCCCACACCACAAACACAGCTACACACAAACCAAGACAGCAAACCTGGGTGTCTTGAATGTAAGTCTATCAAATAGCAAATGTGCAACAACTACAGCAAGTCTACAGTGTGGTGACACACTGACGAACCTGTGCAGCTCCACAAATCCAAGCTTGCTCTACAAAAATTCTCAATTGAGAAACATCTAAGAAGGTTATAAGTAAACACAGTGCATGTGAGGAGTCATTTTGCTATCCCCGACTGTGGAATGTAGTAATATATCTAAGAATAAAGTGCAAGAGAAAGACAAGTCAAAAATGAAAGAAAAAAAGGGACATGGTAAATTACTACTCAAGTAAACAATTTTAAGATTGACTATAAACTGTTTATTTGACCTACTGTCAAATAGGTTAGATAGCTTAGTCTACTATCTATATACAGTATATATATATGTATATATATCCGACCTGCTGTACTTAGTCATAGCTGTGTGCACATTTTTATGTGCACTTTTAAGTTTTAGTTCCATATAAAGTCATTCAAATTATCTGGCAGTGCTAAAGTTGCCTTTATACCTTTATGCAAGGTATTAAAAGCACTTATTAGGCAGCAGATCACACACCACAGTTTTGTTGTATTACTAGATTAATGGCAATAAACTATTACCATTTGCAGCATTTTATGTTGTACCTGGTTAAAGTATATGTAAAGTCTAAATCTACAAAGTAACTGCAACTGTTAAAAAATATAGTGCAGTAAAAAGTGAAATATGTAGTAGCATGAACTTAAGCAAAGTAACTCAAAATGTCATTTTCAAATATTATGAAAGACTGGGGTTTTGATTTTTTGACCTGAGCTGTCAGCCATAACCACCAAAACATATTCATATGAAATATTTATACTTTATGTGCAATTAATCTATTATGACAGTTTCACTTTAATTTAATTGCATCAAAATCCTTTCACAATATTGTATTTTTTCCCTTAGATACACTAGTACTTAAATGTGTAGAGAAATAAAATAACTTAGAACTGAATGAGGAAATCGACAAAAATAAATTTTTCCATGCAGATGCTCCTCACCTGATTTGGTCAGCTGCACTTCTTGTATTCATCGTCTTCTTTATAATCCAATTCTCTGCACGTTTTGCTAACTTGTTATGTGCATTAAAAACAAATATTTTGATGTTTAAGCACAACTGCAGTATTTTATGGTATATTATGGCTATGGTATATTATGAATAAAAGAAAAGTCTCGAGGCATAAAGCATATTTTAGATTGTAGTAATTTCATAAAATTAGCAAACTTCTAATTTTGTTTTTATGAGAATCCATTTGTGTCTTATCTGACCAATTAGGTTTCCTCCTGTGCTATATGTCTCCAACTTTGCAGACCTCAACATATTACTGGTCAGCACAATATTATCTTAAATAACAGAAATGATGATCAACATTACTTCAACAACATTGCAATAAAAATGCATTATCCTTTGAAACTTTTATTAGCTGACTTTATCATCCACAGTACTATCTCAACTTGTGCACAAGCTGCATTTACATTTTGCAATCTGCCTTGGTTAAAAATGCAGGTTTTTCCGGAGATGTTTTGACAGATACAGTAACTGTGGGCAGAGAGAAGAGGGTGTTTTGAAAGCAGCTCAGCAGTTAATAAGACCTCAGCTAACACAACCTTACTGCTCTGGCACACTTTACACACACACACACACTTTACACACACACACACACACACTTTACACACTTTACACACACACACACACTTTACACACACACACACACACACACACTTTACACACACACACACACACACACACACACTTTACACACACACACACACACACACACACACACTTTACACACACACACACACACACACACTTTACACACACACACACACACACACTTTACACACACACACACACACACACACCACACACACGTTCTGTCATACATAGTTTCCTGTGCCCATATTTTTTTTTATGTGCTCCTGCTTTGGATTTTACCCTTTTATAAAGTTATTTAAATAATCTTGCTAAACTGTTGGAAGTGATGGTTATTTTTATGTTGTAGCATCTTAAAGTAGACCCAAAACCAAATTAGTATCTATTAGAAAAAATGTATAGCTTAGATAGATAGATTTTCCCATTTGACATGTAACATAGTAGTAGTCTCAAGCAACATAACTGAAAGCGAGAAAACTGTAATTATTGTACTCATGTCAAGGCAAGTCAAGGTGGCCCTGAGAGCCCATGATTTAATATTTGCTCAATTACAACTTGTCTGATCAAGTGTTACTATACTGCAGTCACCATTTTACCAGATCTTAATTATAGGCAGTACTTCTTATGAGCCCTACTGTATGTCGCAATAAAACAGTAATATTTTGAAAACATTCGCAGCAAATTCCTTTGGCACGGCAATCAGTTTCTGCTGTATCCTTTGTTTAAAAAGAGCTGTCCTGTTAGTTATTAAATGTGCAATGAGTAACTTGGAAAACTCAATTCACAAATATTCTGAAACGCTGTTGATTATGCTGTGTAAGAATGTCCATGCAAACATCAGCTATGTTTTCCCTCCAAATAAAGCATTTTACTGGATTCATGTTTTGACGCTTTAAAGAGATGTGGAGACTTGTAGAAAGTAGGGAATCTTTTTAGTTGAGGCAAAGCAGGACAAAAAGGCAATGTATGAGGCTGAGTGTTTTAAGCCCTGATAAGGACATAAAACCTGTATGGCTGAGGAAAGGGTTATAGGGTAGTAATGGTACTAAGGGATAAAGGGGAATAAGGGAAACAGGAATAAGAAGATAGCAGGACGAGAGGAAACATGGGCATACAGTAGAGAGGTTGAACAGGGAAGATCATTAGAGCAATGAAGTGAATCAGGGATTGTTTAGATTGGAGAAGAGTGTGGGAAGAGAAAGTAGCATAGATAAAAGAAAACAAAGGAAGGAATGAGGGTGAGAAGTTGGGGAAGGTGTAACCAAGGTCTGAAAAAACAAATGTACGGAAAGAAAAAATCATATGTGTGGATCAGCCATGACGGGTATATTGATCATATCTGAGGAAAGACATCTCATTGCTATATGCAATTTGGAAATCCACTGTGGCATGAGAATCAACAAAAGGCCTCACGGTGCAAGGTTAGCTCAACCAGTTGTTGCAAACAGAACATGCAAAAGGGGATCTCAACTGACATCTAATGCATTTAAACCTTGTTAAGTTATTTCTACAGTGTAACACAAGAAAATAGGCCTGTCAGGGCTGAGGGTGATGAGAAACCTGGGTTTTCAGATACTGAATCCAGGAAGCTAGTTGGAGCTGGTTTGCTGGTTATGTTCATACAAGGCCTGGTCAGTTTCTGACACCTCTGCTTGACATTTCTTTGGAGATTTTCCCTCTTCCATGGACACACAGAAAGATAGGGAAGACAGTGAGAGAGATAGAAAAATGATAAAGCATAGTTAGAAACAGACACTTTCTCTGCTATCTCAGTCTGTCACTGCTTCAACTATCGCCACAGCCATTCGGTGTCACGCTGGTGTCTAGCTGTCCTCCCTTCGTCACTCCTTTGTTCTGTGCGGAAGAAAGCGCAGGGCCACAACATCAAAGTATGAATGACTTGAAAGCTCTGATCTGAATGTGACATAGAAATTGCATTGGCTGTGCGCGCACACACACACACACCGCAATTCTGTCATTTCGGCGGGCTTTGTAGACAGCATCTGTTCTGCGCCCCATCATCCTCCCTTTGCACCCCACCCTCTATGACAGGTGGAGGGGATTCAGACTCACAAGCTCTGAAAACACACAAAGCTCACAGAGATCCCAAAGTCACTGACACATGGTTAGTGTTTCGCCTACACACATATGTACACACCTGCTGTGGGGCAGTGCTACAGTGCCCTGTGGTGCCAGGCAGGCTGCATGTTTACACCACCTGCTATCAGGCCAAACACAGGATCAGGGATTAGAGCTGGCAGTATACAGAAGATCACCAACACACATACAGAAGACAGATGTATATGAAACCCTTAAACTATCCAGGAGGTCAATAAAGGCAAACTTATTTCTTCTTTCGCAATTAAAAAAAAAAAAAACCTCTCCAAACAATCAGCTTTTCCACACCCACTGAGGCAGATAATGGTGTAAACCATGTCACTGAGAAGTTTTCTCACTTACAGACTTATCCAACGCAATGGGCTCAGCTCTCTACTAAAACAACAGCAACCTTCTGGCCTCAGACTAATGTCTATAAACACACTCTTGCAAGCTAGGGTTGACCTTCACCAAACAGCATCAACACGCTGTATGTGGCCTCTACACTGTGTTTGCAGTGTTTAACCACTGGCCTACAGTATAAGAGTTTAAGCTGTTTTTTTTTTTTTTTTTACTTCAGAAGATATTTACAACAGCTTAGCTATATACCCAAGCTTACTCTGATCAATACCTTTTCTTACCATCTTTGATCAAGATTTTAACATGCAAAACTGAATGAGACTAGGTTTTGTGAATGGAAACAAATGGTCATGTTTGTGATTAAAAAAATACCTGTAGTTTATGAGAAAAGCTGGAGGATTCTATGAGATCTGTGTCAGCTTTCCCACGAAACCTCCACTGAGCCGATATGCCAGAGACTGGGAAACCTTGGAAGCCTTATGAGGTATGTCTTGTCTTCTGAGGAAAACATGCCACAGGGCATGACGCTGTGGGTTGACAATGTGCGTGTAGCAGCCCTCCTGATAGTGGTTCTATTTTAGAAAGACTTGTGCTGTGGAGACATTTCTTAGTTATCTGCAGCTTCCAGCCCTGAGGAGGTGAGAGGCAGGTCTGCATCCATTCTCAGTGTGATCAAGCTGAGCTGCCAAAGAATTGTGAGAGTGAGTAGGTGCAACCACCTCCCCACACACACACACACACACACACACACACACACTGCAAACCACTTGAATGTGCATTTGTTAAAATGGCAATTGTTCCACAGCAGTAATTGCTGTAGCAAACTCTGCTGATAATTACACTGCACACAGCGACAAATCTGTGCACAAACAAATTGACTGACTGGAGCTGAAAAAACCTTGAAGAAAAAAAAATAAAAATCACACATCACAGAATACGGATGCACAAAACACACACACATACACAGTTGAACAGTAGCAAGTGAACAAACATGTTGAATTCCACACATCACTCAAGGACATGTTTATCCTTCTCCCTTTTCCAAATTATAGGGTAGAAGTAAAAGAGGGATCATGAAGGGGGAGAAAGGGGGAGGACACACAGGATGAGTTCAGGTGTTCAGGAACAGCTGGTCTACAAATGGAAAAAAGGAGGGAGTGGGTAGATAGAGAACAGAGACATGGAAGGATGAGTGAAAGAGAATGAGGGGTTGAATAAAAAGACTAGATATTAATATTTCCTGAGAGATGTGCAGAATAATTGATGGTGACTGCGATGATTGACAAAAAAAAGAAAGAGACAGACATGTGCTCAGCTGGAGAGAGTGATGCATACTGCATGTGCACTGTGCAGCGTACAGTACACACATACACACTGGTTGACAGACTGGCAAACACAGCAGGCTTACTGTCCAGGGATCTACAACACACAATATCTTGCAAACACAGAACTAGGTATAAGCTCACTCAAACACACAGTTCGCACTGCAGGCTGTTTACAACAGATCTGTCAGAAAACAATGCCTTCTGGTTGTTGATCTTCAAATCTGAACATGAACTGAGCTAATATAAAAGGAAACTATATTTATTTCAAAGGGCACAAACAAATGAACGCTGCCACGACCACAATTCCGCTGGACTTTGTTTGTTGCCTCAAGGCCATCAGAGGAAAATTACATGATGCTCTGAAAACTCCCAGTTGAAAATAGAAAAGATCTTTGACGAGTTGTGGAAAACTCTTGAAGCTGTTGTGAAAATTTTTTGAGTGTTTCATATTAACCTTAATTATAGAGGTAAACACAATTTGGGAAAATGCAGATAAAAATAAATTCATCTTAAAAGGCAAAATTTAAAATGCGATTAATTTGGAGACACTGCTACTGATCATATTGTGGGATAAATACCTGCAAAGGCACCTTCGAGATAAACACCCACAAGTGCATGTATAGCAACGATAGATATTCTATAGGCTTTGGCACCCTCTGCAGGATATCAGAAGCACCGCCAAATTAAAGCACTGAAATTCTTCCATTGATTGAGCTGTGTGCAAGACAACATGAAACTGTGTCACTACACAGAACTTCCACATTACATAGAATGGACCAAACTAAAACATAAATACAACCTACATTTTTTGGAAACACTTATGGCATCCACTATAAACACGTTCACCATCTGCTTTGATTAGTCATATTTGGTGTACCTGAACGAGCTTGCTCGTCGTTTAAATCTCTAGGTGGCACTGTGGCCCTGAATGAAGCCACTAAATCATGACATCATGCCTTACCAGCTATTGAACAGTCAACTGTGTTGCATATGGAAATGTAATCATCATCCTTTGTTTAACTGAACTAATTTCCTTCGTTGTCATGGTATCATGGCTCAATCTGTACAAAATGCATTGGAGGTGTGAACACAGCAAAGAGAAAAGATTAAAATGGAACCACAATTTGTGAAGTGACAGTGGAGAGCATTTGGCCACAGACGGAGCAGCTCCCAAGAAGCCTTTACAAACTGCACCCTGTAGTGATCTTTTGCTTGTTAGCAGATACGAGGATCTGAAAATAGTACAACTAATGGCCATTCACTGCCCTTTAGACTGACATTTAAAACGGGCAGCCAGAAATCTACTAGGAAGAATTTTATGCACCAACCTGCAATGTCCAGTAAAGCCCAGCTGAGTGCTCATACTTCAGGAGGAAAGCAGCTCATCAGGTCAACTAGCTTGTTCACTCAATTTATTTTCTTTTGAGCGTAATACTTCTAAATACTGTGCAGACCATTTACATACTTCAGTACATCTTAAATGCTGACATTAATAAGAGGAGGACACCGCATTTGACTTTCTCCAAAAAAGATTTATTAAACAGATTTCTTGTTTGCAGCAGCAACCTGGGGAGAAAAAAAACAAAACACGAGGCATATAGAGGGTTAGAGTGTTGTTAAAAACATATGTTGTCTTCAAATCAAAATTCAAATTACTTGCTAAGGGGAAGAAAACTGTATTATGATTTGGTTTGTGTGCTATAGTTGGCACAAATTGTCCCAATTATTTAGAGTAATTTTATTCTATTGCAACCAAACAAATCGTTCCATCTGTTTAATATTCTATTGGTTCAGTTTATTTTTAAATTTATCTTCACATTATGACCTACTGCAGTAGTCTGTTTCAATAGGAAATATGCCACTTAATGGAGTAAGATGCTATCAAATGCAATTTCATGGGGACTTGAGTGAACAGAGTTTGGAAGAAAAACTATATTCCAGTCGCTGCCAAAAACATCATGAATTGTCAATTGATAGTACACAGCTGACATGTCACTCAAATATCATAAAGCAATCAGAAATTACACAAAAACACATTCACGAAGAGGTAGCAGAATCACACCAACATGCTTCCTGACAGTTTTGCACTGCAGGCAGGTGGGGATGGGCCCAGGTCTGCTCATTTGCATATTGCTCATTAGTATGGGTAAACAAGGAGAAAACTGGTGCCATACGGCAGACTTCCCAAGCATGAAATTCCCTCCTCATGTTTACCCCTTTTACCCTTGGATTATCACAACGCTGCTGCCTCTCTCCTTATTTCTGACAAGGCCCAACTGCGATGTCCCCCCCCCCCCCCTTAGTAAAGACGAACAAACAGTTCCAGTACTGTGTGACACAAGACACATAACTCACTTGGCTGGCAGAGGAAAATTGCCCACGGACAAGTGTTTTAAAGAGCTTTGTGTGATGAAGTGACACTGGGGCCGTGTACTCCCGCAACAGACAAGGTGTTGCATCAAAGCAAAGGAATATTTCTGTGATCATATATACTTGCGGCACCACCCCAAGTGCATTTAAATGTCATGTAAAATGGCATAGTGTATCATACAGTCAGGCACAGCAAACAACTTTTGCCTGGACAACATGAGGTTGCAATAATATTCATACTAACAGTTGGGAAACCTAATACTGGCCCATTTAAGTTTCAACAGCGGGCTAGATTAAACTCAAGCATTTAAAGCACTCAGAAAACTTCACCAAACGTATAGCAAACAAGTGCATGTGCCAGTGGGGGGGGGACTGGTGGGACACCTTTGCCATCAGCACTCACAGATGAGGAGTAAATCACAGACCTCGTGTTCTTATTGCAAATGATCAATCAGTAACTATAGTGGTCACCATTATGTATACCTGTACTAATGCAATCTAATGCAGCAGCTCTGCCTTGAATTATACCTATAGTTATATAATAAATTTATAATTTCTCAATTTTTTGCTTAAGTCACAGTGGGTGGAGGAGTCTGGAGTGCATTATATTTGTGTGTTGTGGCCACCCTATTTAAACACTCAACAGACCTAAGCTTGTCCGTTTTATATACTGCTGGACTTAGTATGTCAATTTGTCACTTTGTCACAATTTGTTGACTTGATTCTGTATACTTGTCACGCTTAGATTATTAGGAAGGATATGCAATTGTGCTTTTTTCTCCAACTTTTGCTCAAATTTAATTATTTAAATAATTTGTGTGAATGTAGCATAAGTGGGCAGGTTAGTTTCTTACCTGGCCAGCAATTCTGTCCAGGTCTCTGGTTCCCTGTGAAGTTAGTCGGCGACCACTGTGAGAAATAAAGCAACAATTAGAAGTTAGAAAATTAAAAAGACGTAAACAAAAAAAACAGACTGCACATCAACTTAGCGAATGTGGCCAAAGATCAATACACAAAATGCTTAAATCTCTAATAACTACTTCACACCACATTGACCACAGTATCACATTCAGGGAAAGCCACTGGTCAATTTCCCAAAGACGTTGGCAAAAATCACTCATTATCAACCCTGAAACCAAAGCCCATTTAAAACAGAATTTCTTCGTTCTGCCCATTGAACTGAATGAAAACAAGCCAATCAATTAGTCATCTTGTTACAGAGTGATAACATCTTTATTGCAGACTGGCAGGAAATTTTTTCCATATGCATTTAGAGGTTTCATTGGTCAATATGTAGTTGGAAGCTGACAAGAATGTACAACTGAGTACTGCACTAATGAGTGGAGTCTGATGGTGGAACCATTCAGTGCACCCAGCACTCCTACAATGAATATGAAACTCACACCTACAGTGATGTCTAGATGTGTATACAAAGTTAATACAAATTCCAACGAAACACTCTGGTTAAAAATCCACACAGCAGCTCTTCATAGATTAAATGTCAGATTTACGCAAGACTTAGTCAATACAACAAATTAAGACTCACCCATTGGGATCCTTCTCAATCATCTTGAGCAGCTCGAGGGCTTGCAGCACCTTACGAGCCACGTTCTTTGATCCTACACTGTAATGGGCAGGGCACACACCGTTCCTGTTGCGGCCTCCATAGATCTTGGTCATGGAGCCAACACCAGCACCCCCACGAAGGTACAAGTGGCGGACTGTGGATGCTGACGGAGCAGAAAATAATTGATGTGTCAGTTGTGTCACATAGAGCGACCCCCTCTCAAAATAAAATGGAAATTAAGAAGACAAACTAACGAGTAACAGACCAGATAAAAGGCAAAGTTAATGAGCATCACTAATGAATGGTATGATCCTACTTTCAGTACAAGTTTAAATTGTGTAAAAAAAAAAAACAATTTAGTCAAACAAAATCTTACTCAAATCTTTACTTTTCAAGCACTATTAGAAGGTTTGTATGCAAAGGTATTGCAAGAATACAGGGACTTGCACGTCATCAATAGTACTCAGGTTATTTTCCCCAGTGGCATGACTCAAAATTAACTAAAACTTGCACAACTAGGTATCATCAGAGATAGGAGGCCAATGTCTTTAATGACACATGAAGGCAACTTCCAACATGAGCATGTGGATAAATAACACTGTTGTTGTGTATTTATACACCAAAGCATCATCAGTTCAAATACTTGGAAAATTAAAACTTCAGACATTGTGGCCAGTGGAAAACCAGAAATATAAATATTGGACTTACCGGCTCTGATGTAGAACCAGTTCTCATCGCTGGGGGCCAGCTCCTTGTGCTTACCCAGCTTGACCAGGTCCACCCAGTCAGGCACCTTCAGCTTTCCTGACCTGAAGAATAGAAGAAAAGTGCCAGTGTTCAAATGTCAGCATAAACTAAACCACAACAAAACACCATTTAAATATTCTGTCATCTTGATGAATGATCTAAACAGGTTTCATTAAATTGAAAATTAGCAAAGTTAAGAAGTGGGATGTGGGGATGCATAACTCACTTCTTCAGGAAGGCCGCCAGGGCACGGACAAACTCCTGCTGGTTGACGTCTTTCACTGTGACACCTGGCATCTGAATGGGAATTGAAACACACATACCAACATTATAATTTTACGCTAGCATGACTGGTACTGAATTGGTACTGGCTAATTAACCCTTAAAGCAGAAGCTGTTCACTGTCCGCCAGACGCGAAGTGATGCCATTCAGAACATGTGTATTAGCTAATGGCATCCATTGCTGAAAGGCAAACAGAATATGATGTGCGGGCTTGACTGCTCCGTGTGAAAACGTGATGCAAGTAATAACGATCGCCAATTTAATATTCCATGCACCAAACAAAACCAACAATTTACGCTTGCATAGGGGCTCTCGGCTAACGTTACGCGCTTTCAATTAGCATTAGCACACGCCGGGGCAGGATAATACACGCTTACTGACTAGCTAACGTTGACTAACCGGTCTCAGGACACAAAAAAAAAACCTTACCATTTAAAAAACTCACAAACAATAATAGATTCCTTGGCAAAATGGATTATTATTTTTTTCAACGGTAAACGGTAAATAAAAAGATAACTCGCATCAGCTAGCCACTAGCAGGCCTCAACGAGGTAGCATGGGGGCAGCCATTACTAACAGACCTACAGTACCAGCGCAGCATTCAATGAAAATCCTTATAAATACAAAATACACGTCTAACGACCTCCCGCAAAGCTCAACCATTTCACTAATCTAAACATTATACTTAATGTGTAAACGTTTCAAGGATAAATGCTAAATATTATAAGTAATTTACAGCCATATAAGCGGGGAAGAAATATAGCGCTTTACCTTGCTTGTGGACAGCAAAGGGAAGAGGGTGGAACGGGGTTTCCAACCCATGTTAAAACGGGTAAATCTCGTTCAGTTACGCGAGATCTTACAGTTGTTTTTTCCACCGATGCCTCTCATCAAAGTCACACCGGAGAGAAGTAGCACAGCTCACAATTTGCCAGTCCACCTGAGAGACTCCCTGTTTTCACCACTGCACTTCATTCACAGAGGCAAAATAGAAGTGATTATTCAGATAGGCTGCAATTTGGTGCTATACAAGCAATGTGGCTTTAGAATGAGCACACATAAAAGGGAGGAATTTACTTTTCCAGTGTTCATTCATTATGATTCTACTTGTGTAATCTGTTTTTACCCTCCCCTCCTCAGTGTCTCCACTTCCACCATCAACACACTGTAGCTATATTTCCAGGCTAAATTGACTTTTATAATCTCTGTTCTTGATTTGTATAGTGGGTATGTTTTGTGAAATGTGAAATGGAGCCCCCTCAAATGGGCTCAGTGTGCCCCTGCCTGGAGCTTGGCCCTTTTGGCAGACAGTGGTAGAATTATTTGTAGACACATTGACATGCTTGAGTGATTTTTTGGAAATATAGGCACATTTTCCAGGCCATAACTGTCAGCCCTACAGTTCAGTCGAAACTCATTTGCATGTAAAAACTAAAGTAAACATTTTGAGCACACAGAACTCAGTTTTCAATGATTTTCAGTGGCTCCAGGCTCTGTCTCTTCATTGTCATTGGAGGTTTACATAATTTCTCATTTTTCTGGAAAGTACTATTGAATGAACTGTTTAAGATCACAGGAATAACATTGATAATGTAAAGTATAAGCCTAAAGGTATATTATTTATTTAGGACATGCATTTCCTCTATGCTGCAATATAGATCAGTATGAGCTACAGTGGTGTACTTATTCTGTTTCATGGAGCAATGCCTTTAAGATAACAGTATTTAAAATGGGTCTGATATCACTGCTCATCTTTCACACGTCCAACTCATGCCCACTACATCAGAGAGCAAATAGCTCTCTTATTTCCATTTGTTCTTCTCGAATTAAGGGAAAATTCAAAGAATCAAAGAAAAGCTGATTGAGAAATGTTTTGGCTCTATGACTGAATGATACACATTATTCTATGTATATATGTGTGTGTGTGTACTCATAATGTATATGTGCATGTGTGTCTTCCTTATTTACATATTACCCCAGCTGGAAGAGGTGGTGTTGCCCTTTGCACATCTCAGATGGAAAGGGCACTTGTGCTCCAACATTGACACAATTGATATGTTTGCAGAGACAGGAGAGAGAGCTAGAAGGCAGGTGGATAAGCAGAGGTTTATGAATCAGGTTTACTCTGTCAGTGGGGGCAGACAGTTTTGAGTGAGAGGTGAAAAAGAGAGAGATAGAGATCCTAGAGGAAAATAAAGAGGCACTCAAGTTATACAGGAGATTGACAATACAGTAGAGCTTTATATAAACTCTCTGTGCCATCACAGGGCATCACAACAGGTAACTGTACCTTTTAATACTAATTTACGTATTTAATATTACACCAAAATCCAGGCAGCATCTCTCTAAATGGTAGTGACCATGTTGAAAGGTCTGGTCTTATAGCTTGAATGTTCAGAGAGGTTAACTGATTAATTAAGGCAATTAATTACACCAGGAGTGACTACATCAATTTGAATTTGAAAATTCACACAAGGTGGATTAAACTCCATTAATTACTTCAGTAAATCAATTTTGCTCAGGCCCTTCAAGTGGTAAGACAGGAGACAACTGTATAAAGTCATTATAAGCGGCATAAAGAGGTTATTTCAGCCAGTAGTGATTATTATGGAAAAGTGACTACTAACACCAAATGTTCTAAAAAGGTCAAACTAATTATGTGGAATGGACAGGTGGCATATTGCGAAAACAAATCTGCTATTTCAATATTCATCCACTCTGCTTTAAGTGAGACCATTGTTCGAAAAATGCACTAAAATTAGCTGCCAATCATTTTTGAGTACATTTGCAGAAAATTACTCATCGGGGGAGTGTGATTTTATGTGGCTGAGCATCAGGGTTCATGTGTTTACTCATAAATGTCTGGACTTATTTGTGTTTCAGGGATTGTGAGTGTGCAAATGATGCATGGTGGGCAAGAGGGACAAGAGAGGCAAAACAAAGAGGAGAGAGAAGAGAGTGTTAACAGTATGTTGCCGCCCAGCTTGGTGCTAGTTGTCTGTGTTTGCATGGTGCTCACATCCTCAGTGGAGAGGTTCTGTCAGCTCTGGTCTGGCCTGACCTTTTCACTCTCTGGGCACGTTTACAGCTCTCCGATACCTATCAAAATATCTACTCTTTCCCTGCCTGTCTCTTTGCCCTGTAGCACAAACTTGCATCATACCTTCTATCCCTCCACATCTGTACTTTTCTCACCCTCTTACTGACTGTTTTTATTATTCTGACCTATAGGTTAAACTTTAAAATTTCTCCCAGTCTTCGTCACTCCATTAATTTTTGTATTCCCTTTAGTCTTTGTCTTTGTCTATGTTCCCCAATTCCTTTGACATTGCCAATGAATGCTGCAGGGCAGTCTTTAAGAGCCATGTGCGAACATAGGGCAAGGGTGGCAAATAGTGTGGGAGTGAGTGAGGCTATATTTGCTTAAGCATCAAAACATTTATCATAATTTTTTTCTCTTTAACATCATTACCACTAATGGCTTTTTAAACTGCAGTGAAACATATTATGCGTTTCTTTTATTATTTTCACAGACATGGAATTCATCTGGCTATACTCCCTGTGCCAGTGCATCCTATCCATAACAATAATTGTGGTCAGTGTGAGATTGTGTATGGCAGTCAGTGGCCGCAGGACTGTGTCTGATATCTGGGTGCAATCTCAGGGTGCCACCCTCAAACCAGGGAGTGTTTCGTGCTGTCTTCGTCAGTGCTTGGGATTTGTGGGGGCTGTAGGGGGTGCAGTTGAAGTCCCTGTGAATGTGTTACTCAACCTGCGAACACCCCAGTGCCTGTACACCTGCATAACCATGGTGTGTTGCCCCCTGCTGGTCAGGCAGTTTACCATGTTCCTGTTAGTGCTGCTAACACTGGACACGCACCTACAGTATCAACTGGCAGACAGGTGAGTCTACAGTGTATAAATGGAAAATGATCTGATTGATGATTACCATGGTGTAAAAATTGTTAGATGCTTAACATAAAATATCTTTCCCGAATATATAATTTAATAAAGCACTGTAAATAGAATGGTATAATACTTTCTTAGATGTGTGCTGGAGAGGATGAATGTGTGTTTGTTAAGAGTCAACCAACACTCACAGTGGAGGAACAACATTAATATAAAGATATATAAATAAATAAATAAATATATAATATAAAGAACAACAAACATACAAAGATATACCACTGTAGTTCTGTTAAACACAATACATCGAAATGGGCTAATTTCGTATAACGCTCATAAGTTTATTTTTATCACACACTCCTTATACTGCCATCTGAAAGACATGGACGAGTAAATATCTATTGTCACAGCCAGTTAACCTGTTAGTTGTAATGTTGGATGTTTGTGCACTTTCCTGTGATTTATTTTTAAAAAGAACTACCTGCAGCCAGTTAAGCAAATCACTTCGAGTATAGCTATACTATACTTATACTTATACTATATAACATAGCTTTGAGAGCAGGCCTACTCCAAGAGGTGAACCATTTTGTACATTTTTGTTAATGAAAGACAAGTGTCAATGTATGACTCTAAAACAGTACAGTTACTTGTGTTCAGTGTTCAGTTGTAATTCCATTAAAATATTTCCATATTCACGTGTCTTTGGTGCCAGGTACTCCTCAGTGGTGACCCGTCAGCGAGCTTTGTGTGTGGTTCTGCTGTGCTGGGTGGCCTCTGTTCTGTCTTCCTTCGCCCAGTTCATCGGCTCAAATGTGTTCGACACTTGGAGAAGCAGTGCTACTGGTTCGGGCACAGCTGGCCTTGGGCTGATTGGCAACTGGACGACGTCTTTACCCTATCTTACCCCTTCCCCGCCCTCTAGGTACCACCATGAACGCAAGGTCATTGGGAAGAACCTCCCATATGGAGGCTTCCTGTCCAAGTTTTATGTGGAAGACATGCACAACTTTACTTACGCTGAGATTCACAGTAGCCACTGGGGAGTGTGTGCCCCTGATATTATTCTTAGTCCCCAGTTCCTGGTCTATGTTCATGCAATGACAGTGTTCATGTTTCCCTTGCTCTGCCTCTCGGCCGTTTACATTAACCTGCTATGTATGAAACCCAGGAAGACTCTTAGTCATGCACCCCCACCAAAACATTACTCCTCCCGTGTCCGTTTCCTGACTCTGTCCCTTTCCCTTTTAGTCCTGCTGTGCCTGCCTGTCCTGATTATTCATGCTATCTTGCTTTCCCCCCCTAATCCCAATCTTCCTGCTTGGGTTCATGCAGTTGCCCAGTTCTTCTTCCAGATGTACAGTCTTGTGCCCCAGATCCTTTTCACTCCTCCACAGAAAAAGGTGAGGAAAGAACAGGCATCCTTTCCGCTCTCTATTCCCAACCTTCCACCTGCAGAAGCCCCATCCAAAGTAAAGTCTGTCCGTATGGCCCTGTGTGAGGCAGTGCAGTCAGCTCCATGGTCTTCAGCCAAACACTCCCTTAAAGCCAAAGTGTGCCCAGAGGTTTGAATTCTTCAAAAAGTGGATGACCTGAGCTGTTGTTTTAAACATAAATAGCATTCATTAACTAAAAGCTGGTAAATGTTGCTTCCATTGTTTAGTAGTATAAAAAATAGCTAGTGTTTGAAACAAATTGCTTGTGGACTAAAGAAGACTAAATACAGCCAGTCTGTTTGTTGTTTTCCAGGACATTACGAAAAACTCGCAAAATGAAAAGGCCAGTTAATTAACAGGTCCCACACCAAATGTCAGTGCGAAAATAAAGTCTCCAGATGATGACTACTATACTACCACAGATGTCTGTTTTCTTTGACTGGTCTTCCTATGGGTCTTATTCTAAGCCTGTTTTAAGTCTCTGCTAAGCCAACCACCAGTAATGTAGATATATGAGTGACAGGGTTTAATTAAACATTCATTAATAACATAGTGGTCCATAGAGGACCCAGCATTGTAGATAAAACATAATTAACCTGGTTATGACACAATCGTCATGGCTGTTGTGATTAAACTTGTAAATACAATGTGAAGCTCTCTCGTAATAAAAAAGGCCTTGCTCACACTAATTGGATTGTTCATCTTGAATCGTGCTGGTGTAAGAAATCACTGATGGAGAAAAGAAGAAGAAATGTATCTCTTTTTGCGTGGAACATGGGCATGACAGTCAACATGCTTTCTTTTTTATGTTTCTTGTAGTCACAGACATGTTTTTTCTCTCCCCTCTACTCAGATTTTAGATCTGCTGTTTGTTATTTCTCTTGGTTCATAATTTTCCACTTCTTTCTCCTGATTTTTTGTTTATTTTCCCACTTGTCATGTCTTTCTCTGCTTAATGTGTCCTCTCTATGTACAAAAAAATACACAAAGTACAGTGTATCTTCTATCACTGCAAAGCCCCCTGATGGGAACACATTATTGAAATCTGGTAAAGGGAAAAAAAAAATCCCCAGCTTCCCTGGTGCGGCTGTCCATTCAATTGTTCTCTCTGCCTGAAAGCTTCCTGATTGTGCTAGGCTTCGACACACTCAGTCACCTCAATCAATGCCTCATGCTATGCTGCTGCTCTGTACACACCTCTGCGCCTTCCTGGTCACACTGCCAAGGCCATTGAACATAAGCTGTGTTCACCATCCCAGGGTCACTTGGGTTGGCTTTAAAGATGGATAAAACTGTGTCTAATCCAACATGTAGCCACCAGAAATATAAAGAGTTTTTGGGTGGACTGTAATATTTACTGCAACTCATAGAAATGAAATATGAGTATCATAAACGGGCCATAAATGTGAAATTCTCTGATGTGAACCCATTCCAGGATGTTAATTGGTGAAACTAGCATCAGTGAGAACTGCATGAGTTATTTACAGACTTCTTGCTGTTAAAATTGGCTGGATGGTACATTTATTCATATCATAAACTTGGGGATGAATGCAACTGACTGTTGTCTGGCTTGTCTCGCTTTCATTTTTGCCTATGTCTATTGATTCAGTAATCACATTGTATTATCGCGATGGTTCTTTAGTTGTCATCTGGTCCAGCAACAGAACTACATTATTATGGTCAGATAATGGCCAGTTGCCCAGGATGCATCAGACCAAGTGGTAACAGAATTAGCAAGTCCTGTGAATTTGTCTGTAATTAAATCTTTTCCTGTAAGAAACATACAAAGCTGACATTTTTTATTTCTTCTGTGAGTTCCTGTCTCAAACAAAAACAACCAGAATGAGTGCTGGGAATCTGAAAAGAAAGCAACGGATAAAACCATTGTTTTAAGGTCATACTTCTGTTTGAAAGACATATAAAAATAGACAACTGTTGGTCTGATTGGGGTTACCTGTTCTACCTTTGCATCATCATAAACTGAAGTTATGTCTGCCGTTGACTTGTGTATGTGTGTATGGGAATTGATTGTTGGCCAGAGTGTCAACTCACGCTGGTAGCGCCTGGCAAGTCCATTACTTTGATTGCCGTTTGACAATCTGTCTTTATGACAGGAGACCATGGAGCCTTGCCATCGATGGAAGAGAAACACATCGATCTATCACCCGACGACCTCCGGCGGCTTTCAAATCTAGCCCTGCACACAGATGGACATGTTGAGTGCTTCTCGACAGAATCGGGTATTGACTGCGTGGACGTTAATGTCATAGAGTCATATTTTTCTTTGTGCATCTGACTCAACCGTCTTGTCAGACTTTCTTCCCTGGTATCTGTTCTTATGATTCATTAGCAACACCACAGAATTTTCTGTTTTGTTTAGTCTATTTATTCTGAATGAGCTGCCAGTTATAACCAGCTCCACAGCCTTCATCTTTATCTTCCCACCTTTAACACCACTATTCCTCACTGATTTAATCACATGCTTCATCTCCTGTTCTCTTTTCACAGGATTTCAAAAACAAAACCTGCTAATTACACAGTAAATACACCCAAAAACCAGACAAATCCCCAAGGTTATTTTTGGATTCTTTTTTATTTTGTCGTGCTTTGTATCTTTCCCCTATAAAGAAATAGTTAACTATATATCAACAATGACACATGGACTCTAAAATAAACAAGAGTGAAAGACAGGAGAAGAGACGACTAGGCACAGGAGACAAAGAGAGAGAAAGACTGGGAAAGAGGAGAGGCAGGAGGAAAAGAGCGGAAAAAAGACAGCAATTTCTCTACAGTAGAACCAAAAACAAACCATGGGAAGTGTACATTTCTTTAACATTTACAATTATAATAATAACAACAGCAATAATAATAATAACAGTAACAACAATTGTAATTGCTCAAATAATAATAATTAATAAAAAAATCAATAAAACCTCTGGTTTCTCATGAAGACAACTTAAAGTTTTTTTTTATTCTTTTTAAAATTTTCTTTAAAGATCACTGGACAGTAGTTTGTTCGGCTTTGCACCTCTACAGGCTAATATTCTGTGTTAGTATATAGTTGTTTCATAATACTTTTCAATAGTAAACTGTTTTCTTGTCTCTTAAAAGTGTCATTTAATTTATGTTGCTGTTCTTTTTTTATACAAATAAGGAATTCAGAGATATGTATACTGTTCTGTCAACATGTTTACTGTACGTATGAATGTGTGCATGTATCTGCATATGTGTGGTAGCATTCAGAAAAAAAACATCCAGCCATTTTATTTTCTCATTCATTCTTTTTGCTATCACTCCTCTTGCCCTTCTTATTAAGACTTTTAAACCTTTTTATCCCCTTAATGACATTCTAAAATAATTAAGCTTTTCTTTAATGTCTTGGCAAGTCATATTTCTTTCTTCTTTGTCAGGAACACAGTCCAACTCTAATCCTTTCATTATTAGGAGCCAACAAAAGAGGAGTGATAGAGGGGGACAGACAGAGAGAAAGAGAGATACTGCATAAGGGTGAGGGGAGAGAATGGTAACAGGTGAATGGAGAAATGGAGATTCGGAGTAAATTAAAAAAAGGAGAACCATCTTTCCTTTACTATTAAAAGAGAAAAAAAAACATCACTGAAAGCTGATTTTCTTTCACAGATTATTGGTCACCCAAAAGGAATAGCAACACAGGACAGTTATCTTTTTCATAAAGTATGTACAGTACTTCCTGTAACTCTATATGTACACACTCCCATGTTGCTAGGGAATCTAATATGTGTTGCATTCTGTAGGCACGATGTTTTGGCAAGTTTACATATTTGAAGTTCCTAGTTTTCTAGCACTCAGTAGCTTCTGGTCAACGCTCTCTCCACTTTCTCAATCCCCCCTCCCTCTTTACGCACTACTCCCACTGTCTCTGCCAGTTAAAGATTGAGTTTTGTGAAATGGATGGTTTTCTCCGGGCATGGAATTATAGCAATCATCTGCCTCTAATTCCCCTTCCGCTTTGGCGGCTATATGGGCAGAGTGCCGGTTTTCTTTGTGCTCCCTGCTTCCCTCTCGATCAAAATAATTATGGCATCATTTCGTTATTGTCTACATTCACCTCAGCTTCTCCCTGCTCTTTCTTGCTATCTCCAGTTTCACTGACTTTCAGTATATGGCACAGTTGTTAATGGCTGGTGGGTCTATAGCTCTCTTTTTCTCAATCTGTCTCTGCGTTTACATGTGTGTATGGAGGATATGGCGTGAAATGGAGTGGGATGCATTGGCTGTGTGCAGTATCTGTATACAGTCGTTCTCAGAAGGCCGCCTGTTATGGCGCATTGTATAGAAGTGGATGTGCGTGTGTTTTTGTGTGTGTGTGTGTGTGTGTGTGTGTGTGTGTGTGTGTGTGTGTGTGTGTATTTGTATACTGTATATAAGAAGGGAGACAGGGAGAGGAAGGGATACAAGGATGAGGTCAGAAGAGACAGGGACAGGGAAGGGATAGGGCTACAGTAGGTACTCCTTCTTGCCCTGACTTGCGTCGTTCCCATTGAGGAAGGCCTCCTGCACTTCTCCATGTTCATCCAACCCACTGGCCTCATGGGTAAGATAGGAACCTGAATGAAAAGAAAGAGAGAGCAAGAGAGAGAGAGAGAGAGAGAGAGAGAGAGAGACGAAGAGGGAGATCCGAGGGGGAAGGTTAGGTGGCAAAGCGTCATGATCACTGCAGCGTCATGCAGCATTATCAAACAAATCAGCGCTAATATTATTGAGTACCATACCTGTGACTGATTAATTCATTAGTTAACTGATTGTTAGGTCAATACCAAGCAAGAATAGGCTCTCGGGTGCGGTACGAGCCTACAGGCGGAAATTAAGGGTATGGGATGATTGTGTGAATAGAAAAGGCAAAAGAAGAACAGGAAAAGATAGTGGAGAATAAAAGACAGAAGGAGAGATTGGCAGAAAAGGGTGGAGGGAAGGTTAGGTGCAAGAGAACAATGGCACGTTTGCATCACTCAGAAAACCCATCAAACACATTGTAATACTCTTCAGGTTCGTATGATTAATAATTCAGTGCAGTACAGGTTGAAGAGAGTACAAACCGCTCAAGCCATCTTCTGAAGTGAGTGTCCCTTCACTTCAGGGGTGAGTGACACTCATTTTTTTTACTGGAGAAGTTGACTGGCATATTGACAGGCACAGTGGGCAGAAGACAAAGGCCCTAATAGCTCTGTCTCAACACTGATTGGCTGTAATGGTCCTGTCTTTCTGCTGATTGGTGGTCAAGCCAAACTGAATGTTGACCGACGGCTTGTCCAGCCATGGAATAGGAAGTGGCTGTTTGCAGCCGGCTACACTGTTCCTGGATCATTTCTTGGCAGCTGTGGTGTACAGTCGAAGGCTGCCAGCACAGCGGCACTTAAAAAGATAGGGACTGCAGGAAGGCTGCTTTTAATAGATGAGCCTTGATACTAACATATAGTCATAAAACATGGAGACCACACCTACATTTCCCACCCCACTCTAACTCTTCCGCTGTCCTAGCCAAGGTCATTCATCATGGACACTGCCTGACTGGAGAGGAGCTTCCCATCCTTTCTCCTGTGAACTGACAATTTTACACCTTGGTTTAAAAGATTATTTTCTAATAATCTGGCTGTAACTGTCCCTCGATGATTGTTCCCCTGGGAAAGAAACGTGTGTGTGTGTGTGTGTGTGTGTGTGTGTGTGTGTGTGTGTTACCTTTCTGTCGGACGGAGCACCAGATGGTGACAATAAGGACACAGATGACAGTGAAAACCAGAAGTGCCAGAACACCACCTATCACTGCATATGGTACTGTACTGTTCGTCTCTACCACTGCACCAGGGTCTGAGAAAGAACAAGAAAGACAAATAGTGTGTGTGTGGGTGGAGCGTGGTGTAGAAAGTGTAATAAGGAGATAAAGAAAGAGAGCAGTGCAGGTAAAAAAAATTTCAGACAAAGACAGGGTTGGATCAAAAATGAAAGCAGGAGAAGTGTTGGGGAAAAAAAGAGAAAAAGGTGAGAAAAAGAAGGCACATTAAAACGCCAGCGTGGGAGAGAGTACAAAGAGCGAGACAGGAGAAAAGGAAAGTCAATATCTTCCACCCAACTTGCATTATCACCTTTTATCACCCCCCACTATACAGAATGCCAGGCAGTCAGAATAAGGAAAAGGTAAGAAAAAGGTGGAGAAACGATGAGAGTGTATAAAGAAATAAGTACGTCAGCCTCTAAAACCCCACTCCAGCCAAGCACCTGTCAAGAGCACAATGCTTTTTGAATAAAGGAAACTCAGAGTGTTTTTACACGTAGAGTATATGCAGCTCTGGGAAATGAACCGAAACACTTCACCTCGGAATGAATGAAGACAGATAAAAAGATAAGAAAGAAAAGTTAAATTCTGTGACATTTTATAGTATAAGGCTGTGGTAAGGCAGTAAAAAGGAGAGGAAAGGAATTAATCCTGTCAACCTCACCTTTCCCCAACTTCACACAATGCTAAGTAAAGGGCAAAAACTGAAGAATTCTGAAGGGAAATGCGGGTAAGTGTTGAAATGATTAGTCAATTCAGAAGTGAGTCAAATGACGGAAAAATTTAATAAAAACGGGTTGATTGAGTGATTTGTAAGGCAAAACCATAAATACTCGCTTGTTTTGGGTTCTCATATGTGTGTATTTTATGCTTTCTCCTTTGTTTTATACCACTTATACTATGCAGACTGTTGTTCAAACAGAAGAAACAATCCGAGGACATCACCACTCAGCTCTGATTAACTGTGATGTCTATTTTTCAGTATTGACATTTTGTTGGACTAATAAAATTAATACATTAGTTGACACAATAATCAACAAGTCAACTGTTATTGCATAAACAGTTAAGACGAAGCTTCTGTCCATGTGTGCGGGCCTACAGTATGAGTAAGTATAAGTAAATACTGGCTGACAACGTGCAAGAACGTAAAGAAAGAAATGGTTAGTAATGTGCAAGTTAAGGTTATCTGTGCAGTAAAGAAAAACTCTTTGAGATTGGGCTTGTGGAAAAATAACAACAAGCGGTGGGTGGTGTAACAAGAGGTGTAGTGTAAGAGCTGCTCAGGTCAATGGCAGGGAGGAACACAGTTATTGATGCAGCTCTTGGACCTTGACAGAGTAGAATTAAAACATGAATCATTAATACAGTGCAAACACTTACAGATCAAGAGCGGAGCAAAGAGGGAAAGAGGATGTAAATGAAAAGTACAAGTAAAGGGATTAAAAACAGATGGAGGAGATGGTGCATTCTTGTACACGTACTTCTTGGACAAGTGTCTCATCAAGCACAAATATGTGACATGAGAGGATCAAGCAGTCGGCCCAAGCAATCGAATGAGGATGAAAAAGCAAGCACTCAAAGGCTCTACCTTTACCTCGCACCACCTGGTTTTTAATCCACTGTAGCCCAATAATCCACAGGAAATGATTGACAGTATTAAGACGCATGTTGTTTTTCAGAGGTACCCTCAGATTATACATCAGCATCGACTAAACGTTACAAGGCTGCAGCTTTTCTTATGACTCTTTATGACATCTCCACACATGCCCAGCAGGTGAACAACCTCTACCTGCCACAGAAATGGCAGCAGCAACAGAAGAACAAGAGGGATGTGCCTGCTCTCTTTACTTCATCTCTCACCAGGAAAGAGACAGAGAGCAGCCAGAGATGTAAAAAAAAAAAAAAAAGAAGAGATACTGGTGAGTATGTGTTTGCATGAAAGTATGCATGAGATGAATAGACTGTGTAGTTTCAATGAAAGGAAAACTAGTGAAAGAGAGTGTGTTACACACACACACACACACACATACAGGGTAGCAGAATAGCGCGAAGCAGCCGTTCTTTCTCCTGCTGTGTAACACTCATCTGGGAAAATACAGTTAGACAACCGCCCGGATCCCTCATCTCTCCCTTTCTCTTTCTATATATGTGTGTCTGTGAGTGTGTGTTTGTGTGCAGATACATTTGTTTGTGTAGCGTCATATAGGACCTCCAGAGGCCAGTGTCAGTCAGTTAAAGACTGGGTGCATTGCCAGTTCCTTAAACTCTTAATGCAGACTCATTAACAATAGCCGCCAAGCACTGAGAGATCCACTGCACATATCACACATACACACACGCACACAAATGCTGACTGAGCAATGTGTGTGTGGGGAGCATCAAACAGCCTGTGATAAGAAAGAGGTAGAGGGTGGGTGGTTGGGCACGGTGCATAATCAAGTGTGTGAAGGCACGTACACTGTTACGTGTGTACATGCAGGGCAAAGGAAGGTGGAAGTAGAAAAAGGATTTGTGTTTGTGTTTGTGTTTGTGTGTGTAGGGGGGGAGGGCGGCACCTGGGAGCCATCAAATGAGTATGGGAGTGGAAGACACCAAAGGAGAACAGGGAAGGACGAGCAGAGAGAGATGGAGAGCAGCAGAGCCAGAATAAAAAAGTAGGTGTGTGTGTGTCTGTGTTACCTTCCGGGTCTGGGGCGAAGATGAGTGTTAGAAGGGTTGGGGTGGTGGGATGGGAGGTGATTGGTTGGATGGTTGAAGGAGTGGGAGGGACCGTGGTAGTAAGTGACACATTATCTACAGACAGACAGGGAATGGGACAACACACTTACAAATGCTATTATCTACATCATGCAGTGACATTTCAACATAGACTTCAGACATAGGATTTTACAGGAAAGTTACTACTGCACATAAAACATGACACATGCTTTGCTGTGGCTGCAAAATTAGTTGAGTTTCATGGCTTCGCTTCTTCAGCATTCTGCATAATAATTATTGGATGGGAGTGACACAGACACCTCATTTATTGGATTGAATTTAGAAAGGGAGACACAGATGTAAAACACAAGAAACAGAGGAAAGACTTATTTCAAACATGGTGATCAGCAGTTGAGGCCGATGCCATGTTGATACCAGAGACAAATGTTACTAATTATTTTCCCACACTTGCTGTGTGTGTGTGTGTGAAATGGAATCGATCTCAACCCCTGACAAGCAATAAGGACACAGACAAATGATGTTTCCTTGTGGACATCTATACCAGCTGATGGGGTTAAAAAAGAGGTTTACAGTGGGAAAGACATGCTTTTAAAGCGGGGGCTGAGGAGAATTACACCTGGCAGACTGACATTCATCTACGAAGCAAATGGAATATATAGGAACACATTTTCTATCACTGACACATTTTCTATGGTACAATGGCAAGGGAGACAGAGTCATTGTCTGTGACAGATGCATTCCCAGTGGAGCAGTGCCATGCAGGGACAGTCTCATTCAATGTTGAACAATAACTTGGATCTTGACACATTCTCCACATCAATGACTGATGCACAATGGTAGGTAGAGAGGTAGAAACAGACAAGTTCATACTGCTGTTAAAGACAAAAATAATGGCTGACACAAACTAAAAGAGAAATAGAGGAGTGAGTGTGGAAGAGTGTGGAAGAGTGTGGAAGAGTGCGTCGGTGCGAGTATCAGCACTTTCAGAATGGATAACATGCCACTTCATCAAACAATCTCTGTAAAACCCAAACATGCAAGGTAGTCTCTGTACACACACACACACACACACGCACTCGTGTAGAAACACGCACACACAACTTGGTTTGAAATACATGCAGGCTTGTGCACACACATACACATATCCAGAGCAGATGTCCACGCACAGTTCCCCATGCATACACACACTCAGAAATGCATACAGAGACATATACACATACACACGCACTGCCCTTTCTTCTCAGGAGTAATTTATTGGTAAGTATTCCTCTGTCTCTTCTATCCCTTCTCCCACTGTCCCAAAGATCATCAATCTCTTTTAGCACTTTTCTTATGTCAGCACTATGCCACCCCCCTTCTAATTTTTTTTTTCTTCTTTCAGGCCTAGCTTTGCTCTTCTTCTCTCTGTGAAGAACTGTAATGTACATGGTGCATAGTGTATTTAGTAAAAAAGTTTTATGTGAAGAAAAAGTAAGAAAGAGGGGCGAAAGTAAATTGGACCTCAGAGAGCAAGAGAAATCATCCTACAATTGGGCCTTCTATTGTTCTGTGTGTGTATATGTGTGTATATGTGTGAGTGGATACATATATGTGTGTCCACACGTGTCACCTGAACCTGGGGCCTGAGGATTAATGGCTGGGGTTAATACACCAATTAACCTGGGCGCTGATTTGTTTCTCTTGATGACCACAAGTGACCTAAAATAATTATTTCTCACTATTTCCAACTTTTTTCTCATCTTTTTACCGGCATCTCACACTATTTCCCCCCAATCCTTTTCACCAAACTCTCTTCCCTCAGTTGCTCTCTCTCTCCTTCACTTTCCTTCACTCTGCTGCCTCTATGGTTTCACTCCTCTGTGACTATGTTCCCTCACTGCCTCTCTTCAACTTAATTAAGTAGAATGCTATACAGCTGTCGTTCTCTTGGCCGATAGCGTCCTTTTTTTTCCTACATCATATTGTTATTCATTAACACTGTATGGCTGCCAATCAGGCACACAGCCCATGTTATTTGCAGGGATGGATGTGGTGGCACTTGTGATAATGACGTTTCTCCTTGTATCTCATTCGTGCAGAAGTGTGCCTGAGGATACTGCGCTGCTATTTCGGTTGAACCCTGTTAGTTTTTCTACTTCATTCTTCCCGATTATAAAGGGCTTGTCCAGAGCACTGGTGGCTCTAGGTGTTAATCAGTGTTTTTGAATCAAGACCCTGGTCAGAGGTCGACTACTGAGGTCAGCACAGAGAGTCATTTAAAATTTGCACAGACACCAATATACTGTAGGTGTGTTGTCATGTGCTGAGGAAAATGAAACAGAAGAAATTATTTTTCAGACTAAATTGACTCTGTATTATATCTGTCTGGCTTCCTCTGCCATTAGCCCCCAACCTTTTTCCATTTTCATTCTCATTCTATGTTTTTTGAAAGTCTCACTTCATTAAACAGAGGTCTACGTATGTTTTTCATTCCAATTATCCTGACAGCTCATTACAATGGCTGAGAAGACACACACTAATCCCTGGTCACCTAGTATTCCTCTCCATCTGACTATGTAACCATCTTTTCGTCTTTCCATCAGTTTTCTTTCCTCCCTTTTCTTCCACTTGCTCACTTCCTGTTTGAAGGTGTATGCACACACGTTCGCATACTTACTGTGTGCATATAGGTGAGTTGCATATATGCTATCACCAACAATTCTCATCTGTTCACCTTTGCCTCTCTCGTTCTCTCGCCATCTCCCACACTCTCTCATGCAATTCAATTGTAATTGGTTATATTGGCTTGGCGATTCATCTGAGTGCAGCAGCTCAGTTCAGTTACATAAGGAAGCCTTCTGGGCTTTCACCAGACAATCAGCAACATTCTTTCCAATATTCACATACACACACATTTGCGTACACCTGTGCATATACACACACATAAAAAATCCAATTTCTTCTTAACAATGGTGGCAAAGAGATGAAACAACCAACAGACCGCAACCGCATTCTCTTCAAATTCGGCAGAATCTTGCTGTAAGCATATGTGTATAATATGTATGACTGTGTGTGCTCTGTGATTCATTCAAAACAATGTCTCACATTTATATTATTAGCGACTTGCAGAAAATGCCATTGTATTAACTGCACACACATACATACACTAATAATATCGCTTTCTCAAGATCATAACATGTTAAAACACACACACACACACACACACACACACACACACAATTGAGATGAGTCAAATGAAGCTCAGCTTCACATCTTTGCTACAGCACACGTTCCCCGGAGAGTTTCCCACTCCTTGCTCTGTGTTCTTCTTCGCCCACATTAAGCCTGCTTCCCTTCATAAAGTGACAGAGCCTAAAGCACCTGCGACAAACTGGCATCCATTTTTGCCTGAGTTTGTGCTCAGTGTACAGACCCTGGTGGCAGATAACTCACACAGAGGGAAGGTTGACATGAAATGAGAAGGGAGAGAGATGACCAAAAGTGCTGGTACCTTTGCTGCACCTGAAATGAAATGGTTTCTGTTCTGCTGACTCAACATTTACAACATATCCTCCAGCACTCCCTCCTTGCCCCTGCCTCCTCCCACAGGTCACAGTGGGATTCCCTCCGGGAAGGCTGGAAGCCAACTAAACTGACATTCTGTTCATCTGACAGGCCATGGTTCTGAATATTAACCTGCGTTCACCCTTCATCGTCCTTCTTCTCTCCCTTTTCATCCATCATTCACTCCCTTCCTCTATCAACCCATCCATCCCTCCCCAGCTCCTCACTAACATGCCTCTGTGCTTTATTCTAGGAAGCTGGGGCCTGAAGACACTGAACTGCAGCTGAACCGAGAACAGAGGGCAAAGCCGTGGCAAGGTGGGAAAGGGATAAAAGGGCGTGTGAGGAGTGGACGGAGGGAGATCAAGTAGACAGGAGGAGTAAGAGGTGAGAATGGTGGGCAAAGAAAAAATGAAACATTGACAAGGAAAGTAATAGGAAGTGGGGTAGGGAAGAGTTTTTTAGATGAGAGGGAATAATATGAAAAAAGAGAATGTATGGTAAGAGAAAAAGAGGAAGATGGAGAGGTTGAAATAGTTATGGCTGAAATAGAAAATAAAGCTAACAGAGAATGGAAAAGTAAGTGGGGCAGAAGTGGAATGAGACTGTATCTCTTTTCTATCACACAAGTCTTTAGGAATAACTGGAGAGCTTTGTTACAAAATGAGACATTCACTATATGAAAAAAGAAAAAACCTAAGACACCTACTATCACGATGTGGGTGCTGGAGAGAAAAAAAATTCACACTGTGGATAAGTGTTCGAGTTATGAGTCATCTGAGCATATTTTACAGCATGGAATCTAATTTTTCAGGACTGACCAAGGAACTTTGTATTTAATCATCAGACTATTGCTCTTCTCCTACATCATATTAAGTAATGCATGGTGGTTTATTTACTATTGGCAGTGGTGTATAGCAAATATGCTGTTTTCAAGTTACAGTACATTTACCAAAACACACATATGACTGGAAACATTGCCAGAATGAGAGTGGTTTGTCTGACATTACTTAAGAAATTAACTTTAACCAGATTAATAGTTATGACATACAGGAAAATCACAAGGCACTTTCAGTTTTTCACTGATAAATATAATGGCTGGATCAACAACTCTTAGCTCAGTGAGATAAAGTGTGAAACAATCTGCCCTGTGGGCGAGTACAGATCTTTCTGAAGCGCAGCAAACCACCACAGATACATGACTACAGCAGGAGGATTTAAGAAGCTGATTGCTGGAAAGCTGTGGTGCAGAGCAGAGGAGCTGATGCTCAGCTTATGTTGGTTATGTGGAATCCTAGTCTTTTATGGATTTTTGTTGAGGCAACATTTCTTATTCTTTATAAATGTTCCTTTATTTTAGATATTTCAAAATAAGAAAGTAGCAGAAAAACTGAAATAAATCAAATTAATGACCAACATAGAGCAACCACATGAAATAAAGAAGATAAATGATGAAATGTAAGAAAGACGAAATGTCACAGAAAAAACAAATGAAGCTGACAGCAAAAAAATGGTGAAGGAGGAAGCTGAGGAGGAGGGAAAAAAGAACATTTTTTTACAGAGATGGCAACACACATAAAAGCTTGACATGTCTAACCTTCTAGGATAGACAGAGAGAGGGAGAGGAAGAGAGAGAGAAGGAAGAAGTGGGTGGGGATGTCACCTTCATCTTGCCACTGTTTCCACCCTTGATGCCTGTGAAAAGCTGCCATTATGTGTGCCGTTTGATGCTAGACGTGCTTGTACAAGAGTGTGTGTACATGTAGGAGAGAGAATGTTAGCGTGATGAATGAGGGCGTGCTAACCAAAAGCAGCCTAAACATGTTATGTAAGACAGTCTCCATCCATCCCTCCTCTTCTGATCTCAAAATCAGGTGCCAGGGTGCAATGACAGGAGTCGTAAGCAGGTGGGTAGAGGGGCGAGGGGGTGGGAGGTGTAGATCAAGACAGTACATGCAATTGGGCCAAACCACAACCTCTGCTGATACGAAACCATTGAAACCTGTAATGATGAGCTACTTTTGCACTTCAGCTTTGCTGCTGTCTCATTACAATCTTACTATTCCAATTTTGTCACTAATTGACTAGAGGTTTACTCAGTTGTTGCGCCTGGATTGCACAGAAGCTATACACAACAAAAACTTGTTTTCGAGTGTTCTTGAAATCCAGAGACAAAGTTGGCCAATTTGTCACATTTCCTGAAAAATGTGGTGATACAAGATTTTCATGTCATGCTGTAAACTCCCCCATCATCCTCTTCTTTGAGCCACGGTGTGCAGTCTATGTGGGTCAACATTCATTAAGAATTTAGCCACCTCCAGTGAATCTCAGTGCAGCATCTTGCAAAACTTGTAAAACAACAAAAGCCCATAATCCATATCTTCCTTCTGCTCTGATATCTTTGCTCAGGCAACAAGCAAAGTTGATTCGCCTGAATTTTAAATGCTACAGATGTTCCACTGTTGTTTTTTGCCAACTGTTACCGTGTAAAATTCAGACTTCCAGCAGATTCAGCATTGTATTTATACCTTGCACTGTGTTAACTTCTATTGTCTTTTTTCACTGTGTTCACATGTGTCAGCTTGCTTTGTGAAATTCATTAAGTTGTCAAAACATCTAGCAACTTTATTTATTGCACTTGAAGATTTAAGTTATTCTGAATTCTATGAAGAGAAGAGTGGGTCACAAGAGGCAAGATAAATTGGTTCTTTATAAGAGGTAGCCTAAATAGTGATGTTGATGACTAGCATTAGAGCAGGTAGCCAATGTCTTCTTTTGGGATCAATATCTGTTGAATCAATTGCACAGGAGGTTTAGTAGAGGTTTCCTGCTGTGTACTGAATCGGGAATACAAATACACCTGAAAGATAGATGAGACAAGCATCAAGATTTAATGGATCTGTTGCCTAGTGCCAGAATAGCAAGACTCAAAAGGCACTGGGAAGATAAAAAGATCAATAAAATTTAAGAGATAAAAAAAAATATCATCAAAACACAAGAACAAGAAATGCACCAAACAAAAGTTCCACTGAACATAAAATTATTCAGAACAATTGTCTCGGACTGGAAATGAAAACAACAGAGAAAAAAAAATCAATGGAGTAAACTTTTAAGAGCTATGAAAATTAAAAAAAAAAACTTGGAACAAATGCTGAATTTGTATGCATGGTTACTCACCATATACTAATAGAGTGTAATGATCAGCAGCGCGTCCATAGTTGTTCTGGGCCTGGCACAAGTACGTCCCATTGTGTGATTGGCTGAGACGGGAAATCTGGAGGTTTGGGCCAGAAGTCTCTGCCCTCTCAGGTAAAGTATCATTAATCTTGGACCACTGAATGTTCCTGGGCCTAGGGGAAGGAGAAAGAGAGAGATTATTTTTTGATGAAATGGGGTGTTGTTTATTTGACTGGCAGTTGGCAGAAATTTTACTTTTTTGATGTAATGAACTCGTTGTTCAAGACATTACTGAACCAAACAAGTTTTACCTTCAAAAATCCATCACAAGTTATTTCCACACTGCCTCACACATTCATGCACACACTTATCTAAACATAAGAATGTGATAAATCTTGCAGTAGCCTAATGTTCTTCCATATGTCACATAAATACAGCTGATCTGAAAAGATATAGACATATAATTACTTCTAAAAGATTTACTATTACTTCTACAAGTAGTACTATCAGTGCTGGGCAGTCGATCAATATGTAAGAGTAGTGTAAGTAGCTAAGGAATTTTTAAATTTAGTAAATGCATTATATTTATTTTTAGCACAGCGGCAAAAATTATTAATACTGTAAATAAATCATTTTTATTTACTTGTTACTAATTATGTCAGGGTACAATAATTATTACCTGGCAGAAACTGACACACAACAATTATTACTAATTTATAATACTGTTAGATTACTCATACTCTTGCACGTTGCATAAAACCTGAAGTGCTAAAGGGTTTTAAAAATGAGAGAGTGATAAGATACAAGAGATCGAAGCACAACCACTGAGGGATGCTATAAAAGCAGAGGTGAGGAAGGAGAGTAAAGAAGCCTGCAGGGGGAGGATGACATGAGATGAAAGTATAAAAGGGCTCGAAGAAGGAGCCAATGGCAAAAAAGGGCTGCATTCTGATAAATAATGAGGAGATGGGCGGTCAGAGGCCAGCAATGGTGTGAAAGGGTTGGCAGGAGGGAGAGAAGGGCAGATGAGAGAGAAATAGGATGTCAGATGTGCAGAGACGAAGATAGAAAGAGAGTGTTACTACAGATCGAGAAAGGACAGAGACAAGAAGAAATGGTGTGGTGGGAGATGAAGGGAAAGCCCAGGCAGACAAAATGAATTGGTCATGAAAGACAGGCAGGCAGAGCAGACAGGAGGTGCAAGGATTACACAGACATCCTGGTGAACAAGACTGTGTGTATGTGTGTGTGTGTGAGTGTCATGGCTCATGCCACCCTGGCCAGATTATAATCCTGACTCATCTGGGTTCTAATCCCTCAGGAAGTCTAATTAAACCTCTTTCTTGCTTAGTCACACACTCTCTCACTTGTACACACACCAAATGTACACAAACAAAATCTCCCTCTGTTCCTCTCTACTCTACTAACACACACACACACACACACACACAGTAAATCCTTCCAACACACACACACACACACACACACACACACACACACACACACACACACACACACACACACACACACACAC
>JAUYWH010000008.1:7334172-7347921 GCA_034779795.1 Ctenopoma multispine | reverse complement strand
ACACACACACACACACACACACACACACACACACACACACACACACACACACACACACACACACACACACACAGGATGGCTGCATTTTCCATTTACGCTGCTAAAACATTTTCACAAAATGTATACTTTGCTAATTTAATAAAAAATATCTATTTCTAATTATAACAACATTATGAAAACAGTTGTTGAATATCTGAAGCATCAGCAATTGTGGGTTTGATTACAGACCAGAAACAAAGACTCTTCCTCTGAAACCTTTTGTTCAGAGAAATGACGGACAGACCAGCATAGTCACTGAATCTCAACTACTATTGAGCAGCTTTACTATATAGTACAGTACAAAGCAGCCATCATGTTAATTCAACTCGTGGAAGGTGAGTCAGAAAGCATCTCCTCACATCCAACATCTGCAGGACAGTAACTGTTGCAGATTGACGTTTCTTTGATGAACGTGTGAAAGGACACAACTATTATTATAATTTAACTGATTAACTTTGTCAATGATTATATTAACTATTTTGCTATTCAAATTCATTTATCATCTATGTTTTTCTAAGTGACCACAAACTTTTAAGGAGCCAGTATGCAAAAACAGAGTTTGGCAGCAAATGCCAGTTCAGGGTAGCAGTCGCTGCTTTGCTTCCACCGTGCACCTTTGTCCTGTCTCTCAAATACTACTCCATTTCTATTCACACCAGTTGTGCCACTGTGGCAGACCGGTTTCAAAAGGCATATAGAACACTCTGCTTTTGTCTCGTCATCGTTCACTTTAAAGTTTCCACAGAGCGCAAGTCTTCTGTGTTTTGAGATCTACTGCAATATTTTAATAGTTCTATTAAAATGTTATTACTGACATGTCAAATTCAGTAGAAAAAAAATGAATAAAGAAAATGAAAACCAGAGTCATGTAGTTCTGTGAAAGAAGAATTACCTTGTTCAAGTCTGAACAGAGTTCTCTCTAAATTCTCCTTTTCGTTGAGCATTAGGACTCGGATCTGCTTCAAATGTTGAGGCAACATCTTATGAAGATTTCTTCAAAGCAAACTGATCCCTGTCCTCCTGTGCAGTGGGGAGACAGATTTACAATCATTCATCCATCACAACGTACAAAAAAAATTTTTTTTTTAGTTGCTAGCCTGTTGCATCCTCCAGTGATGCAAACAGCCTTCCTGTGTATTCATAAGAATTCATTACCACACACTGACACATTGCTACTGTAGTATGTTGGCACTGCTAATGTGTTGTTACTTTGACACTGCATTCAAATTGCACTCAGATTGTATTCAACGGAAAATTCCACAGTATACATCTTAGTGAGACATGCATAAGAACTCCACTGTTAAACATTAACAATAAATGATAATAATGATAACAATAATATTATACTTTATAGATTCAGTACATGATGATGCTACAGTGGGGTTTCGGAGACTTGTTCAAGGATACCACAACATGTGGCCAAGAGGAACCGGTAATCACCGGCTGCTCTACCAACTCAGCTACATGCTGCCCCCAACTATTCAATAACATTCAAGTAGACCTCAGATTAATATTACATACTTGTTATGTAATATTAAGAGTTAAAATCATGTTAAATGCATGTTCTTTATTTTTGGTCAGCCTCATTTAATAAGCTTATAATTCAATTCAATTCAATTCAACTTTATTTATATAGCGCCAATTTACAACATAAGTCATCTCAGGGCACTTTACAGTGTAAGGTTTAAGACCTTACACATTATATAATTTATACAAATTAATGTAGAAAACCCAACAGTCAATAAGTCTTTGTTGTTGTTTAGGAGCCATACCTTTGCCATACCCATACGTTTATTATTCACTGATGTAATGATTATCCTGGAACTAGTTAGAAAAATGAACATAAAAAATACAGACCACATTGATACAGACTGAATATCATCAAAGACACATTATCCACAACAATGTGCAATAAACCTGCTACAAAACGCACAGTGCTATAGCGGGCTGTTTCTGTCAGCTATCAGAGGTCGGAAATCTTTGTTTCCATTTTTAAAGCAACACGAGACACTATCACAACCATACAGGCGAAGATTAATCAATCAAAAAAACATGCACACAAAAGAGGTTTTTAGGCAATGAGTCAACATAGATATGTGTTGTGCAAACTTCCTGTAAGACACGATGAGGAGGTCAGTACACTGCACACAAAGAGGTATGTACCCAACTTTAAACAGACAGGAGCTGCAGCTAAAACTCATTTACAGACTCAGTTAAAAATACATGACATGGCCCTTTAAATCACAAATGAATTAGCCATAATGACGAGTGGGAAAACAACAAATAAACCATATTAGTAGTTGCAAGTAGTAACATATACTCAAGCTGTGTACAAATGCACAGTGTATTCTTTTTCCAAAGACTTCTGGAATTAACTAACAGACCCTGGTGTCTACTTACACAATCATTTGAGCACAGGAGTAGCCATGCAGTAGGCCAGACTTAAACATAGGACCAGATCTTGCTCTTTTAGCTTTGGGTTCACCTCTGTAAAAAATGGAGCAGGTTAAAGCATCCAGAGTCACTGAACCCTCTTTCTGAGTCTGCGCAATGCGGCGTTTCGACCAGGACAAGGTCAGGATTCCTGCCGTTAATGTCAAACTGTCTATTTATAAAACGCGTCCCACCACTGCTCGACTAGCTTGACTCGTCGAGGACCAGACCGACACAAGGCGACAGAGAAATGCACATACAGCTACAGAAAGATGGGGATAAATTGTGTGATGCAGGAACCTGCAAGGCGGCCGTCCCATTTGTGACTAGATTCCAAACTCCATTAAAAAAATCCGATATTACAATGTTGCCTCGCTTTCTTGCAGACACTGGTATCAAATAAAACATATTACAAAGTTCAGTTTTATTGAAAGTAACTACTTAAACATCGGCAGATATATAATTGACCACATACACCTTAATTCTATAAAACAACATAATTCAATTGAGGTTTCCTAGGTTAATTCATCCAGTTGGTCGCCACAGAATACACTGTAGGGGGCGGTACCTTCAAGTTGCAATGTTACTGAAACACATAATACACAGTTCGTCATACTGATTTATATTTTTATTAAGTATTTCACATTCATGCACAATATTAACCCTAACCATGACATCTAACGCTAGCTAAACTTATGCCAGCTAGCTATGTAGCTAACCCAGTAATGTGTCTTCCGACCTGTCAACCGTTACTGCAATAATGTTTGACAATTCTACATGTCAGTGCTAAGACATGTATAAATATCAATTTCTCTTCACCTGTCAGTTGTGTCTTCGGTCCGTCACAGCAACAGGACACAGTCTGCGGTGCAGCAACAGCTCGCTGTTTTTCCTGGATGGAAAGAGGCTGAACTGAGGGGGCGTGGCCCACAGGCCGAGGGTTGTTACCGTAATTGCCCGAGTAAAACGGAACAAAAAAAGAAAAATGAATATTTGCTCTTTTCAAACCTTTGTTAATTCACGCAAAAGCTCATTCATGTAGGTTTCCTTATACACGTTTGTCTTATAGTCAGGCTTATAATTAGAGACTACAATGAGTCTGCGCTGTCCTAGTTGGGAAATAATAGTTGGGAAACAGTACCGTTTCTTGCGCTATGCAGACTATGTAGATGCATAGGGCCCCGTGGCCACAAGGGGGCCCCCAAGCTAAATGTAATTCATATATCTCTCAGATTATATTTGCTCTGTAATGTTAGGTTAGGTTTATTATGTAATAAACCAAATTGTTAAATCTTCTAACACAAAAATATAGAAACAATGGATCTGATTTGAATCTTTGCTCGTGATTTTGCCTGTTTGTTTTTTTTTATCTTTGATTTGCAGGTGCCATTCTAAAGTTTGTAAGCTTCTGCACCTGTATGGTAATAGAGAGGGAATTTACCTTTACTATTTTGTATAGTCTGTTGCTTGGTTCAACTTGATTTTTTTTGTTAATTTAGTTTTTTACTAGTTTTTTAGGACTTACTGTGATGCATTGCCACAGAAGGGTTTAAATTCCTCATATCGATTCAAAACAGGTGCCCCCAAAGAGCTAGAAACAGCCCTGGTTGGAAACTTAAGGCATTGTGCATGGCAAATTCAGAACTTACCCAATTGCATTAAGGTACTTATTATTAGTAAAATGTACAGTGCTGTCAAACCCTGTGTAATCTGATGTATTTTTAGTAATGAATGATAAAAATAAATACAGTATAACTGGATATTGCTGCTCACAAAGAGTATACAGTTGCATCATTTCTATTGCCCATCAAGTATACAAAGATGATGCGGTTACATAACCATAACCTGGCACTGCAGTGCATTTGTTGGGCAGACAGAGAGCAGCACATCAGGCCTGAGCTCCACGAGCACTGCAATAGTAACATAATAGCAGGAATGAACCCCTTTCTCTAATAAGATTACTGTAATTGATCATTTTTGTTGTTGTATGTTTAATAACATTATAGAAGCAAAAGTATTAACGACCTGTTGGTTTGTTCCACGTAATGTAAGCAGAAGCATGTACAATTACATATAAATTAGTACAGTTTAGAAAACTTTACTTTACTGTACCTCACTACAATTCAGAGGGAAATACTGCACTTTTTACCCCACTGCATTTGCGTGACAGCTTCAGTTACTTTGCAGCTGTAGATTCACAATGCAAAATAAAATCAACTATTAAATGATGATGTATCATCATGGATTAAACACCTCTGTACATAAAGTGGTTCAAATGAACGGTGATGGTAGAAGTACACAAACCTGATGCTCAAGAAAACGTGCAATTTTACAATATTCTACATGTGTACATTAACTAGTAACTTGGTTAACTGGTGGTGGAGTATTTAAGTGGAGTAAAAGTCAAATAAATCGGAAATACTCAAAAAAGTACAAGTGCCTAAAAATGTACTGAGGTACAGTACTTGAGTAAATGTACTTAGTTAATTACCCCTCTTCACATCAGCTCCACCTTTAACAGCTGCAAGGTTAACTGTGTTCACATATGAATGCTTCGATAATCCAGTAGTATAATATGCTTTACTTCTGGTACTTTCAGTATATATTGAAGCTAATACTTTTCTACATTCACATGATTAAAGTAATAAT
The DNA here is from genome assembly GCA_034779795.1 of Ctenopoma multispine. NCBI lineage: Eukaryota > Metazoa > Chordata > Actinopteri > Anabantiformes > Anabantidae > Ctenopoma > Ctenopoma multispine. The sequence goes on along the minus strand of JAUYWH010000008.1, from coordinate 7,342,800 downwards.
ACGAGTAGAAGATCTGAGTACCACCTCCACCACTGCTTAGAAGTGTCAGAAAAAGAGGGATAACAAATCAAACGTCTCTTCTCATCAATGCCACACCAGGTTACCATAGTAACACAGATCTTTGGCCTTTCATTAACTACAAATACAATAGTTGAAACATTTAATGCTTCCTTTGTCAGTGGTGTGGTAGGTTCTTATATCTATGTTCTGGGAGTCACCCCTTCCTAGTCTGTGCTCCTTCTTCAGACTCCATGAAAAATGTGCTGTAGATTTTTAATATTCAATAAAATTATTTTATTAATCATAATCCACTTGAGTGCCTGAAAGATGCATACTATACATTCTATTTGCCAAAAAGCAGTGTCTGGTCCCTACACCACACAGCTTAAGTTCCCAGACAAAGCTTTTCAGTTCTGTGGTTCCTCTCGTGTAAATGAACTTAATTACACACGTTTGTAAGTGACTTATATTCTTATATGTTCTTTAAAAAAACTCCCCCAAGAAAACAGAGTATTTTAAACTATGTAGATATTGATGCTGGTGAAAAACAGAAATGTAGAAGTTTAGTCCGGATTTGTAACTTTAAAGTGTTGTTACCTACAGACTGTGGAATAAAACAACTGTCCGTAAATGTGGAGGTTTATATAGTGACTGGAAGATCATCAGGATTTTGATTAACATGCTGTATAATGATTGTTTATGTAATAATGATGTTTAAATGTATTTATTGGAGTAAAAGTAACAGTAACATAAAATTAAAAAACATTTCTTCTCATAAGATTTGCTTCAGATCTCCTCTCCTGCTTAGATTTGTTGTTTGCTTTGTTCCTCACTTGTAAGTCATTTTGGATAAAAGCAAAAATGCCAAATGCTTAACAATAAATGTATTTTATAGAAATATTTGTTCATATTTTGACTTATTGAATATATTTTCTTTCTTATATTTTCTTCAATGTTTAAAATCCTTTTTTTAATCTGACTTGAAATGATGTCCAGAGAAGTCATTACGTGCAGCGTTAGTACATTTTAGAGCATGTACAACTATTTCAATTAGAGTAAAGAATTTGAAGAGAGACTTCTATTTGTAGTAGACTGGTTTTTTCGGCAGGTATTTACATGAATACTGAGTTTGTGTACTTCTGCCACCTCTGCTGTTGAGTAGCTGAGCTTTGATCCTAATAACTCCGGTGAAGGTCACATTAGCTTTCAATCCTAGGAAATTGCCCCACACTAAGTTTAATAAAAGGATGTGATGCTGCATATAATGCTGAGTGACTAACTGTAACACTAACTGTACACGTCTGCTGGAGGCGTGCAGGACATGTCGCTGGTTCTCACTTTGACATCGTAAAGGAAGCAGAGGATGTATATGTTTGTAGAAAACTAACAGGCTATGGTTAAAGCAGGAACCACACTTGGTTCACTGATGCCCATTTAGTGCTGCTATAAAGCACTTGGTGACATTGCACTGTCAGCAGCAGGCGTACAGTCGGAAGTCTCAGTATCTCATCCGATTGATCAGTAACAAACTCAGGCAGGATACTGACATCGGCTACTCCTCTTTATGTGGTTGCTCTTTGGCGTCTGAAACAGTTGTTTTTTTAAACCAACACTTTACATTTCATAATTATATAATACAGCATATAACCCTGTTTCCTGCTTATGTGACGTCTGTTATGTTTGTTTCCTCGCTTGTTCTATCAATGCACACACTTTAGCCCCTCTACAAAGCAAAAGCAAGTCTTAGTGTTAGTATTATTAGTATTATTGTGTGATGCCTTTTAAGGAGCTTCCTTGTCTTTAGTGATAGCCACGAGTTTGCAGTTCCTAAAAGAAGCATATTTTATGCTTACAAGTCACTTTTCTCACATCTCCATGTTCTACAGAAATTCATCCAGTCAATCTCACTATTTGTACCAGAATTTCACCAAAAGCAAAAAGGAAGTCAAAGAAACACACATAACATCCATCATCTAAACCCTTTATGTTGCTGAGGGTGGTCTCAGGTACAGCTGTCACTGGGCAAAAAGCGGGTTAGGATGTACACCCTGGACACCCACAGATGACCCAGACAACTATTTAACCTCACATTTACACCTAGAGGCAAATTAGAGATCAGATCACCTGTATGTCTTTGAATGTTGCTGGAAACCAGAGTACCTACATGAAACCCACAGTCACAGGGAGACTCGCCCTGCTCACCACTCCTCCATCACACTGCCATCAGATCCATCAGTCACACTAATATACAGTGTCGTAAGCAGTTTTTGTCTAATCTGATCTCTCTAGTTTGCATGTGTGTGTGTAAGTGACATGTGTGTATCCAGTTCTTTTCCAATTCCTTCAGATGTGGCACAACTGTCCACTCAGGACTCAGATGAACTGTTTAGATTTTGGTGGTCAAAGGTCACCGTCACCTCACATTCATTTAATTCTTGTTGTGAGTGTAATGATTAAGGAACAGGGATTTCTTACTGTCACTCGGGCTCAGGGATGAACTCATTTGATTTTAGTGATCAAAATTCAAAGGTTAAGGTCACTGTGACCTCATGTATGTCCCATTCTCATCAAACGACAGCAATGTGCTAACTCTAGTTTAGAATGCATACTCGTGTTTTTATATAATAAGATTTTGATGTAAACAGACTACTTAGCACATATTTGTGATTTTTCAGATAAGTTCTAATACCACAGAACATCACGTATACAAACTAGATGCTCAGAGCAGCACCTTCAGCAACATGCTGGATGAAGGTCCTTTGTTCCTGCTGCCACCAGACGCCACACTTCCTGTCACTGCTCTCAGCAAACAAAGTGTTTCTGTTTACTGGACTTTTTGATGCTGCTGTAACCTCACTACAAGGAATCAATAAAGAGTCATGTTACTTTAAATTAGATGAAAATAGAGAGTGTCTGTGAAGCAATGAACCTGCCTCGGAATGAAAAGTCTTATCAGGATGTTCCAATAGTCCATTCATCGGGCTGTAAAAGTGCTGCAATATTATCTCAGGCTCCACTTTAAAACATGCACGCACACAAACAAAGGGCACTGGAGCAGTGGAAATCACACTGCACTCACAGGCTCTTTAGCCACACTTGGAAATTATTCCACAGGGTTGAGGCATTTTTTTATTTTGCCGGAGCAGACTGGTGAGTAGTAGTCACTTCACTACAAGTTTTTCTTTCTACAGTCAAGCTGTTTTTATGAGTGGTTTATATATTTTAATATTATATTATTATATATTTTTGTAATATATAACATAATATAATATAATAATCAAATACTCCTTGAATTGTGTCTTTGGGAAATTATATTAGTTTTATTTTCAATAAGACAACAGTAAAGCTATGTAGACATACTGGCCTTTAAAGGGTTCAAATATTTGAATAATATTTGATGGAACTATTTCAGGCTGAAGTAGTCTTAAAACTGTCTTGTTTAAAGTGAAACAAATATTAATATGTGAAGTGATTCTGTGAAGGAATGAACCTCACCTCACACGTTCGTCCTGCAGATGTCTTCTGTGGGTTTCTATCTCCTCTTCTTCTGCGTCTCGGTGTGTTACTGGGTGCCCGCGGGCTGCTACGCCAATGGCAAAGTCACCAAAGCCTGTGGCAGCATGGAACCACACCATGGTGTCCCTGGTCAGACCACTCAGAGCCCCTATCACCTAGCAGCCAACACCACCACGTTCAACCCCGGAGATCACATCCAAGGTGACCCTGACTCTCACATCTATTTTCCTGCTGGAAGTCATCCCTGTGACCAAAAAGATGTGGCCAAACTAATCTAAATAGATAACTAATCCTAAAATATTAAACCGGGACACAGATATACAGATCTAGGTTTCCTGACTAACAATAGTTTGAAAACAATTAAATATTTGAATAATTAAGTTACATGCTTCTGTGAATACAATTTTGTTAACACTTGTAGTCACCCTGTCTGGAACATCATATTTTGAGGGTTTCCTGCTTCAGGCCAGAGATACAGCAAGTCCTGATTCAGTGACCACTGTTGGCACCTTCAACCTGACTGATCAGAAGATGACACAGCTGCTCACCTGCAACGACCAGCAGGTGTTAACACGTACACACAGACACACAGCACAACAGCTAACAGTCCCTCATAAATCAGAATTCATACAGAAATATTACACAGGCAAATGGAACAAATTAATATTAATTAGTGTGTGTGTGTGTGTGTGTGTGTGTGTGTGTGTGTGTGTGTGTGTGTGTGTGTGTGTGAACCTAGGGTTCAGCAGTGAGCCAGACAAGTGATGCCAGACAGACAGAGGTTGTCGTCATCTGGAATGCTCCTCAACACACTCCTGATGAGGTTCAGTTTTTGTGAGTTTCATTCTTGTTCTAAACTTGCATATGAACCCTGAAATCGATAAACAAGTTTATTATGATAACAGTATATTATTGAGATGTGTTGCTGCCATCAATTTCAAAATTACCTTCAAGTGCTTCACTTTCTCAGCTTAAACATGTGACACGTTTTCAATGTTCTATTGTGAATAAAATATGTGTTTATAAGATTTACAAATCATTTCTATGTAAACTTTACACAGTGTTCCAACTTTTTTCGACCTAAAAATAAAAACTCAATATTTACATGCATAGGTAAAGAACACAGAATATATTCTGCTCAGTCATACAATTACAGTGGAAGAATACTGTGAGTCACAAATTCATCCATGAACCACCAGCTTTTCACAGCTATCTGCAGCTACAAGCTACTAAACTACACAGTGATGGCTAAACTTGACCTGAACCTGACAGGCATCTTGTATTTCATGTCCAAACCTAACTTGAGTCCGGTGCAACAGGTTTGTGCCATGTTTTTTCAAGTTTGACTCTCATGCTCCAATCTGGGGAAGACATATGAGTTGAAACGTCTCCTGAACCTAAACCCAAACATGAACCTGACTGGAACCCTTGGGTACAAACAGACCTTGTTGGTACACGTACCCTCTAACTAAATCTACACTCACTAATAGACAGAGCAAAGCAGAATAAAACAGTGTATTAACCTTGTCATACTGCGTCATACCAGATCAAGTACTGTAACGCTGTAGTAGTAAAACCAGTGTACTGAAAGTGTACTATGCTGCACACTGGCACTGTTTATATTTATATTTATATTTATATGTGTGTCATCTTTCAATTATCAGTCTCCCAGAATAGCCCACAAAATGTAAAATGCAATACATAAGTAAAGTAACGTAACGTAACGTGACGTAACGTAACGTAACGTAACGTAACGTAACGTAACGTAACGATTAGTGTCTTTGAACATCATCAGCACGTTGTATGATAAGTTGTGTATGTTGATCTGGAACTGGACTGAAGCCTTTAATCAAGGACACTGTAGTAACTAATAATCTTACAGATGACTCCGTTTCCAATTAGTTATACCAATGATACACATGAACCATCAATTTAAATGCAACCATTGTTAATGTTTGTTACATCAGAAGCTGTAATCAACAGTGACTAAAAACACTTTTTAGTCACTCGCAAATGATTGCAAATGTTAGCTATACATAAATCAACTAACTTTCCTTACAAACACTCTGAAGCACAAATATCCACAGCAGTTATTACAGCGAGAACAGAGGACGAGCAATGAGGATAACTAATGGATGGATGTTTAATGGCGTGTCACATGTCAAAGTACAAAGGCTAAAAAGTTTAATCAGTTTTATAGTTAGTTTAAAGCACAGCTTCACAAATATCAGCTTGTCTTTTGTTTATGAATGATACTGAACATATGTCTGCTGGGAAGAAAGGTGAATGTGTACTGATAAAAGTGTTGTCCTGTTGGTGAAATCTTCAGTTTTGGCAGTGAACCAGTTTCACGTTCTTAACAGCGTGTGGAAAACTGCTGTGTGACTGCACATATCAGAGTAAAAGTTTTCCTGTGTTTTTCAGGGTTACTGTTGTCGCCCACTACAACTTATTTTGGGTGAAGCTGCCTGGACCAATCATCCACAAGCACGGTGTTACACCTCGCCCACCTCACTCCACCACTACACCTCCTCCAGTCCAAACCACCACACCTTCCACTCTGCCCGGACCTGTGAGCAATCCATGCAGTAATGAAGAAATGAAATGAGTTTAGTACTGTGACATGTTATGACTAACGACTTCCCCGTCATATTTCACCTTCAGTTCCATTCTGATGGCTGCGGCCAGTTAAAATCCTGCCTGTTAGACCCTCCAGGATGTGATCCAAACCAAGATGTGGACTGCTTCTTCTTGTCAATGACTCCACAGGAAATAGAAAAAGTGGTTTGACTTCTAACTATTTAATTTACTTGTACAATTTTTAAGAGTGCACAGCTCCATATGTAGCATTTTAACATCAGCATTTGATTGTAAGATGAAAATGCAAATTTTCTCATGTCCAAGTCTATTTTCCTTCAAACAAACTGTGAAATTGTAAGCATGATAAATAATATTGTATATAATACAGTATATGTCACACTGTTCTTTGCAGTCTGTCATATTTGAACTGAGTGGTCCAGCAGAAGGTTACGTCGCCTTTGCTCTGTCCTGGGACACTTGGATGGTAAGTTAGTCCCTCAGAAATACATAGTGTAGACTAAGTACTGTAGATGGTGAGTGCATCTAAAAATGATCTGCGGTATCTGTTTTTTGTGTGTTTCTGTGTGTGTAGGGCAATGATGATGTGTATATGTGTGTAAAAGACGGGGATAAAGCATCAGTGAGTGCTGCCTTCATCAGTGGACGAACTCACCCTGAGGACCAGACACAGGTGAAGAATTAAAACACATGAAGTCTAAAAAGTATGGAGTCAGTTGTTAACTTAGCTTTGCATAAAGAAAAACACAACGGAAAACACCTAGCATGGTCGCTACGTTTGGTACAGTTACTTCAGCAGGGACCGAAACCTGTGCTCTCCAATCATATCTGGCATCAGTCAAATAGAGGTTCTATTCTGCCAGACTAGCTTTTTCCATCTGTTAACTAACAAGTAAACATATTTCTCATTATATTCCTTCTTTAAACTGTATTGTTTGCAGTCAGGACTCTCCTTGAAGTCCTGGAGGCTGGCAGAGGGAGTGATCCAGTGCAGGTTCAGCAGACCAGTCAAACTGTCTGATCAGGAGTCAGGCCGCTATGACCTGGATCAGGAGTACTTCCTGTTTCTTGCCAATGGAAATGCTAGGAATGGTAAGAGCTACTGCATGATCCATATGTGGCCTTGGAAATTTGGAACCAACCTTGAGTTCTTGTGATCTCCAGGCTAGTTAAAGCTTTATTATGTCACATGGCATTTGGATCAGCATCACATCTTGGAAAGGATGTCAGTTTTTAATGGAAAGCAGGATGCCAGAGATGTCATAAAGTTCAGACTCGTGATAGATATTTCCTACATGGTTAATTTTTAATCAGCTTGCATGACTGAAACATTGTATAAATACACTGCATGAATTCATTTGGCACTGTTGCTTTACTCTGAAGAGAAAATGTTATGAAGACTCAGTATTTTTTTCTTGGTACTTGTTACATTTCTTTAAGAGAGAACCCTCTTTGTCTTTCTTTTCTAGGTGAAGTATGGAAACATAATCGCCAACCATTAATCTCTGCCCATAGAAAACGTATCACCGGACGCCCTGAGATCCTCAGAGGCTCCCGGGGGCCCACAATAATGAAAATGCATGGTAGGTTGAGTTCTTAATCTTTTCACCGAGAATGTCTGGTACAGTCAAGAACATGTTATCATATTTTCTTTATCAGTTTGATAGAGAAACAGATTGTAAGTGCATTATTGAAACTCAAACATGATCATTTTTCTTCAAAGTCGACTTACACACAAGCATTTAATGACAAGAAGAAGAGGGTGTTAGTGTATCGGCTAATTCTAGTCAGAGATCGCATTGTGCTGTAGTCATAAACATTTAGTGTAAATGTTATAGACGTATTTACATTGATGAGCATGTTGTGCTGAGGACATTAACCGCTAAATTACCTCTACATTTACAGGTGCCCTAATGATGTTAGCCTGGATGCTAACTGGAAGTGTTGGTACCTTCATTGCTAGTTTCTACAAACCTGACTGGCCAAACCGAACTCTGTTCGGTCAGAAAGTCTGGTTCCAGGTAGATAGTAAGCACACATATTGATCCACAGATGCACACTACAAATCATAAGGGCAAATTATTATATACGTATAAAATATTTATTTATACGTATTTTAAAAACAACACAGTTGACCAAAGTGCTGTACACAGGCATGAAGAAAAAGTAAAAAGGGTAAGATTAAACATTCCATTCAATCTTTTCACAAGAACAGTGTCAAACATGTGGAGGTAAACAGTAGATACCTTCAGTGCATGAAAAGAATGTCTACTTTACATGTGCACATGCACAGTTGGTTCACCGGCTCTGCAGGCAGTTCATAGGAACAGTAATGTCTGGGTCTCAATGCAGACTTCATCCAGACCCTCACAGTCTTGGGAAGTGATGAAATGTAGATCATGCATAATGTAGCAGACAGACTGCTACAAAAAGTATGAAGTATGCCTTTGTTGATCACATTTAAATAACCAACCTTTACCCCTGATCCAGATGGACGGCCAAATCTGAGCTGAG
>JAUYWH010000008.1:7296672-7331672 GCA_034779795.1 Ctenopoma multispine | reverse complement strand
GTAGATGCCCTTTGGCTTGTAGCTACATGATCTTTAGTACCTAAATGCAATCTTTATAGCAGTTCAACAGCTTTAATGTGAGTATTTGCTCATCCAAAACATCATATTGTGCTTGCTAGTATGGAATGACATTGAACTTGGCAAGCTTCTGCATGTCCTTGTCAATCAACAAGGTTTATGTTATTATTTTATGTGCTTGAGTAGAACACAGGTAGCATTTATTGAAGGCAGAGAAAACCTAGAAAAACTATTTAGCACATGTGGACACACACACACATAGACTTACATAGGGTTCCCAGTTATGGAGCAGGTGAGGCTAAGTGAGTCGCCTTCTCGCAAAATGCCAGGAGGAGGAACAATTCTCACTGTGGGTGCAACTGCAGAGAAAGAAAATTAAAAGGAGGGGGTAGGTACATGAGTATGTATGAGAGAGAGAAAACAAGAAAAGCACAATAGAACACAAAATGAGTCAAAATGATCAAAATGGAGCGACAATCACATAGGACAAAAACAGGAATGAGACAGACAGCAAGATAGAGAACAAAAAGGAGGAACAAGGGGAACATGAGAAAGTGGCACGAAGAAGGGTCTTTAACATCTGTTTCCAAGGTAACCAGCCGACAATCCTACGGCTGAGACACCTGTTATCATAAGCAGCCCACCGCTCCAGCAGCTGCTGTACTGCACTTACTTCAGTATCAGAATGATGGGACAGCAAATCCACACTGACAGTTGGTCATTATTGCCAGTTCTGTGGCTGGAAAAATTACCAGCATGCAAATTAAAAAAAAAAAACTGCTGAATATTAATCATTGAGATCTATCAACAAACATTAATATACATGTGGCAAATTACTTACAGATGTACTAGTTGAATATGAATCACATCGCTAACTGTAAATATTTATATATGCCTGTGGACTGTTTGACTGTCTAATAGTGTTGATATACCGTAGGATAAGAATAATATTGAAATGTCAGCAATACTGATGGGAGGAGAGAACAAATAGAGTAATTGAATACTGCTTAAATTGTTAAATAGCATCCAACAATACCAGAGAAGAAAATAAATACACGTACAGCAAGTATATAGTAATCCATATTCAGTACCAACTAACCACTGTAAATCTAGTACTTCTCAGTTGATGTCTTTTTGATAACGCTTTCTTTTGCTGAATTAAAAACAGGATTTCTTTAAGAAACAAAAATGGATAAAATGGCATTTTTACTTTGTAATCCTTCTGAATTGTAAGCATGTAAAAGTATTGTTCCCCTTATCATCAAAATACAAAAGATAGAAATGTCAAAACCGCAGCTTTATAGGATTATAAGACAACAAAATGGATTTACATTTCGTAGATACTAATTACTTTAGACTTTTCCAAAAAGGATATAGATTATAGCTGCCTGACATTTTCAAGATTAATCCTACTGAACCATCCACAGATTTGTGAAAAAACTGAAAAAAGTTTAAAATAAAAATATGGTTCTATCTGAACTTAGTGAGCTCTGAGCAAATATTAGACTTAAGCCAATTACAAATTTAAAGTTCTTCCAGTATTTTTACAGCTTTCTTTTGTCTCCCTTGAATTGACATGTGTGCAGAGATTTCAGTGCATACTAACTTGTTCAAATAAGATAGCAAAGATCAGTCTATTCCACAAAAGTACTGGGATCATTGCCCACATTAAAGTGATCCAGGTTTTTACAGGCGATATTGGTTTGATCCTTAAACCACAGCCCAGGACCCTAACCTGGCCGCAGGCCTGTTTCTGACAACTCCCCCCATGACAAGATTTGTATGTATTAGGTTGTAATGAGAGCAGGTCTCATGCAGGGCAGCTCTGACTATCACTGTGTTAAAATTGTAGACTGTGCATAAATGAGCTTCGTTCCAAAATGAGATATCCCACATTTGAAAAATGAGGCTGCTACCCTGACAAAATTATTGCTGGCATTCAAGTAAAACACTATAATGAATAGTACTGAAGTAGCAACTTAAGTGACAGCAATACGGATGGAATAATCTGCGCTGTTAAAATATGTGGCAATGAATATTATGTTAAATCATTTGTTCCCTAGATGGATAGAAGCCTCTTTCATTTGAAGTATACACACAAACACAAAAGCACAAAGCCTGGAGGGGAGACTTACAATACACATCCAGGCGATAGTGTCGAACCCTCTTCTGCCCGCTCAGTGCCGGGTGGAATGCCTCACAGTTCAGTGCTGCCCCGTTGTCTTTCCTTTCTACTGGGATCCGTATGGTGCTGGACACGCTGAAAGTCTTCCCATTATCCTGCTGGGATACCACACCTGGAGAAAGGCAGAGGGAGCAGAGAGGATGAGATGATGGAAGGAGAGAAGACAGGTGGGGTGTCCAAGAAACAAGTTAGCTGCCAAACCATGTCTGAAAGAGAAGTGAAAGGGAGGAGAGGAGACTTTTAGAGGAGAACACAGAAGAAGTGAGAAGTGAGCAGACTGAGAGGAAGAAGAAGCTGGCGACTGTGAACGAGTTTTTTAGAACAGGTAATCGTGGAGGGCAGGATGAGTGGCTGGAGGCCAGGATAAGAGTGAGAGAGAAGTGAAGCTAATTTGGATCTATATTTCATGGCAATTATGAACAGCAGAACTGTTTGTTTGCAGATGGTAAATCAACTGAATGTTCTGTGTGTGTGCGTGAAAGAAAGAGACAGAGAGATAAAAGAGAGAATATGCAGAACCGAATTGAGATTTTAACACAGTCAAACACGTAGAGAAGGGCATTAAATGAACAGGGTGACAGAATAAAAGCAAAGGAGAAAGGGACACAGGGCAGCAAAATGGGCACAATGGCGAGATCAGCCTAGACATGGAAGACGACAATAAGACTGCCAAACCAGATACAGAGAGGAAGAAAGATGCAAAGAGAGTGAAGGAAAAGGAAAGACAGAAGTAGAGAGGAGGAACGCTAGGGCCAAACTAACCGGACTTGACATGGTCACGTATTGAGAGTTTGTGCCTGCTGAGGCAGAATACAACAATATTACTTATATCATGCTGAGTTTTCAATAATTGCTGGTGAGCAAACGAAAGCAGGTCCAACTGAAGCGTGAGAGAGGACGGAGGCGGGTGCAGATGAGCAGGAATAAGGGAGTGGTATAGGAAGATAGTGTCTTAATTAAAGAGTGCTTTGCCATATCTTCTGGGATCTGCCTTTAACCTTTAGTGTCACAGTTCATTTAACTCCAACAGACAGGGTAGAAGAGGAGATGAAACAGAAGGAAAGGGGAGGGAAAAAAAGAGGAGATAAGGGGAGAAGGAAGGAGAGGAAACTTGAGGAGAGGAGGGGATGAAAGGAAAGGAGAGAAGGGAAGAGGAGATGAAGAAAACGGGAGGAAACAAGAGAAGAGAAGCACAAGATAAGACATGAGAGACAAAAGTACAGCCCTTGTCTGTCTCTTTGCAGACCTTCGCAACCAATAACCAAGCAGAGAAGTGTCACGTCTTTGTCACCAGTAAAATTTAAAGGAAAAAAAGAAACAGAGATCAGATGAAAGGAGAAAGAAGGAGTACAGGGGAAGGACAGAGAAAGGAGAGACAAAATGACGGTGACAAGCGCGTTCTGACAGAGAAAAAGGAAAAAGACTGGATGAAAGAGACATTGAGTGCCAGACAAAAATAGAAAGTAAAAGAGACGACGGCTGACATGAAGTTTGAAAGGGCAAAACATTACTTGATGTCCCAGAAACGGTTGACACCAGATTATCACACATTATTTTGTCTGGTCTGTGTGAATCATGAAAAGCGTCAAGTATGAATTAATGAACAACACGTATGGCACACATCTGACAGCGATTCATAGTTTCACAAAAATGTTGTCTGTTTTTATTAAATACCAGGGATAAATTGGAAATAAAGTCATAAGCCTCAATGATAGATGCACTGCACAACAGGGATTCGACCAATGCACAAAATACGAATGCTGATTTATTGGCTGAGTGCGAAAAAGGATTTCTTGGGGGTTAAATGGATTGAAGGGAGTGGAAAGATAGGTCTTAGATGTAATATTGAGTGAAGTGCCCCTTTAACTGAACGAAGCTGAGAGAGACTGAGAGTTAGAAAGAAAGATAGATCAAGGTAAATGACTGATGCATGGCTCATAGATTCATTAGAAGCAAAGTAGGAAGAGCTAGAGGATGGTGAATTAAAGTTTGTCTTTGTCTGTGTGAGAGAGAAGTAGAGTGAGAAAAGCCGAAATTCTAGAGTGTATATAGCATCTGTGCTCTCGTGTAATGGTGCACTTGTCAGATTATAGGCAAATCAAGCTCATTTAAAGTAGAATGTAGAATTTAAAGTAGAAGGAGAAAGAAGGGGAGATGTTCTCTATTATGATAGCAAAAGAGTTTGACTGTATCGGAAAGACACAAAAGCTCTGAATAGTTGCTGATTATATTTGTCTTGTCAGCACATAAACACACAAAGATGTGCATTTCTTCAGAACAGACCTTTAAACATTTGGCTGGAGGAATGGAAACAAAAAAAGAGAAGATTTTTGTTCAAAAAGTGTGTTCATTCACTGAGAACTTGGCCATCGCCAATAATCGCCTATAAATATTGCAAAGAACGCTTTTTAACAAAATAAAAGAAAACAGGAGGAAAGATTTTGTGAGCCCTGCAGCCAAACTCTTTATTCTCAATATCAATTTATCATCCATCCATCTTAACCTGCTCCCATCAACTGATCCATCCACCATTCTCTCTGTCAACCCATCAATCACGCATCCATTTAACGTTGTTTTAATCAGCAATCAGATACCATCCTCCCATTCTACTACACCTGCCCTATATCCCCTCATTAATTTCCCAATTTTATGCCACCATAATGATCTAACACTCATCAGTCCATCTGTCAGCCATATCCTGGTACCTGGTATCTCTCTGCCATTACGGAACCAGCGGAGGGTGGCAACCGGCTTGCTGCGTGGCGACGTGCAGCTGAGTTCCACCTCTCCTCCCTCCACGGCCTCTTGTTTCACCTCCACAGTAGGCGTCTCTGGGGGCACCAAAACAGAAAGTGTAGCCACCTGGTGGTGCGTGTCGTCCGTGTAGAGCTGGCAGAAGTAGCCGCCCTCATCGTACACGCTGACGTTGGTCAACGTGATGCGCACCAGCCGTGGCGTGAAGAGCACCATCTGGAAGCGATCATCCTTCAAGGCTGGAAGTTGGAGAAAATAATGGGATGGAGTGGGGTGGAAATGAGAGACGACGCAGGTTGGGGTTGTTGGGGAAAAGAGTAAAAGGAGAAGTGGGAGAAAAAGCGAGGGAAGATGGCAGTTGGTGTGGGGTGAAGAGAACAAGGAGGGAGAAGGTGAGTTTATCAGTTATTGGCGGAAAAACATCTGTCTCTGTGTGATGTGAAGCCTACATTTACTAAACACTATACTAATATAAATAATAAAACAGCAAGAGAACTATTTCTTCTGTGGGTCAGTGTAAATGATTCATGTTTTTAAGTGTCTTTATAACGTGTCTTCCAGAGAACGACTGTGGTTTTTTGAAATGCACTACACAAACACACACACTAGCTCAGACTGCCAAAGTGTCACATTTTAAAAAACTTGTTTTAACACATTTTGCCAACAGGCTTTTACTTACTTTAGTGTGAATTGTTTTTAGATGAAAAGCACCCCAGGGAACAGGTTTTTTACCTCACTCACAAACTCACTCATTTAGCAGGGTGCAGATTCACCACAGCTCCACTTCTTTTCTTTAATTCATTATTTGTCTTTGGGTATCCGACATAATGTTAATCATTTTGCTATTTTTACTTGAATTGCTAAATAAATTTGGAACCAGTATTCGGCAAACCTGCTCCACCTAAAGGAAACTAATATGAAGCTGGATATGTATTGTAGGTATACCTATGTCTCCCCTGACGAGCCAAGAAAGTGAACATTGTGTGCAATCTCTTGGACTTGTATTAGTGATAAGGTTTTGAAGTTGTTGTTTTTTTTACATATATATCTTTGAAAATACTGTGTAATTACCTTTTTGCATGGAGAAATTGGTAAGTACATCAAAAAGCATTGGAAAAGCAAGAGCTGCTTTAATTGAGTGGCACTACATTTTTAGCTTTGGAATCTGTTATCTCTTAGCCTCAAGTAGTTTGCTCTGTATTAGCAAACATCAGTTCTATCTCCCACAGTCGGGAACAAGACTTTTCACCGCTGTCTAATTTGTGATGTCACTCGCATGGACAGCTCTACAGAGGAAAAATTGCAAAACATGGGAGAAATAATGGCTGCGACAGTACACCAGACAATTTTCTGCTCTGGAATTGATAGTGCCGCTAAAGCTAAAGCTCGGCCTGATATGAAAAAAGTTCAGAGAGAGTTTCAGAAGTTTGGTGTTGATGGAGCAGCTCCAGGCTGTACATCGATACAACATAACAGATGTCTTGGTTCTCTCATTTCCAGTTCTGTGTTGTTCACTTCCACAAGCACTGATTGGACTATTGTAAACTAGAACATATTCATTCATTCTCTTTGTAAGTGCTTGTTCTATTTCTGAGAGCCCATTTCTAATTAGCGTCTAGCATTTTTACTGTTCATTTTATTAGGTTTTAATCATTATTGTTTTACTTGTTGTGAATCACTTGCTATCAAGTGCTATGCAAATAAAGAGCACTTGCACAACCAATAATAATTATAGGAAAACTACTAAATTGTGTGTTGCTGCCCTTTGAGTCAGTGAGGTACAGACTATCTACAGTGGTACACAGGGTAAAAATGCAAATCGGACTGGTAGAAATAACCAAAGATTAAAAGAAAAAAGAAAAAACACATCAGATTCCTAAATGTTTGCACAACTGCACAGCCACCCTGGGTCTGAGACCTGTGAGCTACAATGGCTAACCCTGTAATGCACAAAGGAGAAGGAAAAGAAGGTACAGTGGCAGGATGAGAAGAGGCGAAAAAGCAACCATTTTCCTTTTGTTACTAAAGAAAGAGCAGAATCAATGTTGAGAAAAATGCTGATAATAACAAATAACACTAATAACAGTCTGTTAGTGACAGTGGCTCAATGTTCATAGATTCTCATAAATACCTTTGAGACTTACTTTCTATCGACATGACTGAAACTTCCACCTCTTTCTCCATCCCTATTTTATTGTGTCCTTCTCTTCCTTTGTGTTTGCACTGGCTCATAGAGGGAACAGCAGACACTTGCCTGATGTAACACCCAGCCCTCTCACAGTCTAATTCATCACAACACAGGCACTACAGTATAGATATTGACTTTCAGTGCTCACATGTGCATGTGTCTGTGAGAGAAAGTGGAGTCAGAAGAAATAATAAGAGAAATATACTAATACAGCTACATTATGCATCAGACGAGGAAAAATAATATAGATAAAGACAGAAATCCACAGGAGACTGAGAGTGTAGTTCAAAGCGATGGTGTTAGTCCACTCTTCCTGGAAGTAGACCATACTAATCTCTCCAACCCACCCCCAAATTTCCCTCCACCGGATGGCAGCGAGAGCACTGTTAGAGATCTATTCCCCATAGATAGGTAAATCTTTTTTTCTTTCTCTCCACTAAATGGCAACTAAATGTCAGACTTCTGTTCAAGTCCAAGTTCACCTTTATTGTCCTGTCTCATTTGCATGCTGAGGAGAGTTGGCGATAGAAAAGAGAAAGAGAGATATGGACCACTGAAGAGAAAGGGTCCATGTGGTTAGTTCCACTGCTCTATTATAGTTATCAGTCCTCACAATCTCATAAAACACACCCCTGACTGGTTGCTCCCTTGCAAAACAGGCAGCTTAATTCACAGCGCTTACAGCAGCGACTCTGTTTGGGCAGTTAGTGTGGAATGGCTCAGCTCAGAAAGGACTTAGTTTGTTAGCCAGATATCTGGGTGGCAGATGGGCAATAGGCAGAAATGGAAGGGGCTTGGAGCGAGTGAGAGAGTGAACATGAAGATAGAGAGAGATCCAGAGTGAGATGTCGTTTACTCTCCCAGAAAATGTCCCGAATGAGGCTTTTCTGTGCTTACGGGAGCCAAATTAGTTATAGGAAGCCATCTATACTTTATGCCTTGCCTAACCTTTGGATCATTTCCCAGTGCAGTCTCTTTGTCTGTCGCCTGACACTCCCTTTTCTTATTCTCTCTGTTGGTGTCTTTCTTAACCCGCCGCCCTTTGTCTCATTCTCCCCCTCCTCTTTTCTGTATTCTCTCTCATTTTATCTTTCACTCTAGATTTCACACCTCTTCTTCCTCCTCAGTCTGATTAGGCTTCACAGCGTTTTCCAAAGGGTGCAAGTCCATGTCTTGTGGCAGAGCAGACTGGGCGTCTCTGTTTAAATACTTAATGGAACTAACCGGTGGTGCTGATCTGATAGAATTGGGGGGAGAGTTAAAAATAAGGTTTCCCAAAGCAGCGACCTCACTACCCAATTAAGGGCGCGCCGTGATCTAGGTGACTAACAAGTGAAGAAAGGATGTGTAGAACAAAAGCATTTGAAAACAGTGAAGGCTGCTCTTTTGTCTTCTTTCGTCTTTGGTATTTTAATCTTCTAATCTTTTAATTATGGTAACGTTCCAATTTTTTTTTGTAACTTCTACTTTGACAGAGACTGTTAAACACCTTTGGGCGTTTTTTGATTGTCAAATCAATGTATTTATAAGTGCTGGAATTGTAAATTGGAAGTGTATTCAACTGCAAACCTTCACATATAACAATATCATGCCATATGGTGACAAATACACTGCACACTAAATATTTCTTAAATATAAGTTTTAAGATATATCAGTCATTTTCTGTGGAGATAATTACAGGTTCAAATCTATTCTCATCTACATGTTACATTCTTTTTTCTTATTATGGGCTATTGGTGTGAAAGTATTGCTGCAAAGTTTCTTTTTAATCGCTCCTCCATCACATTTAAGTTTAACTGCAAGGTCAGCTACAGAAAATTACCTCTCGAAGTGACATTAATTTTCTTAGTATTTCCATAAACTCTTTAACTATGGCACAGTTGAGGATACTTACTACAACATACTAATAGTACTTTGATTTATTTGCAATTTTATACACTGCAAAGATAATGCATATGCAGCAAACGTATGATGTGTGTGGGAGACTGGCATAGCATGTTCTTTTTTTAGCTGAGGTCAGAAGCTGGAAAACAAAAACAAATACAAAAGCTGTGATGTTTTAAAGCTACATCGGACCATCTGATGATCTATTAAGTGTACTGAATTACATTCAAATAAATTAAATTTAAGATGCTTTAAATGACTATTTGAAAAACATCAATAACAGTGACAGATTGAGATTAACATAATGTGTAGAAGAATATCCCATAAACTACTTTGGATCAGCTTGAGTGATGCTAACTCCGTACATGAGCCATTGTGAGTTTGAATCAAGCTGGGAAAATTAACACCTGCCAGACAATTACAATAGCAGAACAATTCTTTTCCAAATCATAACCAATGAGGAGTTTGCACAACGACTGTCTCCCTGGATGAAAGCTTAAGCTGCTGCCAAACTGATTCTGTATTGGATCATTGTTGGAGTTTTTGATACAGCATGTACCTAAAAAATCTGCACCTGCGAGAAGATTTGTGCTGTTCCTCTGTTACTTTTTTTTACACATTTATTTACAGACAACTGCTTGAGAGGCGCTGTGAATTTGAGCTTAGTTTAATTTTAGTTTTGTTTCATTGTGTTTTAGTTTAGTTAAGCCAGGTTTAGCAAAGTTGACAGAATTTTGTTTCTGTTGTTACTGTTTGCTAACATCGCTCAGTGGTTTTAAATTGTCGACCCTAATTTCACATACCATAACAGAAAATGTAGAATTATAGGGTTTTATAAATAGTGGTGTCTTTTGAGCTTGAACCTCCTTGAACCAAATTTGTTTGAACATATTCAAATTCACTCCCTCATTCTGAACTCTAAACACATTTACATGACAGTCAACCCCAGGCTAATGTATTAAGAAGCGAAGGCAATATTTAATATTCTTGATTATTGTTTTTTCCAAGCCCCACTAACAGAAAACCTGCCTAAGCATGCACACTTTTGCCCTCAATTAGTTAAAAATCATAGTGTTTGTCTATCCTCAGGCCCTTAATGAAATGTATCATCATTGCATATTGTTACAGTGATAACTTACCATAAAGTCACTTTTAACAAACATGAGATTGCCAAGGCCCCGCTCTAATAAGGAGTTGTAATAAGCTTTGATCTCATCACTCGGGTTAACATTGGATTATGCAAAGCGCTTCTAACTATGCTTTTAAAACAGTTAAAACAGCTGCAATGCTAGGGCACAGAGTCAAACCATCTTTTAAATTAAGTCTGCGGTCATCTGACTTTTTAATGTGGAATCACTTCAAAGGCAAAGTGAGGACATTTGCATTAAGAAAAATGTGAGTGTTGGTGAGTCACTGCTAATGTGTTTAAAAGGCTGGCTTCAAATGTCACCAAGGGCAAATGCTAAGATACAAATAGATTAAGTTTGTCTGCTGAGACAAATGTGTGCACAGATACACACCTCGCGTGCCGTTAAAGAAGAGGGTCTGTCGGCGGGGATTCTGGATGACCACAATTGATCCATCATAGTTCTGCAGGCGGCAGGAGATCTGGGCTGTGCCTCCCTCCATGACTGTCACATTCTCTGCCTGCACCGCCTGACAACGAGCTGAGGAAGAGAACGACAGAGGTTTATATATTGATACAAACAGCGAATGGTGGAGAGGAAGAAAAAAAAAACTGAACAGAAGAGAGGGACAAACAGGAGGAATAGATGCAACGAAAGAAAGACGTTCAATTTGCACCTCAGTTGAGATAGAACCTTTCAAAATAAGGTACTTAATGCATCCTTCATTTACTCACTATTCATCATATGGACATGTGGGAGAAATGGAGATGGGGAGGAAAGGAGAGGGGGAGACAGAGTGATAGAGATAAAGAGGTTGAGAGCGAGAAAAAAGACACTGAAGGACTCAATAAGTAAAAGAGGGTCCTTATGATTATGTGTTCTTGTGATTATAATAAGGATGATTATAATTACTGTCATTCATCTTTTTACATGTACCCACACACACACACACACACACACACACACACACACACACACACACACACACACAATTGAACATTAAAATGGCCACATATAGACCAATATATTCACTCCAGTGTGTACAAAGAGCTTGAAGGTTGAACTGTGGCCCTGCCACCACCTGTGCGTATATTATTAGCTTAAACTGCACTCTTACTGAGACTGAGACTGACTCAGTGTGAAAGAGCTGGACAATGTGTAGAGCAGTAAGACCATGTTGGCAGCCTTGAATGCATTTCACACATCCTTAATGCTATTTCTCATCCAGGTGCAAGGTAAACCAATTGATTATACTCCATTAGGCTGATATAATGGTTCTTATTACAGATATTTGGAAAGTGCTAGAGGGTATCATGCGCCAGTCTGGGCTCTTTGCAAATTAATACACACAAATTTGTGAGCACATGTGCTTCAACATGTACACAGTCACAAATGAGGTTGCAGAGATACACAGAAATTTGCATGGTTGCAGAATGACATGAACACACATGCAAACTTTCACACATAATATATCAAACAAACTTGTTTGATATATTATTATATATACTGGCTCCTAAACACAATATTTTTAGAAACTGCAGGGAGCCTCTTTGCAGGTGCTGACAACCAAGAGTCAGTAATGAGGAGGTTGATTATTCTCTGATTGGAGCACCCTCCGTGTTTGTGGGTCAGGCTGTTGACATGACGCGGCTGAGTCACACCTCCTGCTGAGCACAATGGACATCAAGTTTCGCTGCTTGAATTCAAATGATTAGTCAATTAGTCATATGGCTCTAGCCAGGAGCGGAATGTGATTGCCTTGAAGAGAGTACCGGTTTGCTGGGCTCTGCAAACTAGTATTTACCAATTTGCATCCTTATTTGCATTCCTCTCTCTCCCTGGCAAAGTGTTGACCATGGAGAGGATTTAGACAAGACCGACAGCAATGTAGAAGCATGATGGCGAAGAAGGCATTAAAAAAAAACGAAATTGTGGAACTCTGCTTTACACTTTTTCATATCATATCATATATCTATATATACATACTGTATAGATATATATATCTATGTCTATATATAGATATAGATATATATCACTAATGGGTTTTAACTGCTGGCAGTGTCTTGAGCTCTGTAAAATACCTTCACAAGGCAGGAAATGTGAGACAAACAGATGGTGGCTGCCATAGCAGGACTTGCTGACTTGGCTGCTTTGGGCCAAAATAAATGTCTTTATCTGCAACTGAGCATGTCCTGTGTTTCTTTGTGTGTGCACACAATGTACAATAGGTGGACATGTGCTTTGGGTGTGCATATGCAGGGGTCGGCATATTGCAATTAAACTGCTTTGACATCATCTGATCCTGCCAACTTCATCCAAATTTAATTCTCCGCTCGATTTTAATCTCCTTTAATGAAATACTGAAAGCCTACATATTCATCACATCAGAGGGTACAGAGACACACAGTGGGTATTGAACTGAAGACTGAAAGAAACCAAGAGGGGATAAAGACAAAGGGGACTCTAATACTCTATGGAACAGAGAAAAAATCTTGACAATTACCACTAATTGTAGTCATTATTGCTCCCATTCTCTGCATCAATATTGTGATTCATATCGGGGGCCGTCAGGGCCTGCCACTGCCATCCCAATTATTTTTCTAATAGCTGTTATTACTCATCACCGTGGCAACCGGGCAAGGCCGCCATTGTTTTAAACAGTGTTAATTGTAATAGTTGCGCTGTGCAACCTGACAAAGTCAGTGTAGTGTCTGTGTGTGATTAGTGACCCGTCAACGCCATCAGAGAAAGAAGTAGAGAGACTCCAGAGAAAGAACACGGTCAAAAGTTTGCCTCTGGGAGAAGGCCAGAAAAACTAATTAGCTGTCCTTTTGAAGACACACTTCTCTTGACAGCTGTCACCTCTTCAAAGGAAATTAGCAGCAGTGGCATAGCAGTAAAGTGCAAAGAGAAGAGACAAAAAAAAATTAACAGTGGTTGCAAGCAGAATGACTGCAATCTGCTGTTGCCTGCTGAGAGATGCCACCCAGAAACACCTGCTGGCTGATCAGTCTGAGGGATGGAGAGACGGCGGTGGAGTGAGGGCTTTAACCAGGAAATGATAGCAGGGAGTTAGGAAGCGATAGTTTGGGGAATAATAATGCAGCTGGCGGGGGCTGGACGAAATATATGAGAGATGACGCCTATTCTTCCATTCCTGCTCATAACACAGCTGGGTACAGCACTTTAGTTTGACTGTAGGTTTTATAGGCTGCCATTCACATCAAGGCCATGAGCTTGTGCTTGTGATCACCAGCACACTGGCGTACAGAAGGGAAATGAGAAGTAGGGAGAGCGACTCAACCTCTGTGACAGAGGTATTAATCTGGCCCCCATTAAAATCTGTGCCCATAGTAAAATACCCCACAAGCATCGAATCATATTAAGAGGGAGAATGCTGAGAGCAATCGATGCCGTGGTAGTGCACTGACAACTATGATCAAAGGACAAATAAAACAGGAGGGGGAAAAAAAGACAATCACTTCTCTCTCCAGCCAAGCGGGGGCAGTATTTCATAACAGTGAATTGGTCCTTCCCATCATTTGAAATGCCTATACGGTTGCTGTCATGACCCCAGAAAAAAAGGGCCCTTTATTTACTACAGTGATAGAGATCCGAAAGGGGCCATCATTTCAAAATACATAAACAAATAAATAAATTATAGGCGTGCAAATTCAGAAGACAAGGCTGTTCGGGGGCCTGTTCTAATGGTCCTGCACTGAAGTTGAGTTATAAGCCAAGGGAGGCAGAGGATAGAGGGACAGAGGGAGGGGATGAATAGAGGTGTGGAGAGTTAAAAGAGGGGGATTTGGGAGGCAGCCAGGTGGACCGCTGGCTCACCCATGGTCACGGTAAATTCTAGAAACTGCCTCAGTGGTGCAGGGTTAGTGGCTGAATTACTGCCTTGCTGCGTCTCTCTCCCTCAGTTTCACTCTCATCTTATTTCTCTCTCTCCATGTCTCTGAGAGTGAGGAGAGGGAAAGACAGAACAGAAAGACAAGCCACATAAGAGATGAGCTGTCTCCATTTGCCCCAAACAAGATCCCATGTATCCTTGAAGCAGTGCAGTCACTGTCTCCCTATTCATTATCTCTCATTATCTTTCAATTGGAAGTGAGCCAAGAGCTTGTATTTCTTTGCATGCTGGCCACGGATTTACAAGGGAATCGATGCAGGAGACCACAATGCACAAGCCCTTATGTTATTACTGCTTTAATTAAAACAATAGCAGCAGCTCATAGTTTCCACTCTTATGGGGTCGTCTACTGGCATCTTCTCCATGTCTTCCCATCTGGATGTACATTCTTCCCATTATCCCCAGAGCCTGCGAGGCGAGTGAGTTTCCACGGTATGTATGCAAATCAAGTTTGTACTGTTTATGTGTGTGAGCATACATGTGTGTGTGTACGAGTGTATGAACACTTGCTCCAGGTTAATCATAGAGCTTTGCGGTATACTGACTCTATGAAATAGCTGACTTTGAGGTTCTTTTGCTCCATACCTCCCTCTGCAGACCTACAACTCTCCCCTATTCCCTCTCCCCCCTTTTCTCCTCCCAGTCTAAAATTATCACTTCATCTCTCTCAGGGCGCTAGAACTCTGCCAATCAAATCCAGTGCAAAGATATGTTCCCTCTATAAATAATACATAATCCTTTACAAATCTAGCTTTCGTCTATCTCATTACCTTCATTCTGTCGCTTTTTCCTGTCCTCCTTTTCTTCTCTCTTCTCTGCTCAGTCTTCCCTCTCATTTTATTTTAGTGTACCCCATCCTCCCCACCCCCCTAACTTCCACTTAGTCCACATCTCATAATTCTCTCCTCCTGCTGTCTTCATCTCTAATCTCATTCTCACAATCTCACTCTCTTTTTTTATTTAAACCCACAGTGACTCCATCCTTACTTCTCCACCTTCTGCCTGATCTAATCATTGATTCCTCCTTCCTTCATCGGTCCCTTTTCCTTTCTTCCTGTCGTCTATCTCCTTCTCTTCACCCTCTCATCTTTTATTGCATTGTTCATCATGAATCTTCAATCTCATCAGTGCTTTCTACTCTTTCACTTCAAAGCCTCAGGAGAATTATTGCAACTCTTTCTTTCTTTCTTTCTTTCTTTCTTTCTTTCTTTCTTTCTTTCTTTCTTTCTTTCTTTCTTTCTTTCTTTCTTTCTCTCCCTGTTAATTGTTCTGCACTCCTGTCTTCCCTTCTTTTTCTTCCTTCATGTCATTTCTTTCCCCTTGCAATAGTTTCCTTCCAAGCTGCAATACTCTTTCATTCCCTTTGCAATCTCACTCTCTTTCTTTCTCCATTGGTGACTCAGTGGGAATCTTTTCCTGCCTCTCTGCTGGTTCCATCGCCACTCTCTCCTTTGCTAAATGTGATTTGTTCTGCAGCTCAAGTCTGCAGCATAATCACGCTGTTTTTATAGTGCTGTGCCGGGAGGGCGGAAGAGAGGGAGCAAGAGAACGACAGAAAAAAAGGGAGATGAGTGAATGGGACAAGAGGAAAAAACAAATGAGTGGAGTGGGGAGTTTTTTCTCCCTCTTTCATCTTTTTCCCTACTTTTGCTTCTTTTAATTGCCTGTCATATAGCTCAGTCCTCTTTCCACTTTCTAGTCGTCTATTTTTCTCCCTGTCGGTTTTTTAATCTCTCTCTCTCTCTCGCTCTTTTTCTCTCTCTTTGACAGGAACTTCAGACCTCTTCTCATCTGACTTGCTCTCCATCACCCACTGGTGTGCTGTGTGCACTGCACTGCTAATCAGCAATATCAGCATAAAATCATCTCTTTTCACTCTTGACCTCTCATTAGAAACATTTACTTTCACTTATTTATAGTGTATATTTCACATCCTGTTTATAACAATATGACTTTGCTTCCCAGTCACGCTGCCTCCATCCTCTGCATTGAAAAAAGGTTGTCCTCTTCCTCTCATCACCTGCAGCCTTTTTTTGCACCTCCTCCCTTCTTCTCTGAGCTCCTGCATCTCTCATTTTGACCTTCGTATCTTTTTGTCTCTCCAGCCCTTCAGTGGATTTCCATCACTTCTTCCCTCACTTGTCCCATCCCCCTTTTCTCCCCACTCCTGCAGCATTGCATCTCACTAAGCGCTCTCCTCTCCTCTCGTCCACCCATCCCATTACTCTTTCTGCACTCTTATTCACCTCTTCTTACCCTATACAAACCACCATATTCCTCTCTCTTTCCTTTTGTCCTTTTTTACCCCTATTTTCTGACAGTCAGAGCTGGTTAGCTCTCTCTGCTCTGTAGTGTTTTATGGCCCGAGTCTGTCACAGACCCAACAAGCCTGCAACAATGACCACCACACACAACCCAACAGCGGCTTAAAGGAAATTTACAGGGCTATTATGCAATGGCTACCACACTTGAGATTCACCACAGCCAAAAGCACTGGTGTTAACACCCCTTACAATCCACCACATGGCTTCCTGCCCTTTAGTGTGTATCTGTTGTGCACTTTGTGTGTGCAATCTTAATGTGGGGGGCAGGAAATCTACGGGTGTGTTCATGCATTTAAAAGCAAGTCTGTTTTGTGAAATGATGTTAAATGTGTACAAGAGACTATATGCGCACATTCAAGGCTGAACACAAAACTGCCCTACTGGCATGAATTACATAAACATGCTGACTGCCAAGACACAAACTCATTCTTCCTCTGTATCCCTCACTCCCCTATTATCACCCCTACCCAGAATCACCCACAACATCCAACAAAACACAATGTCCTTCTGTTAATCTAATATGCACAAAAAAAAGATGTTTGGCTGGCACAGAAGAGAAGGTAATGTGCACAGTGGTACTATGCTTGTTTACCAATGAGCAACAGGGAAATAATATCTCCCTGTATTAAATGTGTAATAATAATGACATGAGTTATTAATAGCTCATAGGAACTCTGCAACTGATCCTATTCCACCGCTTTTTCTTACCATGTCTGCCTCATGTTCAAACAATCTTGCCTCTTGGTTTGAAATCTCAACCTGATGCAGTTCTTTTTGAGGCCTTGGTGCTTATTTCATCTTTGTATCCCTCCCCTCCATCTCTATCATCTCTATATGCGCACACAGACTGCATTGTTCTCTGTCTCACTGCTCCCTCTCACATACAGCACAACTTTCTGCCCAGCGAGGTCCTTTTTCTTGTGTCAGTCTGTCTCTCTCCCAATATATATCGGTCTCTTGCACTGCACTTCTCCTCTCTTTCTCTTTCTATTCAACAACCTCTCCATTTAGCTCGCTATATCCCCGCCACTCTGGGCTCCAACTTTCTTTTATTAGGTTCTTCAGAGGAACGGGCTTGAGCTAGTCTTATTCAGTATCTCTCCCTTTTCTATGTTTTAATTTTTTACTGTTTTCTTTTAAGTCTATTTAGTCCAGCCTTCTCTTTCTGTGTCTGGTCTCTCATTTCCCAGTCATTTCACCTCTTGGGATTATGCTTCTGTCTTCATATTCTGTCTTTTCTTAATCTTAATTACCAATTCTAACTTAATTACCAGCATTTTGAACAATCGCTCATTTTATGATTCCACCACAAGCTATTCCTCCCTTGATCATGGACTGGGCACTGCAGTGGATCTCATTCTATATAATTTTACACCAATTAGTATCATATTCACAATTGTGTTCTCTTTTTTATATAACAGAAGCATCACATTACAGCATTTAGAGGTGTATCTGCAGGGAGTTTAAATTAAAAGAACAAAGAGCTTGTACATTTACATACATTTAGAGTCCGATGACACCTGGGTATCATCCCTTTGTAGTATAATTAATGCATGTCTTAAAAGTACATGTTTGTGTATGTGCATGTGAGTGCTCATGCATGCATGACTTACGAGTGATGCAGAGCAGCACCAGGACCAGGTTGCGCAAGGCCACAGAGAGGGGGGCAGGGAGAAGGCGGCAGAGGAGAGAGCTCCGGACAGGCCTCATTGTGTATTGAGAAGCACTGTGTGAATGTGTGACAGTGTGCGTGTGGATGTGCACACTTGATCAATGGCTCCTCTGTGACTCTGACTGCACTGCTACAAACAACCTAGTCCACACACACTCTGTTCTTTTTCTTTGCAATACTGCAGACACGTGCCCAGCTTTCCTTCAGCGCAATCAGACAGAAGTTGTTGTTTGAGGACAACACTTAAAGAAAGAGCTCTTATGCACTACACTGCATTACAATGCAGGCAAAGAAACTGCTTTAGCTGCTAAGTCTGATAGGACTAAATTGTGGCCAGGGCGTCTGCACAATATGCAGATGTTTGGCCAGAACTCAAGGTGCTAACAAAGCTAGCGATTTAGATACTAAATCACGATGCAGTTCAAGATGAGCTTAGAGCAACAAAAAAATTCCACTGTTGACTTTAGCACATTGTGTTGCTTAAAAATACTCATGATCTGACATGTCCTAAATCCACACAGTGTAGAAGCTTTGCTGTTACAAAGTAGTACAGGAGCTCAGTCCTATCTAAGCAAAACAGCAAGAAAGCAAACACTGCTTGGCTAGCTATTTTCTGCCACAGTGCTCTGAGCCTCCTGGGACCAATGCCCAAGATCTAGATCAATAAATCAGACAAACCAATAACAAAAAGGACCAAAAGCAGACCTGTGACACTGTGCTCTTTACCAGCAAAGGGGATTCAGTAATGCCAGTTATGCAATTAACCAAATGAGGGACAACTTAATTAGCTGATCACCAACTGTACACCGTAGTGTCAAACTCAGAGGCAGGCTTGTTCTGAGCTGCAAGTGCAACAATCAGCCACACAATTAACCACAACAACAAACAGACTGCTTGTCGCCTGTAGGTCAAACCATAGTGCTCCAAGGAACAGAAAACATCAATAATACTATATTTCAGTCAGTTATACGCAGGGAAACTGTCTTACAAAGCAAGTCAAGTTTATTTCTATTGAAGATGACTGAATGCTAACTTTTACAATAGAGCTACCTACATTGTCATGCCCTCGAGGGCAAAGAAATCTAGGGCAACAACGTTCATTCTTGAACAGACTTGTATTTTAATGAGTCAAACAAGGTTTTGAGCACTTCTAAACAGCAAATCGGGAGCCAGAAGTCAGTGTTCCTTTGAGCTATAACTGAACTGGCCAGACCTCTAGAGAAATGAAGACACTATCTACAGCAACTCATCTGGAGATAGCTAAGGTTAAATAAAATTCATTGAGCTTGAGTGCAGCTGCTCTATAAAGACAGAGAGTGGAAGTGCTTGCCCTGTGTAGAATAACCAACTTGCAAGGGCTGATCAAACTGCAGCAAGATGCTTTAACTTCAGATATTGCACTTTTTGGTCTGATATTTTACCCTAGAGACTTGCACACCATCCTCACAAAGCGTCTACCATTTTTCGCTTCAATGCCAGAACTATTTTGATATGCTATCATATATACACTGTCGAGTAAATGGGCAGTGATTTTACATGGTAATTTTAGAAACCTCAGTATAATCACAGGGTATCAGACAATATAATCACGCAGCATCAGTTTGTCTAACTCTTCTTTCCAACATGCTCCACTGCAGTCAGTGCCTGGATGCACTCTAGATATACACTGATCTGAGCACCTGCTGTGTTTAAGATCCTGACAGGTTTCTGCTGATTGTCAGGACCTAATGCATAGTAGATCTGTGGGAGTGTGTACTTCTGGTGTATTTGTATATGTATGCAGAGACAAAGCGTGACGTGGTGCACCTCACTGAGCACTATTTAATGTTGTCGGTGTCATCTTTAGCTTACTACACACTGTCCACTCTCTCACTCTCTGTGCCACTGCAAACACAACGATGTCTAACGGCGATGTTTCTGGCAAAGACGAAAGCAGATCATCACCAATCTTCCCTGTGGTGCTGACTTCACCGGTCAACTGGCTGACACTGAGAAAATTACTCTGTGTTGTTGTGCACCAAGCAGCTTGAGTTCGGAGGGTCTGGCAGCAAACCAATAAATTCTGTTCACTCGTTCAAATAGATTTCCTTAGATTGGGTTTTGTTTATCCGTTCCTTTAATCCTCCATAGCAGTCCATAGCAGAAAGTTAGTTCCCACAAATGTGTCCTTTAGATTCACTTCTTTCCTGTTGCTTTATGAAAACTGTTATAATCCCAATGTGGTGTCATCGTTGGTCACATCCATCTGTCTGTCTGTCTTGTCTCCAAATATTTATACAACCCTAGCCTCCCTCCCCTTGCTCAGAGTCTGTGTGTTTGTGTCAATGTGGGATCAGTGTCTGCATTTTTTGCATACTATTTTCTGAAGGTTAGAGAGTGAGCGTGTGTGTGGATGGAAGGAGTGACAATGGTTGTCTTTCAGGTCAACAAACAGTACTGGCATGTGTGTCTGAATGCGCTGGACTGTCCAGTGCTGTCTGAAGCAGAGTGTACATTTGGCTGTCTGTTTGGCCCTTTCAATATCTACTACTCATTAATTTACCCATGCCTTTACACACATAGGCACCATAGTGCCTCTTTATGTTAAATGGGTGTTGTTTATGGCTGCATGGATGTGCTGTCTGAACTGCATACATGTTTGTGTGTGGCTTGTTATAAGTTACGCTGATGTGAACCTGTCTCAGAATATATATCTGTTCCATTTTTTTTATAATGATGGCACAGAAATCACTGCTAACATCTAGTTCAACCTATGTTATGTTAGTTAGTTTTGCATCAACACATCATGCATAATGGAATTCCTTTGTTCAAGCTCATTGCCACATGTACTATTATTACTGCTACTGGCAATAAAGCTGGCAATACAAAGCCAATGGTGGAAGCTAACTACAATAGACTCTGCATCTATGACTTTCATTGTCCTGTAAAACGCAAAAGGCAACACTGTTTTCCTATAATAATAGCACCTCTACTTGTTCTTAATCAACTGATCATAAACTATCAGTTCTAATCTGCCACAAGTTATTTACAAACATCTTTATGCATTCAATTTGAAACATGCTGTTCCCTATTATCAAGTCAAATAAAGTAAAATTTATTTATCAAGAGCTTTTAACAAAATAGGGTCATCACAAAGTGCTTTATAGAGCAACAAAGGACATAATTACTGCCAACAAGAATGCATTGCAAATCATTGCACGACTGGTGAGCGTGTGGGTATTTGTGTGTCTGCAAAGTCCCTCTGTGGGCAACCCCCTAATGGGTGTATTTGTTTTTGTCGCAGTGTGTGCGGAAGAAAGAGAGGTAATGGCAAATTGTGTCTCCTTCCTCCCCATCCTTTTTTTCCCTCTTCCTCTCTCTCTCTCATCCAAATCAAATTTTTAATGGGCTTCATTGGTGCCACCGTGGAATAAGTGTTGCCAAAGCACTTAAGGGGCTTAAGTCAGTGGCGTGCTGAAAATATTAAGCACTCTAACAGCCTTACAAGGATCCCTGCCTGCTTAAGTATGCCAAGGAGGTCGTGCCAGCATTTAATACCAATGGTATTAAAGCGCTCCAACAAGGGAGAGGAATAGAAATATAGATATATACAGTATGTACCACAACTGGGAATACATGTGGAGATGGAGGCTGGTAAGAAGAATCAAAAGAAAGTAGTAGAGACATGAGGTGGGAAACAAGGGAGAGTCTAAGGGATGGAGAGGGGGATGAGTAAGAGAGGCTTCTAAAGACAAAGGGGAGAAATGTAAATTGAAAAGAAGCGATGAGGCAGTTGGAGAGAGGTTAAAGAAGAACATCTATGAAATAAAAAAACAAATAGCATAGAGGAGGAGAGATGCAAGGGAATCAAGCCAAGGCGTGGGAGGTAAGGGTTGATGGGATAGCTGTGAACCAGCAGTAGAGGGCTAATGCAGAGATTCTATCGGGAGGCTTATCCAAGATTAAATTTCTCTTTGTCCTTAAGGCGCTTCTTCGGTAAGCGGAAGTGTCGAATGTATTTCTTATGTCTCCCTTGAGGTTGTGCTGGATAGTGGGTTGAGAGCATGTACAACGCCTATAAAAAGTCTTCACCCCCCTTCTTGGAAGTTTTCACCTATTGATTCACAGTTGATTTAATTCAGCTTTTTATACAGAAATTTTTAAAAGGGACTCTTTCATGTCAAAGTGAAAACACATCTCTACAAAGTAATTAATTAATTAAAAAGAAAATAATGTGTGTGTCTGTGTGTGAGTGAGCGGGGTGGTACATGCATATGTGTCTGTGTAGGTGTGAGTCTTGAGGGTTTATTAGCTGGCAAAGTGTGAAGGAGGAATGTGTTCCTGAAAGGTTCAGATAAAACAAATAAACATCTCCCCGAGGTGTTTCAGCATAAGTGAACATCCAAATATGAATGTGTTTAGATTATTGCAAGCATGTGAACACAAATCTACTGTATAGATATTTGTGAATTTATATGTGTATTTGTTTATACTTTATTTTCCGAATGGAATTCAAATAGCATTTTGTCTTGTTGAATAATCTCCTTGGAGGTTCTTTCCAGTGTAAACAGGATACATAATACTATATGCAACTACAGTTTAAGATACAGCAAAGCTAGTGGGGTTGATTCCTTATGTCCTACCTTTACCTTTTACATCAGAAATGCCAAATTATAAATCATTTGTCTTGTTAAAAAAAACTACTTTAATCCAGCTCGGAGCACGTTCTCATCAGGGTTGCCATGCTCATCCCCTCCCTGGCCCTCCTGCTCTCCTCTTGTCTTTCTGATTTCTTGTTTGTCTGGCTGACTTGGTGTTAATAGCCAGCCTAAAGCCATGCACTAGCTAATCCAACTGGGTTTGAGTTCTCTGAACTCTCTAATTAGAAAAGTCACAGCTCCTCGATCTATGGACACTATCAGTGTCTGCAGTTTCTGGAGGCACAGCTCTGACTGTTTCCTGCTCACCTCGTGCTCCTGGGCAAAGAGATCAATACAGCCCAATCATTTGGGTACATTTCGAGTCACACCACCTGTCTTTCTTCACAAAATGTATGATTACAAAGTTTTGATTTTCTTTATTTTCACAGTCTGCTGATAGTAGAGTCAGAAAATAAATCAATCTGTGACGTCTCATAACATGACAGGCTAACAAGAACACGAAGCAGATATGTGGTTTAAATTACATGGCTTGGATGTGTATGCATGTGCAGGGAAATTTGTTTCTCATATACTTCTACTTTGCCTCACCTTTCTTTGTGTATACAATAAACCCAGAGATTAAACAACTCAAAACTCTCAAACAGAAAACAGATTTAGCATTGTCTTGTCACTGGTTTTACAGAGTAGACAGAAATTCATAAAGGCATTGTGGTAACCATTGTAGATATCCTATTTTTAGCCTCATCCCATTATGCATTTACCATGCATCAACTGTGCATTAAAGAGGACAATTGTAGAACATTCTTTTCTAGCCTGGCAAACAACTGAGCACACATTTTAGAACAAAACACTCTCAAGTGACATACTGCTAGAACTGAAGACAGATAATGCTATTGATGGATGGTGCGGGTGTAGCTAAAGCAGCTCACTATACTTTAGTAGAAATGCTCTGCTTTTGCTTAACTCACTGTGCATGTATGAATTCAATTAACCGGAATTTACAAGAGATTTTTATTACTTTCCCACACAAAGAGATGCTTAGAAATTTAACAAGTTGACACAAGTGAATGTCTGGCTTTCAAGGCAGACAATCAAATTTATATTCCTAGATTTTGTACCACAGTGAAAACTGACTTACAGCATAGGGTTTTACCTTACCTACCATTATTATGCACACATTATGCTCCCATCATTTTTACTGAACTTTAGGCAAGTATAAGAACTTTGTTTAGGTATGAAAAAGACTGTTGTGTTACTCAAAGCTAACTGTCAGGGGGAAGAATGACATTTTATGAATGGCACAGTAACAGTTTGAACACAAAAAGCCACAGGCACAGATGCAAAACGTTAACACAGCAACAGGTTATGTGTGAGAGAGAAACAAACGGTAGTCCTCGCTACTGTGAATAAGATCTTTAAGACTAACAGCCAAGAACTACACAGGAGTGTTCAAGGTAGCTGCAGGTTTTCTCATTTGTTCAGTTAAAGAG
Source organism: Ctenopoma multispine (assembly GCA_034779795.1). Taxonomy (NCBI): domain Eukaryota; kingdom Metazoa; phylum Chordata; class Actinopteri; order Anabantiformes; family Anabantidae; genus Ctenopoma; species Ctenopoma multispine. The sequence goes on along the minus strand of JAUYWH010000008.1, from coordinate 7,307,474 downwards.
AACTGCAGGATACAAGGTGTTACAGTATATAGGGCCACAGCACACTGTTATGACACTTAAATGTGCCCCTGGCTTTTGCTGTTTTTATACACGCATTGCTATAAAGATACACAATTCAAGTATGATAAGGCATTACAGATTTTATGCATAACCATGTGAGGCCTCCTCAGTGGGATGCAACACAATGGTAAGCTCAGCCATGCCTTATTCAGTAAAACAAATGCAAACAGTGTTACTTGCCAAGTTGAGAACATATTGCCGAAGCTTTTTAACGATTGTTCCTGTGTGCGCTCTGAGCCACATGCTACACAGCTACCTACTGAGAGTAACACTCATTATCTATGTGACATCATACCTCCCAGTGACAGGCTAAGGCACTCTTCTCACTGTTTTCTCTGCTGCACGTGTCATTCACTTCTCGTTGTCTTCCTTGTGCACATTTTAACATCTCTGTGTTGCTTGCACGGAACTCTTGTTCTTTGTTCCCTAGCGTATGTGAAGTTGTCACTGTGCCTGTGGGAGCATGCGCCATGTGTGTTCACCAGTTTACCATCCCGTTTCTTACTTTCCAGGTATATGTGTGTGTAGCGTGTTATTGATGAGCTTATCCACATGTCAAGGTTGAAGCTCGTGATGTTTTATTTTTGTGTGCTCTGCAGGAGGATGGTTTGTATATGCCAGCGTGTATGTGTAGCTGAAAGTGGGGTCTGGAACAGGTAAATTGTGTGCTGTCGTGGCATAGTGTGAATGATTAGAATTGAGCAACTATGTGCCACCTCGCCGGGGGGTACACCACCAACCGTCTTGCCCCCATTCCACCAATTCTACTAATAAAGGGATAATTTCTCCCTTGCATGATATAATCTTTCCTTTCACTCAGTGCTTCAATAGAACCCTTTATGGCTTTTTTATCACATCTCTCTTTCTCTTCCTTCTTCCCTTACTCTCTCTCTTTCTGTCTCTCACTTTGTCCACTGCTTTTCCCACCCCTCCGTGTTCGTCTCTCCCTCCCAGCTTGCCCTCTCTGCCTGTTTTTTTGTAATTTTCTTGCTCTACTCTTCTTTCACTCTGACCTTACAGAGGGTCTTTTGCACTGAAGTCACACTTGTTACTCTTTCTCCCTTTCTCTGTCTCTCTCTCTCTCTGGAGGAAAATCACACACTCATCAGTTTGCCGGCTCTGTTCCTGACGAGCAGGCTTGCAAGGAGAATATTAATGAAGCTCCTCAGCCAATTAACACCTAAAGCACATAACAACCTTTTATGCCAGCAGACACACTCGCATGCACATTCGCGCACACTAACACATACATTCATATGTGCTGCACATGCATAGACACAGTACGCTGCATAAACACACGCAGGAAAATATACAAATTAGTTTCCACACACAATTACAGCCTAAACACACCTACTCATAATGGCATAGAAGCTCCAGAAAACACACATAGGCCTCAAAGCAAAGATTGACTATGGCTATCACACACATGCACACATACACGCACACTGATAGATTGTGCTGATGAGTGTGGGTGTAGAAGGAGGGGGATGTTTATAGGAGCAAGGGGAAGCAATATAGGGAGAAAGTAGATACAAACACAGTGATGACAACCAGTTAGGTAGAGAGGGAGATGAAGGGAGAGGAGAGAGGGAGAGAAGGATAGATTGTAAGAGCAAGGTGAAAGACAGATTTATGGAGTGTGAAGAGAGGCATAAAAAAGGGGGGAAATCAGTGATAGAAGGTTAACGTGGCTTGGCTGCTTCTGACATGGTTCATGCTAATTTGAAGGGTTTAATAGTCGGTAGGTGTACACCCACACACCCACACAAACCCCCACACACACACACGCTCACTCACGTATTGGACGCTGACATACACATACTTGTCTTCAACAGGACAACACGATGCATAAAACATGGCGGTAGAAAGGGCATTATCAGTGAACCTTTACAACACACATACACACACATTTTTCTGGACACGTGGAGCAGTATCCTTGTATGCATAAAACATGGCAAGAGACAGCAGGAGCACGGAGCGTGAGGGTGATAGGGAGAACAAGTGCGAATGGACAAAAAGCATATGGTAATGACCCGGATAACGAAAGATGGCCGCAAGGGGTAGAGAGTTATAGAGAGAGAGAGAGAAAGAGAGGGGCGAGTGTAAATGTGATAAAGTGACGCTGGGAAGGGAGAGGGAGAAACTTTCCTCATGGCCTGCTGCTTTTGCATTGAACAGCGTGCAAATGAAAAATGGAGATGAAATAATTAGACAGGCTGACTAGAAGCGCTCATTTTAATATGTAAATGCACTTAATTTTACTTTGATTTGCTCCACTGCTTCCCTATCATTCTGCCACTTCTATCTCTCCCACTTCCTTTCTCCCATTCTTTCCTCTTCTCATCTGTTCCCATTCCACACTCTCTTCATGTTTTTCATCTCTTTTATCCCCCTTGCTCTGTCATTCTGTCCCTGTCCAATGTTTTTGCTCTGTTCTCTCTCTCTGCATATTAAACTACGGATTTTTCAACTCTATCTTAATACAATCCGCAAATGCCAGATGTGCAATGAAAACGTTACTGATCCCTTTAAGCATTAATACAATCAATACCTCCTGTCTATACTGACATGAAGTCGTTTTTAGCGTGACTGAAAGTTCAGCTGAAAGTAATACAAGGATTTAGGATTCTGAGTTAGACAAATGAGTTGGATGTCTTCCAAAGTTACAGACTTCTTAGCAGAAAACTTCCTCCTTTTGTTTTAGGCACTGGAGAAGAATACACCCTGACATGTGGGTTTGCTGCCAGTCTGAAAATACTAAAAATAAATGTATTATTTAGAGGAAGACAACTTGATTTTGCTCAGTCAGAGTGCTTACACCTCAGCTGAGTTTGAACATTTGTTTGGTATCTAGACAGAATGTGAAATTTCACTACATCCACGTCAATCACCAAAATCTCACTGTTTGTGTTGATTCAACCCAGACACCCGACACACCAACTGTACTAATGTTAAGCTGGCTACAAGCTATACGAGATCTACAGTTCTTTCCCATCATTTCCCTTTGGTCTCTCTCTCTCTCTCTCTAATGCCTTCCAAAGGTCCAGTGCGTTTTTTCTCAAGTTGACACATTGTCGAACCACATGGACACTTTTCACAAAAAATGCTGCCACAAGCAACTTTATGGCTAATCATGCCTACTCAAAACTTTCCATTGACTTTGTATGCAAACATATCACCTCTAAAAGAACACATATTAAAGTGAAATCACTTCTTAGTCTACACAGAGGGGAGGAATGATTACAACTGATTAATAACTTAAAGCACAAAACATATTATTTATCTTGTTTTAATTTTTTTCTCTTGAAGCTGCCCATGCAGTTCACATCTCTACTGTCTTTTTAAAGTCCAATAATTATAGTAACAGCTCAGTGATCCTGTTATAATTAAATACATTGTGCATAATTTCTAAACATGACTGGTTTCTGCAACTTGTAAACAAAACTGGCTGCAAAGCACTGTGAAATTAAAATCGCCCATCCTCTCATATTTTCGATGAATTTTAATAATTGTCTTTTTAAGTGTATGTTGAATGAGCATATTATTAAATTAGTTTGCACATTTTTATTGTCACTTGCATTTGCAGATGTTTCTCTTGAAACAGGAATCTCAGTTCTAATGAGACTACAACACCTGGATGTATAAAGAGGAAATGTGAGCAAGCAAGCACACGCACGTCTTTGTCTGTGTGTGTGGATTATAGATTGTAAGAGTCACCACGGAAAAAGGCAGCTGTCCTTCTTAATGACAATCTGTCAGAGCTCTTCTCTAACTACGCCTCCTCTTTCATCAGTCTGTCTTCTCTCCCCTGTCCTCTCTTTAGTCTAACTTGAACCAGAAACATCTTTCACTGGGACAGTCATTTTCTGTTTCTTACAAGGTGACTCTGACATCAGTCCTCTTGATTTAGTTTCAAGTTTCATACCATTGTCTCTTATTTTGTGCCTTTGTCCATTTGCCTGTGCATCAGCCCCATTATGGTAAACGTGATAACCTCGGGGGGATTTCTTCAAATGTGGCACAAACATCCACTTGAACTTAAGGATGAAATGATTAGAATCAGGTGGTCAAAGGTCAGTGTCATTGTGACCTCTGACTTTCTCTATCCCTTTCTTGTGAACGCAAAATCTCAGAAATAACCTAAAAAGATTTATTACTTCCTTAACAGCTTGTTGAGAGTGCCGACCTCTAAGCCATGATGTCACCACCACACTACACCACTTCCAAGAACAGAGCAGTGGCTACTACAGATGTATAGAAGATCTCCAGGAGCCTGAAGGATTATAATCACCTCAAGAGAAACAGTCGGTTCTATCCCTTCCTGAAAAGGGTTTTAGCACAGTGATCAGTCCAGTTTTTTACTGATTTGGATGCCAATGGACTACCAACGTCTACCCTTTTCACTTACTTTCCCTGGGTGACAACCAAGATAGGGGCCCACCTGTTCCTCTTGTAGTCCATCATAGGTTTATTAGTTTTGCTGATATTAAGCCCCAGGTGATTTATTGCATATGACAGAGCACTCTAACAGTCTACTGTATTCCTCTAAGTCTCTAATTGAAACAGCATGTTTCTTAGTAAAAATTGTTTACTACAGTTATACGTATCAGTAAAGCACAAAACTCCCATTTCACCAAAAATAAACTGAAATTTTCATTAAATCATTTAACAACATGTACAATGTTACAGTTTCAGTTTACATCCATCTAAACTGCAATAGTTACTTAGTTACATGAGTCAGTAACTAATTTAATTTGAATATGTCTTTTCTCCTTTTTAATAACAATTACAGCATCGTTATATGAGGTTTTTGTTTGCTGGTCAGAGCCTTTCCACCTTTGGAAAATGGGTTTTATATATCATATTAACCAGTATCACATCACTGTTTATGTTTTATAGTAATGTTTTAAGCACTAAAACACAAGTTAGTAATGCAAATGACGTTTATGTTTCTTTTTGTTTTGGCTATACTGCTGTGTTATTTCATTACAAAGGGCAATGAACTGTATAACATATATGTTGATGGTGGTTTTAACTTAGTTTGTATTGTTTTATCACTCTATAGAGCCCTGTAAATAGCTTTTGTATGAGCTTGAGCTCTACAAATAAAGGCAACTTGAACAGCTACCCTAATTTTATTTTATGTATGCATACAGGTATACTGATATATGATGATCATTGCGGACAAATAAGTGTCTTGCTAACTGTGACACAGGATAACGGTACTGTTGTTTAAAAGGTACTGGTTAATAAACAGATTAAAGTAATAATAACTTATAGAAAAAAAACAAGAATCGCTTATTGGATCACAACAATTTTATAACTTTTCTTCAGGCTATAACTACTCTCTCATTTTTACCATCTGTCTTTCTGTCACTGCTGTCCAAGAAAATGTCTTATGGGTTTTGATTTGATTTGTTTCAGCTCTTTGTTGTTCTTGTCATGTTTGAGGCTTTGCTATTTTTCTATTTAAATTTTTTTTTCCTGTGAGGAGGAAAAAAAAAGTGACATTCAAAGGTTTCTATTATTTTGCTGACATCAGATAGCTTGATAGATATCAAGTGAAGTATATTTCTCCCTCTGTCCCTCCCTCACTAACACTCCACATGCTGCCCACATACACCAGCACCGTGCTAAACAACCAGTTGGCATGTTCAAGGTACCTATCACTGCCTCCACACAAGTGAACCTAACACAGTAGTGTTTTTATTCATGTGCCCTCCATCCTCTTCTCCTGTCCTCTTTTCTTCACATCCTCTAGTTCTCTCTACCCTCAGGCTCTGTTTATTCATTTATAATGCACAACCAAGGTTTTTATTTACCTCTGTAATAAGGATTAGGGATCTCTAGCACTGGACTGAGCAGTGAACATAGGGCTGCAGAAACACATTCACCAATCAGTGACTAGTGTGAGAATAATTAAGTTGACACATCTACAATATATTATGTTGATATATGTACAATATATTAATTATATTATGTGACAGATTAATACATGCACACACTGCAGACCTTAACAAAGGCTCCTGTCTCCAATGTGCTAATTATTTTTCACCGAACTTGACTGATGATTATGATTTTTGCTAAAAAAATAAAGTTAACGTAAAAAATCTACTGTTATGCTTCACCCTACCTTTTATAAAGACTATCAATCACAACGACCACTCAGTGGATCACAGCCAGGGCGAACAGATGCAAAGGCTGGTTCAGCCTCCATCTCTTTTCAGCCAAGTGAAAGAAAAAAATAATCAATTCATCTAAGAGATCTTTCCCTCATTTATTGTGCAGCGAGCTACTGGGCGCTGTTTGGCTTTAACAAGCAAATACTTGTTCAAACCGCTTTAACGAGCTGATAGCACACTGTTCCTCTCAGAACACAGTGCACAATGAATTCAACACACGCACACACACATGCACATTCCCCTATTTACTCATGGACAACTTAAAGTGGACTGAGAGTCTGCCAAGACACAGCAGAGGGATCCATCAAATGAGCTCAAGTACCTCACAGCAATTAACCAGCCTAAATTTTATATACCTCTCGACTCTTTTGAAAAATTTCAGATTTCACATTTCATTCAGCATGATCAACAGCACGGTTGATTAACTCGCTTTAGGAAACTTGAGGGATTTGAGACCGTTCAGACACTAACCACAAGAAGAAGAATTAGACCCCAACACAGCCAACACTCGTAACACTGCTGCTATCAGGCAGCGTTTTATCTGTAGGGCCCCTGTACACCTGTTGATAATTTTAATGAAGAGAATAACACCCCCAGCAGGAGACTAAATTAAGCTGCAGCATTCACAAACAGGCCTAATAATGCACTACGTGGGGCCTGCACACCCATACATAGATTCCAAACATTGTGTGTATGTGAGAGAGAGGGAATGATGGAGGGAATCCAGTTTTATTGCATGACTTGAGGAAAGCCCTTATAAATGAAATCATGTTTGCATAAGTATTCTATATGTATTCATCTGCCAGTGCACACTATGCCACCCACGCACACACACACACACACACACACACACACACACACACACACACACACACACACACACACACACACACACACACACACAGTTTTATGATTGCTATGGCTCTGACAGTGGCCCTTCTTTAATTTCCTTTTAGTCTTAAATGAGAGCTTCAGCCTGTGGTTTGTAATGATAGTTATTACAATGCTCTGCCTGAAGGAGACTATCCCACTGACACACACACTTACAAGCCATTTAATTGATACATGTGCAGTTCAATCACTGAGTTACTTTGGAAGGAACCAACATAGTAAACCATTCAAATGCACTCATGCATGCAAAGACACAAAAGCTCACACAACCCTGTACAGCATCTCACACAGACACACACACACATACATACACAGTCACAGATACACACAATCATCCTTCGCAGCTCCTCCACACCCAGCTCCTCATAATAACATCCGTCGCCTAGCAACCACCAATCAGAAAACACGCTCACCTCCAGACCTGAGTCGCTTGCCCCTGAAAAGCAACCAATCAGGTGAGTTGTTCCCTTGGGACAAACTACTGATATCAAAAGGAGGTGGGGAGGGGAATTGTGGAGGGTTAGTCAATAATGCTTCAGTGTCAGCAGCACAAACCTCACTCTCCTATTCTCTGTCAAGCTTTCCACTCTGTTTTTATGTTCTTTTGACATGGTTATTGATGTCAAAGCACTCGAACCTCATTCTCGTCAGCTCTATTCCTCTCTCTCGCCCTCTTGCTATGAGTAGGAGTGTGGGAGGCACTCTATGACTTTAAAGCTCAAACCTATTTTGTAAATATACCATATCAGATATGTGTGGTTACTGTGGCTGTGGGCTATCAGTATACTCATAAACATATCTGATTTCTGGATTGGAGAAAGGTGCAGTAACACTCACTCAAAAATGAATATACACACACTTTTTCTTTTTCAATCTGTACTTTTTCATTTTACCACATAGCTGTGACAATATTTTAGATTGTGACAGTGTTTTGTAAAGCAACATGTTTTGAGAGGGATTATGTCCTACCAGCGAATTTCATTTCTTCTCGTAGCTGTCAAGTGATTGACAGTAAGCACGGCACAATGTATGGCAGTGATATGAAAACACTCAACCTAGGGACTCTCTGGCACAAAGAGATAATGATAAAACAGAAACTCTAACAAGACTGAATCAAGGATTCATTGTTACTGTGATGGATTTTCTGTCTTAGGCAATTTTCAAGTTTGTGCAAGTTGCTTTTCAAGCGGAATTGAAATGGCAGCAATGGTAAAAAAACTATTTTGTCTCCTGCTCTGCTAATACTCCACTGGGAAAAATACAAATAACATAGGCACAAACTTAAACAAACAATATTATTCAGCAACAATAAAACCAAAATGATGGTGCTGTTTCCTATGTGACACTGACATTAGGACTTCTAGTCTCAGTCCACAATGAAAACTGCAATAAAGGTAGTGGATCAGACTCAGCATGACCAGCCTCACCTCACACTATATTAAACTCTGCTCTCACTGGTTATTGTTGTTCTGCAGAGTTGAGTTGAATCTGTGATCCCCAAGTGGTACAGGATTTGGTCAGGATCTGTACAGATGTTGGGTTACAATTACCATACATTAATGTTTGGCATTACTGGGATAGATCTGCAAGTTCAGAGGGTTAGCTGAAATTGAAACTTAAACCCCTCTCACTACACCAGATAAATTTAGGCTGACCACTGGTCCTGATCAAGCCTTTGATCCATTTGTCTGGTTGGGCAAATCTACTGTAAATCAGCCTGATAATCCTCTGGCATACCACCAGCCTTACTCTGTCTCTGTCTTACACCTTCCCTGAGTCTCTCTCTCATTCCACACTGCATCAAGTTTCTCCTCCTACTCTGGTGTCTTGCAATAAAGAGGAATAAAAGTCCCATTTATTTTGAATTAGGCTGTGGTAGATGACTGGCATTTGGAGCACCTTCGCGCATTAGATGGGCATTAAGAGATCCTGGACGTGCATTAGCCACTGCATTATAAAATATATACTTGAACTGTATGAAAAATGGCAAAGACACAAGCCAGTATACATAAACAAACACCTCGCCTCTACAGTTTTGGAAGAATTTGGCAACTATGGCACATTTAGCAGTTACAGTGACAATGTTATAAAATCGCCTCAGCTCAGATTTATGACCACAGCTAGAGCTAGCTTCTGCTGAGGCTCATAAGTATGATACTATTTAGACCCATTCAAGAAAAATGAAAAAGCTATAAATACTTAACGTAAATTGATATAACATTAAACCTGTGATGTAAGTGAACATTTCACTCTGTTAAGCAGGAAGCACCTTTAAATCACGGTGGAAATTTCCCTGGAAATGTAAAGGTGAATCTATATTGAGGAACAATGATGATAACATTAAAAGAACACTTTCAAATCTAACTTCATAAATTGTTTTGGAACATTCTGACTGTGGTCACTCATGTTAGTTAAAATATATGGACAGGTGTAAGCAACTCTAGCTACAAGCATCTATCAAACGCAACGTTACATTACCATGTCATCATTTCAGACAACAGGAATCACTGTAAACCTCCTGATTTTTGTCTAACTCCATCCCTCACTCTGCCCTCTTTTATCACTCTGTCTCCATCCGGCTCTCCCTGTGCCTCAGCTGCGATCCCTCCATCATTTCTATTGCTCCCTAGTGTGCTGTGCTTTTTCGCCTCATCGCTTCACCACCCCGCTTTCTCCCTGACCCCCCTCTTTCTCTCACTGTCTCTGTTGTTTTCGTTCAATAACCCTACATCGCCTTCCTGTACCCTCTACCTCCATCATGCTACCTCTCCTTGACTCCATCCTTTTCTCCTACAGCCCCTCCCTCCTTCACTCCATCTTGTCCATCTTTATGTCTTCATGCTTCATCAGTTCTTATCTGTTTGTCATACTCTATGTATTGTTGGTTATTTGTAATCCGTTACATTGTCTCTCTGTCTTTTTCTCTTGATGCCCTGTGTTTCATCTCGTTCACATGACGCAATCATCCAGTTTTCATCGCTGTCCCTTTTTCTGTTTCCCCTCTCACACATGTGTTGATGCCTCAATGTACATGTGCCACAGTTCACATTTAGCACATTGTTGAGGGCTCATAATTTTCCATTTTCACTTTTTGAACGAATGGATTTTTTCATATATTTTTTATTTTAGTTAAATAAGAAAGCATCAAGGGTGTAAATATCTCACTCTTTCTAATACTGGACTATTAAAGCAGCATTTGCAGCAGTGACATTTCTTATTTTATAATGATGTTATTATGTACTACAGCATAATTGGCAGCACTCCTGCATTTTCACTTCTCTATCTATTAGCAGAAACAGATTCTAAGTTGCTTTGCCACAGGAGGACCTTGGTTTTCTGTAAACTGTGGTGAGCAGTTTTCTCTGGCAGCAGGAAACTGCAACTTTCTGGTGCGTGGGAGCAGAAAATTCAAGTGAAAATCAGTTTGAATAGGTCTGGTGTGCCCCTTTCAGTAAAACTTTAGGTGTTTTTGAGGGGTGAAAGTCGTTATGAACTGAAACCGACGAGCCTCAGATGTTCCTGTGTGTGTGTGTCCGAAAGTTATTGTGGTGAACACTGGAACAGGGTTCAATGAAAGGACAGGAGAAGGGAGGAGCCACACACACACACACACACACACACACACACACACACACACACACACACACACACACACACACACACACACAC
>JAUYWH010000008.1:7207557-7296572 GCA_034779795.1 Ctenopoma multispine | reverse complement strand
ACACACACACACACACACACACACACACACACACACACACACACACACACACACACACACACACACACACAGGAACAGAGAAGTGGCAATTTACAGTAATGGCTCCTGTAGAATACTGGCGCATGGGGACACACAAAAAATACAGCCAACAAATGAAATGTAAAGCAGTGGCTGATGGTACCCTACAATATATCTGAGCATGGGGACCTACACTCAAGCACACACAGGGAGTAAACAAATGCAAATTAAAATGGCTAATATCCCTGCATAGAGTTAAACCATAGAGTTAAACTATGGTCAAACCCAGTCTATCTCTCTGTCTCTCATACACACATACACACGAACACATGCTTAATGCATTGAAGTACTTTGAAAATGTCACAACCCTTAGGCTGAAATTGTCCCTAAAGGACCAACCTCCTGCTGTGTCAGCATTTTAGAATCTCCATGTGTGCATGTACGTGCACACATGTGTGTTTGTGCGCACATACTTGCGCCTTTGAGACCGATGGTTATGAAAACTGCCTGGGGCAACAAGACAAGCTTCACGGTGACACCAAACACACCCTGGGGGACACCATGCTACTAATGCAGGAGTGAAAGAGGAATGAAGGGACTGAGGAGGAATGGAAGAAAAAGAAAAAGAGTACACAAGTGTGAGGTGGAGGTCAACAAGAGAGAAATAGAAATAAAGAGTGTGCAAGACTAATAGGAGGGTTAATTTACAGTGCTGTGAAAAAGTATTTGCTCCCCTTCCTGATTTTTTGATTTATCACATTGTCACACACAATGCAGACCCTCACACACAACACAAAGAAAGCCCAAATAAATACAAAATGCGTGTTTCATTTATTAAGTGAAAAAAAGCTGTCCAAACCCTCCTGGCTTTAGTTTCACTTGCCACAATCTGGCCTGGTTATTGCTGAACCTGCTGAATCAAGAAATCAGTTAAACAGAAGCTAAAAGATCTCAAAAAGCAACACATCATGTTGCGATCTAAAGAAATTCAAGAACAGATGAGAAACAAAGTAACTGATATGTCTCAGCCATTTTTAGGGCTATGGGACTCCAGCAAACTACAGTGAGAGCCATTACCCAAAAATGAAGAAAACATGGAACAATGATGAACCAAAATTACTCCAAGAGCAGAACATCAACTCACCCAGGAGGTCACAAAAAACCCAGAACAAGACCTAAAGAATTGCAGGCCTTAGTTAAGGTCAGTTATCATTATTCAACAATAAGAAAGAGACTGAGCATAAATGGCATCCATTGAAGAGTTCCAAGGTTAAAGCCACTGCTGCCCAAAAGGAACACTAAGGCTGGTCTTATATTTGCCGAAAACATCTTAATTGTCCCCAAGACCTTTGGGCAAATATTCTGTGGACTGATGAGACAGAAGTTGAACTTTTTAAAAGGTGTGCTTCCTGTTACATCTGGCATAAAACTAACACAGCGTGTCATAAAAAGAACATCATGCCAACAGTCAAACATGGTGGTGGTAGTGTGATGGTCTGGGGCTGCTATGCAGCTTCAGCTCTGAACGTCCATCCATCAGTTTGTGACCTCAAGCTCAAGCGCACTTGGGTTATGCAGCAGGGCAATGATCCAGAACACACCAACGTCACGTCAAAATGAATTTAGGTTTTAGAGTCAAAGTCTTTTAAGTGCAGATGCAAAACACTAAAACTAAAATCTGTAAGGGGCCAAATACTTTTTGATATTACTGTATATGACGACAGAACGAAACAGTGAAAACAAAGGTAGCAAGAGACAGAAAGAATTACGAAGCAGGGGGGATATGCAACGTGATAGATAAAAATACAGAAACAAGAAAAGATGAAAGGCATCAGAGAGAGATGGAGGGAATCAGAATCATCAGAAATAGGGAAGAAGTAGAAAGAGTATTTATCTAAGCCCTGAGGGGAGGAACAAAAACAGAGTGGGAGACAGAGTACACAAGAAAGAAAGCAAAAACGGAGCAAGGGATGAACATGAGCAATGAGAAAAGCTGAAGAGGAGCTGCCTTTTGAAAGCTATTTGGTCCTGAGTCCCCATTAATTCAGCCTGCATTTACCTCTCTATGTGAAGTGCTTTGGTAACAATGGATTCATCAAGCAGCCTGCACAATTTGAATTTAACTCCAAGAAGGGATGGGAAAAGGGTTGGGTGAGTCTGAGTGGTGAAAGAGATACAGTTAAGAAAGGAGCAGAGAGGAGGGACAGGCCAAGTGCGTAGCACCCCTTCATTGTGTTGAGGGCCATTTATTGCGAATAGATGCTCATGGGAAGGGTAGGGTGTCAACATTTATTGTCACAAAGATGAGTTATTGTTTGTTCACCAGGACAGACACAAAGGCAGGCGGAGAGGATAAGGGTGCCTTTGTGTGTATGTGCACAGAAGTATGTGAGTTTGCAAGTCTGTGCAGTCAATGTTGACGCAAATGTGTGTGTGTGTGTGTGTGTGTGTGTCAAAATCTAAATAATTACATACAATTTATTTCCTAGAAAATCATGTTTGAATGTCATCTTCAAATGATTCTCTGTGTTCACATGCAGAGTAGGCTATCATGCTGCATTTTCAGGAGGCCATACATTGTTGACATACCCCATACCCTGAATAACTGACTATCCACGCCTCGTCTTTAATTCCCTCCTTTGCATCTCCCACTGCTGGGATTATTTACCATTTACAGTACATGCTGGCATCATCTGTCACTTCTGTCGCCAGCCCTTGTCTCATTTCCTCCCTCTCATCTCGTCTTGTAAAACACTGAGGTCATTGTGTGCCGTAAAAGTAGACAAAAGCATTCATTCTTTTTTTTTTATCTTTTCCATGGTCTCCCTATTCCATACTTTTCTGGTTCCCATACTTTGAAAACTAGCGCAGCACAACAAATGATGCTCATTTTCATTATGTTTTAGACAGTTTTCACAGAAAAATATGCCAAAATAACCAAAAACAGGCATTCACAAATGTTGTTGTGTCTAGAAGCAGAAGACGGATTACTCCTGTTTACAGTAAACAAGCTCCCTTTGTGAGGTAACAGCTCACAACAATTAAATGTGGATACATTTCATATAAGCTGCACAGATTCTCTGATAGCTGTGAACAAATTATGTTATACTGGTCTCCTGGGGATGGACATGTAAAAAGCACTATTTTCCTAACTTTGGTGGTGAAGTGACCACACGAGTGTAGATTGTTTTATAACTTTCAGCAGAGTTGAAGTGCCCATACTGCACGGTGTCACTGTGAAGCATAAGATCTAACCATCTTACAGAAAACCTGAGGGAACAACCACATACTAACCCTTTGAAAGTGTCACAGTGATTTTTTGGCTTTTGGCAACTTCAAAGACAATATTTGGTTCGCTTCCTTGGTTTGTCAGAAAGACTTTTTGTTATTTTATTCTACAATGTAAAATCATAATGTCACCTCACACAGATGCTCTGTGTTACATGGATTCCCAGTGGATTCCCGGGCCTGGACAGAGTCAGCACGACTGACAATCCATCTCCAGTCTAGATACATTAAAAAGAATAATAGACAAACAGGAGGAGCACATGGTAGCTTTATTATCTAATTTTCAGCTGAATTTCAGATGATTGATTTTCAAATTGCATTTTAGTTTATTTCTTAAGTATCTAAATTACCAAATGAAACTCACAATAAATCCCAGTCATTTTTAAATCAAATATAAAACACTGAACCTTGCAAATATTTCACAGATAAACTGGAAGATATAAAGGGAGCGAAAAGGCACAAAGGAAAGAGAAAGCATGAAATGAAACAGTTCTTGGCTGTGACAGAATAATACATGGCAGGACCAGTTAATTTACACAAAACGTGGATAAACACATTCTGAACACAAACATTTATGGATGCATATTGATGCACATGCGCAGACCACCACTAACCACAACATCAAACAACTTTCTGTCCATAATCAAAGCTGATTTAAAAGTTACTCGAGGCTCCTGTTTATTCTCATTACGCGGCCTTGTTACGTTAGCCTATCATCAGCCTTGCTGTTCATGTTGACCCTTAAACACACACAGACACTGCATGTCTCTGTTACCCAAACAGAATTCAGAAAACCCCAGAGATGCTGCATGAAAGGCTCTCCTCCAAATGGCTCATGTATTCAGCTCAGTCCCCCAGTGGGTCTGCCCTATATTGACAGAGCAGAATGGTGAAGGCCCTCGTCAGAGTATGAGACAGAACAGTGTGACACAGTTCTCACACTACCTGAATGACACACCAAATAATACAACAGCACGTCCTCACAATTTCACTCAATTGTAGCGATAGTCTCGCTGTGTATAAGACCTATGTGCAACTACATTTTAAAGCTTTCTGAAGGTGAATAAACAGGTTATACTGTGAGGAATGAATCAATGTCTGAAATATGGATGCAGAGTTTGACAACAAAATCCATGTGGGTGACAAGGTGAAAGTGAAAGAAGACCCACCGACACGAGGTATTATTCTTACCAAAAGCTTTTATCTAACTAGTGTGTATGTGTGTGTGTGCGCGGGAGAATGTGTGTACTTTTACTTTTATAAGTAGGAATAAGTTCTGCTGCTCCTACTTATTGATAAAAAGTTTATATTTGCTATGCTCGATAATTTCTTGTACAAAGTAAAATGTATTTTTGTAGCATTTCTATATAGTAAGTGTCTCTCAAGTCAATAAAGCACAACAAATGGCACAGACATATTAAAATGCAGTCATCAATAAAAGACTTCATACAAGTGCTTGCACATTTTAAAAGACTTCAACCAATGTAAAGAAAGAGATAAGCACTTCCTGACACTGAAGAGTACAACAGCAAAGCCTCAATCTCTCCTTGATTCAGAAACTTGACTGAGGAATGGCCAGAAAACCTGATCCACTAGGTGACGGGTCAGAAGTTCACAAATATAAGTAGGGTCTTGATTGCAGAGAGATTTTACAGGTTTAAAAATAATCTTGAAATCAGTGCTGCATTTCGCCAGCATTCAGTGACACAAAATCAACAATAGAGCTGATATGAGCCCTGCGGCTGATTCTACTTAATAAGCGTCGCTGTGGTATTCTAAAGCAGCTGTAATTTCTGCAGCGCCAACGGTTGAGAGAAAGCGAAGCATATATAATCAATTCTAGTTGTTGTTTTGAAACACAATAAGCTGTAATTTGAGAATATTTCTTGGATGGAAAAAGAAGGAGTAAGACAGAGACAGAAGACGTGCTGCTCAAAGTGAAAAGTTATACTAAACAAAAATAACACAGGAGTTTCTAGATATTTGGAAATATGAGTAGTTCAGGCTTAAATGAATATAAAAACGTATAGATTGACTTTAGCAGCCACGCAGTCCTGTACTACAGCTGATATAGTTCTAGTAAATGCTACAGCAGAGTTTCAGCTGCTAATTGTCCACGTTAACTGTTGACAGGTTGCTGAAATTATTGAGGTGACACAATTTCCTTTGAACAACTAAAACAGCTCCTCTTACAAAAAAAAAAACAACCTGTGGAGTATTTCATTAAAAAACTCTACAGGTTTTTTTGATAAACAGATACGATAGGGTCTTTCATTTATCTGTATCCTTTGCGCTACAAGACAGACACACAGATGCCAGTGTTTTCACACCATCCCGCAGCTGAGAAGTATTAATATGCCAAAAATATACAGCTCCAACAACAAGAGAAAATTGTTATCTAGTGAGTGAAAATAGATTAACTATGCAAGGAATTAACTATGGAAAAGAAATAAATCAAACATGCTTGTTGCTGTACACCTGATAACTAATCACAATATAAAACACTAAATGAGAAACATATGCCTATGTACGTTAACAGTGTACAACTTGGTTTAAGCTATATGTATATAGTACTGTCAGTATATACAGTACATGCTAAAAAAGTATAAAGAACAAACTTTATTGTGGATTAACAAATCCACTTGAGTTTAATGACCGCTCTTTTTATCTTATCGGAGTAAATTGGCTTTGGAGGAGGACATCTTTTCCATCATGTCTCTCTTTCCTTGTTTGCTGCTGCTGGTCAGAGTGAACTGGCAGGTAGCAGTGTGGCTGTGAAATGGGTGGCTGGAAGGACAGTGGGTGTTGGGGGGGGGGGGGGAAAGTTGGTGCTGCGCTGATGGGACTTTTATGATGTCCTGTGTCGCTGAAGCGTGAAGCTTGAAGAAGAGGGATAAGAGCCAAGAGAGAAGAGAATCTGCAGGGCCTCTGGAGTGATACGCTCCACAATGAGCACCTAGTGAGTTTGGAGGGCTTAAGATGGTTCTTGAGTCTCTAACTGCGTGTGAGTGTTGTTCTACTTTGCGGTTCTGCAGTTTTTAGACAGAGTAAAAACTTTTGCAAGATTATTTCTTCAAAAGTTTCACTTGATTTTTTCCTTTTGATTAGAAGGACCAGGTTAGTCGAGAATAAAGTTATGTTTTATGTCAAAAAGCAACAGCACTTCAATAAGTAATTCACTGCAGTTATAGCACAAACAGATGCCTTGGCTGAACATCAGGCAGTAATAAGCACAGAACAAAAATATTTTAAAATATTTCAAAACAACATGAAACTGACTTCTCCCACATTAAAATACATAAATTCAAGACAGTGATTTGTGCATTTGGAAGAAATATAATCGTGCTTTAACACTCTTGACACTCGGCTGACAGTTGTGTCTTGACAAAATAAGGCACCGTTTGTCACACCACACCCTGCATTTAAACCTTAGAGACAGAGCAATTATCAAGAGTGAAGAGCTAGTTAACTTCCACAACTGCTTCATTTCACTCATAGATGAGAATAGAAACAAATAGAAATAAAATTAACTGTTTCATATTTATGTAAATGAGTCACTTAAGTCATGGTAGTTTCTCATTTCTTTCCATTTAAGCAAGCACCCATTATCGCAATAGTGACAAACTATCCAGTCACACTGTGCAGTAGTCCTTCACCTTATCAGTGTTTACTGCAAAAGAAGCCCTGAAACACTTAAGCCCATCGAAAATGTCACTTCTGATTTCTGATTGACTGTTTATCAATCATGCATTTTCAATTCAGGTTTTGGAATGTCATTTCTCGTCGACAGTTAAAACTGCAGCTTTTATAACAGTAAAGGAAAATCTCCACTCAAATTTCCATGTGACTTTAAAGTATGTTTAAGGTTAAAGGTGGATTAAGGGTCTGAGCTAGAAGCATGTCTCTTAGTCACAGTCAGGTCTGTGAGAGCTGACACGCTGCACGTTTGGTGATCAGTGAGTAAGAGCAGTGTCAGTGTCAATCAGGTGAGAATGAGTTCAGAGATTTAACGACGAATGCTCTACTCCAATGTTTCCATCAAATCGTGTTTGTGTGCGTCTGCTTTTTCTGTCTACCTGAAACCGAATCATCTGTGTTTGTGTGTGGGTGACGCAGTGTTTGAAGGTGCCCGAGTACGTCTCTCGCTGGGTGCAATCTGGAGCCAGTCTGTAGTTGTACTTTTTTCGCCTCCATCCTCTCAAATAGCAATTTGTAAAACACGGCCCTCCGTTGGCCCTCTCCCTCGCTTCACAGCCCTTCCCTGCACGACTCCCCTCCCCTCATCTGTCCTCCCCCTCTCCTCTTCGCATCACTCGTTTTACTTCCTTCCCTCACTTTTCCTCCTTTCCCATCTCTCTCCTCTCATTTCCATACCTCCTATGTACTCTGCATCCTTGGCTATCAGTTTCTCTCTGCCTGTTTATCTCCCGGTGCCATTCTTTGTTTCTCTCATTTGCCCTTCCTCATTCATGTGATTTTTTTCTACTTCATTATCTCTGCCTCTTTTTAGTCTGTCCATCGTTGGTGCTGCACTCTCATTAACCCCTCCAACTCGTCCTCCGTTTTTTTTTTTTTCTTTGGAGCATCTCAATTGAATTCTTACATATAATGTAATTAAAAGTTTGTTTCTCTGCATACAGCATCATATTGATATGCATATAGAGATGCAGTCACTGTAAAATCATCACTTTAAATTGCATATTTTATGAAGTGCTGCTCATGCTTGCTCTGTTCCCAAGAGAAAGTGTTTGGGAACAATAACTGTTTCGCACAGCTTTCACTGTCACTCAAAGTTAAAAGGAACAACCTGCTGAATGGTTGGTTGAGTTGTTGTCAGTATAATGCTTTGGCCTTATTTGAAAGAAGCACTCACGGGGAAAAAAATACTGCCTGCAGTATCGTTGATCCAAGAAAAAAAAAACTATGATGAGCGACTTGTACATGGCTACTGGTGTTCATGCATGCGTTACACTTAACAGTTACGGCACCTGTCTTGCTTAATGGTGCTTCAACAGAGTCAGACACAGTGGCTGTCACAGAGGGTGAACCTTGAAAATTGAATGAGGAATGGCTGAGGGTTGCTAAGTGTAGAACAGTAGACGATGGAGGATAATGACTGATGCATAAATGGAAGAGAAGAAGAATAACCTGAAGGACAGAGGAGAAGAGAGTGATGAACAGACGACACAGACAGATTTTCTTCTCTCAGCCTTGTCTGCTTCATATTACTTCCTTTCTCTCCACTTGTCGTGTCTCATTTTCCACCAGTAACGTCAATTGTTTACCCTTGCCTATTATTGAGTTCACCTCTATTAAATTTGTTCCAGGATTTTCCAGTACTTTGCATTACTGGCCAGATGCAGTTCTCTGCTCTCCCTCCTTTACTCTGAGGTAAACATTCCTTTGCTCTTTCATCTTCATTAATCGTCCGCCCACCCCACTTCTGCATCACTCTCTCGTCCCTTGACCAATCCATCCATCCGACCACATGCCCACACACACGTGCCCTTGTATGTGTGTGTGTGTGTGTGTGTGTGTCACTGGGCATTTCCATGACAACGTCAACATGAAAACCACCCCTCCACCCGAGGTTCTCCTCATTTGCATTTCATTTGCATGTTTCCCAAGCGACTGGCGGCATTTGACTTTGACAATGGTCGGGAAACTGGCATGACCCTGTCCATTTCTCTCTCTCTCTCCCTCTTTCAGTGTGTGTGTCTCGCTCTTGCTTCACCCAGTATTTTGTTGTTTAACCTCTCAACTCAATCTCCACTCATCACTCTTTCCCTTTTTTTCCTTCCTCTGTCGGCTCCCATAATAGTGTCAGTCAGAATGGCATTTTTCCTCTATCCCCATCCTTCCTTAGCTGCTGTTGTGAAAACACATCACTTTCACTTTGCCAAACTGAGATGTTACCTCCTCCCTCTCATTTGTAAACACTTTTCTTCCATCGTTTTCCATCCCTCTCTATTCCTAACACCCATGCAAAAGAAGCTGCAACTGTAAGTCTTTCATTCCCTCTCTGAATAAGTCACACTTGCAGCCTGTTTGTTTGGACAAAGAGCTTTCCATCCATTTCCTTTGCATACAAACACAGCTGCTGCTGAACACACGTGCATGCACGTCGTTATTGACACTGTATCGTACTAAACATGCGCACACACATGCAGTTATTGACAATCTACAACAAAAAACATACTGTACTCACACAAAAAACATGCACAAACAGACATACATGCACACATCCCCACTGAGAATTCAGAGAGGCATCCAAGACAAACACACACATTGCACCAGCAATAGTAGATAGACACAAAAATATGAGCACACAGCCAAATAACACTTTTCACCCTTCTGAACACACCCACATTCAGAAAGACGTCCCCAAGTAGCTGTGAAATTAAACTTTTTTTTTTTATAAATCTGACATGTTGAAAAATCTTTTGAGTGGTTAAGTAAATACAAAGGCATTTGCCTTTTTCCTCTGATTTTTTTCTTTTTTATTATGAGGATTTCCAATTAAACAAATTCTCCATAACTCAGATTAGCATCACTAATTTGCTCTCTCCATTCCACAACAAATTACACGCCAGTATCAACAATATGGAAAAGTCACCTCCTGTTTTGTATATTCTGCCAGTAAAAAAAGGCAAAGTTAAAATGATGTGAGAGTGTGACAGAACATGGTTGTCGTTCACATCTTCCGCCGTGGAGAATCTAAAAGCCATGCTCAGGATGCCTGCTGTAATTGGCTGTGTTGCTGAAGAGCAGAACTGTTCACTTCATTACTGCCAAGTCTACATGTGGCATGTCAACGAGGTAAAAATTAGACACCATCACCAGTCCCTACACTGTGTGTGTATATTGTTAGAGTGTGTTTTGCTGTCTTTGTGGGAACCAAATGTGTTTGTGTGCATACATAAAAGACAGAGAATTACCTATTAGACTGAGTCACCAAGTGTATGTGCATGAGGATGCAGGGAAGCATGTGCATCTGCATGTGTGGAGAAGTGGATAAAGCATTCATTAATGTTTCAGCCTGTGTGTGTGTGTACTTGTGTGTTTGTGAGAGACAGAGAGAGGGACATTGTGTATGTCAAAGAAGAGAAAAAAAAATCACTGCTCTCTGGCTGTCATCTGACATTTTAAAAGCCAGCCAGTGGAAGATGGAAAGTTTTATGAAAACAGAGACAGCAGAGACGGACAGCCTGACAGAGAGACGGGGGCGAAAGTAAGAGAAGGACAGAGCCAGAGAAAACGCAGCGGGAAGGAAAAGTATTCAGAGAACTAGAGAGAGAACAGTATTAAAAGAGTCACGGGGAGAGGAAGGGCCTGTGCAGTTTCATTGATTTGAACCAGTGGGAGAGGAGAGAGCGGGTACAGGGGGCGACTCAGAGACAGAGCAGCTACTGTAGGAAAATGGCTTTATAATACAGTTAAATAGCTGCATGTAAGACACAGTGTCTGACAGACAGATGGATAAAAAAAGGACAGAAGAGAAGTCAGAAGGAGGAAGAAACAGACAAAACAGATGGAGAGCATTCATTTTCATATATACATATATACATATACATATATATATATATATATATACATACACATATATATATATATACATATATATATATATATATACACACACATATATATACATATATACATATACACATATATACATACATATATACATATACACATATATACATATATATATGTATATATATGTATACATATATACATACATATATATATATATATACATATACATACATATATATGTATTATGTATATATATGTATTTGTGATGTACATTTGAGTAACAGCTGTAAATGCCATTAACATATCCAAATAACAACTACCTCTAAATTATCTATCTGTGGTCTTTCAAACACTTCAAACCTCCTACTCATTATGTCTAATTATGCCGTACATTACAGTCAACAGCACATTTATTGGTATAAACTCACACTTTTACCACAATCATCAATAAACTGTCATCCTTCTCGTTACAAATCAGGGAATGTATTTCATACTTTACAACAATAAAATGAATGCAGCCGTATATCACGTATTTAAATCATTTGTAAAGGTGTCACTGAATGAATTTAATGTAAACCGAGTACTGGTAATGTGATTCGCACTTGCGCTTAAGCAGTGTGAGAAGGATCTGATCATTCCACATCATGCCTTGAATTGATTAAGACATGGAGAGTGATAAGTGGTGGGTTAAAGTGAAAGAATGAGAAAAGGCAAAGTCAGAGAGCAATAAACATAATGTTGGATAAATGTAAAATTAAATGTTTTTCTTATTGTTAATACATTAGATGAAAACTAGCAATGAATGTATCCTACAAATAACTATATACTGCCAGCTTAACCAAGGCCTGATATAGTGCCGATCATTCGTCCAAAAACTATTAAAAACACATCAGTGAGCTGTTGCACTGGGTGACATGTTAATTCATTACGATGGGTATAGGCACTATTTTAAACCTTCTTCTTGTCTGATGTTTAGTAAAACTAACCAGCTGTTTAAGATAATTATTTACACACTTTCCCTTTAAAAAATGAAACTTTATACATGTAACAAGTCATGGACAGCCTTACATAACTGCATGATGACTGTGAAAGTAACTTTGTTTCATCTAAATTGAGATGTTATTTACACACTGGAAATGAGAGAATGATTTGATCACGCTTATAAAGCATCTTGAATTGATTCAAACTGAAGAGCAGCAGTTAAGGAGAGCAGGACGAACTGGAAAGGAAGGAAAGAGAAGAAAATCTAAGAGTCATAAACATAGTGTTGATTTCCTTTAACCTTGGTTAGATATTTAATTGCTTTAGAAGTATTGGTCTATTTCCCTGCAAAAACAGATGCATCAGATAAGGAATCTTCTCCCAAGGTACTGTATGCAGATGTGTCGACATGATGAGTGCATGTAACTAATGTGCATACAACAGAGAACGAACAAGGTAATCAAACATCCAAAGAGAAGTGCAGGGCTATAAAGAAAGGATGAAGGAGGTAAGTGTAGAGACAAACAGAGAGACAAAAACAGACAGTGAGATGAACAGATGAGCTCAGAGCACCAAGGAGTAAACAAGCACAGGCTGCACTCTGTTGTGACCTGTTGTGACCCTGTGACAATGTGACTAATGGCTTAGAAACATACAAGGACCAGGAGAGCAACCACTGATGGAAGCACACAGCTCACAAAAACAACATGCTCCAAAGAAAAACACAGAGAGAGAGAGAGGAAGAGACATCAGAGAGAGGGAGATAGAGAAGATAAAACTGCTAGGAGCATGGCTAAGAGTTAGGTTTGTCTACTCGTGCCATACAGCAGGAGAAAAATGAGCAGAAACATCACTTTAACCCCTGTTTAAGGTAGTTTAAAGGTGCCACATGCATCATTCGAACAAGAAAGAAAGAAAAGCCTCTGTCAGCTTCTAAATCAGTTTTACCTCGGGACCATCAGGCCAGATTTTGCTAATGTGCTGCATTACTTTACTGCAACAAAGAAATATGCTTTACAGCACAGAGGAGCATCTGTTCTTTGAGTGTACACAGAGATCAAGCTTTCAGTGTTTAGCACCATGGAAGATGTTTTCTCTTATTGCAGTGCTGTACTATAGAACACATTAGATACTTTTTTGTTGTTCAGTTGTCGTATCACCATCTTACATGTACACTGTACACTTTGTTATTGCTTTCGACGATCGACAAGGTACAGTGATATTGTGGTTAAATTTTTCACAGCTGAGGGCAAAAGAATGGAAGCAAGGAGAAACAACAGACTAAAATAAAGACATGATACACGTGTGTCAGAAGGCAGAAGGCAGAGAGTCAGTATTACTTTTATAGAAAGATGGGGGAGGGATTGAGATTAATAGAATGATTGATTGCTTGGGCCCCAAAAACACCCTCAGAGGTGACCTATTTTTCATCATCATCATCATCATCTTTCCTCTCCTTACATTTTATTAATCCCTCTATCTTCCCATCTATCTTTCAATCTCTGCATCACTTTGCCACTGGGGCTTTGTGCATCTCCCTTCCTTGTTTGTCTAACTTTGTCACTGTGTGTCTTCCTGCATCTCTTCTTGTCTTACTGTATCTCTTTTCCATTTTTACACAACTTTCTCTTCTTTTGTCTGTCTCTGTGTCATGTTGTTCTTCCCCCAGTCTCTCCGTCACTCAAATTATACAGTATTGTCGATGTCAGTTAGAGACGTCTCGCTCACCGCCCACGCTTGCAAACACACCATTAGCTAAGCGAGCGTGTATTGATGCGCACTTACAGACGCACACACATCAAGGTGATGTCTCGATGAAGACACTGTTTCAATCACCATCAACAGTGGTCTGTCACACTCTCAAAGACGTGCTCATGCACAGATGTATGTTTCAAGATAGTGCATGTCAAAACATGCCTATTTCAACATGTTCAAACTGCCGGCAAAGCTCCTCCTACTTCACAACTTTCTCTCTCTGTCTTTGTCTGAATCTTCTGGAGTTTCTTTCTTTCCCTCTAGGCCTCCCTCCTCTCTCTTTCCCTTTGTCATCCCGTTTTACTCCTGGGAGGCAATTACTGTTTTCCCCTGGACTCAAACTAATTAGCTTAAAACTCCCACAAATAAATAAAGCATTTGGTATGTGTGTGCGTATGTGTACACTGTTCGTGCACCTATGTGCTTGTGCCTGTGCTTGCGTGTAAATGAGTGGAAAATGAAGTTGAATATATAAATACTAATATGGCACAGATTTAGGCAAGTCTAAGGCCTGTTAGATTGTGCCTCCTAAGAAATGGCACTGGAGTGTTATGCATGCCAATACACATTCAGCTGAATATCCATCAAAAGCATTTCTGACAGCTTAATTTTGATCAAATATAAAACGTGGATACAGATATGCACATACACACACACACAGTAGCCTATATACGGTACCTGACAGCTCATTTTGCTCCACTTGCAGGGCTGGTGTGCCACTGTGTCACAGAGACATTTCTACTCGTCATTTTTAATGATTCAATGACATAAACACTCCTCTTTTCATTCTACACTCAAGAAAAATAATAAAATAAGCCGATAAGAAACTGTACTTGCAAACAGCTACAAACCAACTCTGGTACAAGCTTGTCTCTCAACAACAAGGCTAGCTTCTCACCCAGGAGGCTCCCGTACATGTTGGTAAATCAAATGCATTTCAGTAGGTAATCACCCTACTTACCTGGGCTGAGGTATAAAAAATTCCCAAGCAAAAAATTTAATGAAGTGAATTTGAAAACTGACATAGGAATGAGGGTCAATAAGATTTCCATGGTTATATTTCTATTGCAGTTTGAGCTTTTTGCGGTATTCAGCCCACGCCTAACAAGAACACATAAACACAAACACACAGAATGCATGCAAGAATAAGCGCCTGTTTCTTGGAGCTCTGAAAGATACACTTGCAGGCATGCACATTCACAACAAGACACACACGAATCATTCTCGATTTATAGATTCCTCCAGGGTAACACAGGGTTACTCTTAGTAATAGCACTGTCCCTCTGTAGCCAAAACGAACATCAACACACGCAGACACAAAAACACGTGGCACCCTGGTGGTGCGCGAAACATGTCCATGTCCCATTTTTTAATAACAAAAAAGCTCTGGGGAGCCGTGTGTGTTGATAGTTAAATGACACTTACAGGATGATGTGCTATGGATGTGGCAAGAAAAAATAACAGGCTGGCAGGCACAAGGAGAGGAAGGCCAGGTCTACATAGGGAATTCATACAGCAACGAGGAGCTGATTAAAGTGCCTGGCAGAAAAACTGGCAGACTTGCAACTAGCCACAGATCAGGGCTAGCCAGGGAGTCTCAGCTCACAGAGTAACAATACTAATCTCTGCAGGCAAAAATATTATGCCTTAACAGCTTGTTTTTCCTCGGAAAGGTCTAAAATAACATTTTAACTTCGACAGTTCTGGAGTAATTTGAATGATTTTAGCAGGTGGAAAAGACTTGTTATCTGCCTGGCTGCCTCCTTCAAAAGCTTAACACTTGCTGCAAAAACATCAATAGTAAAAACACACTTGAGGCAATTCCTATTCTAACTCCACATTGTATTGACAGGTAACAGGTGGTGCAAAAGTATGTAAAAGAAAATTATGATAAAATATTTTTCAGTTTCAGGGCCATAATGTGTAAAAATAGGTGCAGGTACTGTAGATCTTTTTTGTTATGCTCTAAATAAAGCAGGAGTGAATGTAAAAGGACTGTGAAGCCTCGCATTAACTGCTTTTAGACTGAAAAAAAGTATAGCACACAGAAGTGGTAACGCCCAGGTTTGCCACATGCTGCAGTTTCCTGTAGCTGTTAACGGAAGCAGACCATCTCCACTGAATTAATAACAGCCTTTGCTAAAGTGAGAGGAAATTAAAACACTTTTATAAAATAAAGCCAGAGCCCCCAAGGGAGAAAAAAAAACACAAGAAAGAAGAAAGAAAAGCAGATACACACAGAAAAGGCAATATATTAAATGAGTAAGGATATTGTTTAGACTTCCTCTGGCAACTAAATTGATCACAGCAGATGAGATGCCATTAGGATCCATCAGACTCAGCTCAGTAGATGACAGTGATTAATCAGGTTTGGACATAATACACATGCTTTCACATAATTATTAAAGGCAAAACGCCACAAAAACTGAAAACTAGATTTAGAGATATTTTCTTCAGCCACAAAATATTGTGGCAAATAACTAAATCAGTCAAAGTCATCTGGGGATGTGTGACAATTTAATTGCATATATAAGAAAACGCTAGCAGCTCTACTGTCCAGACACAAGATTGACATTAGTATTGAGTTTAAATGCATTTAGTTTTTTATATTTTTACTAACTAATCATTTTCCAGAAATGATGAATGTATTTACCTTCTTGAAATGTAACAGCACTATAAAGCCTGTGAGGGTTGTGTAGCTCATACAAACAGATGCCCACACACAGCAGTACACGGCTTTGAGAGCAAACCTACACAAATACTATAAAAACACAATAGGTGCCGTAGCAAGTTGATCACCTTAGTTATCTAGTGTATGTGAGAGTCCATTTGTGTTTCTTCACACATATGCACTGAGCAGCAGGAGAATTAATAAATTGCATGTACAGTATGTACTGTACTGGGCTGAGGACTGAAGTGGAGAACACAACGTTTATTCCTGCAGAGAGCCAAATGTGGTGCTTATAGTGAAGGCGATGTGTACATATACAGAAGTGTATATGCAATGAGTATGTGTTATGTGAGAGAATAAAAAAGACTTGGCTCAGTGGTGACAATGTGTATTGCTCACATCTGATTACAAGAGAGAGCGCGAAGTGGGAGTTAAGAAATGAAGGGGATGAAGTGAAGTGCGAAAACAGGTAATACAATAAAGGCATATAGAAAAACAAGGCTGTGGCTATATGTGTTCTACTTTCTTAGCTACAGGTAGTATTCTGTACCATCATATATCATATCAGACAGGGAGACAGACACACTGCGTCCTTACATACACACAATCTACCTGTTTCTTTTATCTTCACCTCTGTCTGCACACACACACACACACACATACACACTGTAATGGAGCTGTCAGTTCAGGCAGGCTTTATTGTAGGGTGGAGGTACTCTGTCCACCAAACACATATTGGAAGTAGTCACATATCTGCCATTATGGATTTTTAATCTCTGTCAACATCACCATTATATTTAATAGTATTTCCAGCTCATCTTTACAAATGCTTAACAAATAACAGCTGCATGTGTGCTTGCGCACACACACACACACACACACACACACACACACACACACACATATTCAGTAGCCCCTTAGCCCGCTTGCCACTCTCTACCTCACCCAGCTCCAGCCACACCCCCATTATATACATCTCCATGGAGACTGCCGCCTGGCAACAGCTGGATGAGAGCCAGTTGCCTCGGCGACACTAACGCCCAGGGTCCCTCTCAGTAAGGAGCAGTGATGTCACTGGGTGGCCAAGCCGGGCAGACTATTATAGGCAGGCCAGATGATGAGCACTGTGAGATTTAAACACTCGTCTTCTACTTGATCGCTGCCATCTATCAGCCATCAGTCCTCATTGACAGATTCTCTCTGTTGTTCATCATCATTGGAGGTGTTTCTGTGCTGTCTTTGTTCATTCCTCCCTCTCTGCTTCTCTTTCAGTGTCTCTCACTCTCTGTTTCACAACCCTTCTCCTTTCTACTCAATCGCCTCTTTTTCCTTCTTTACTTCTTTCATCATTTCTGTTCAACTTAAGAAGCTGTAATGGCCTGTTAACTTTAGCTTTACATAAATATGCAAAATACACTGCATAGTATATGCATCTCCATTTAGATTAAAACAGACAAGCCCATGTCTTATTATAAAATCATGATTATGCTAACACATGAAAGAAAGACAATGTTTACTTAATTTGTTATTCACGACCTAGAAAAGAGCTTCATAACATACATATAAAATATTAATGCTGAATAATTTTAATAAGAATGAGCAGTGGTGAATTTAGGCAGACAACATCTGTGTATTCTGATCAGAAATTTAAGGGAAAATATGCTGGAAAAATTATGTTAAAAGACCTGCATCGAATGTCATTATGTGGAATGGCACCATTCAGAGAGATATGTTAACATATTTTATTATTAGTTACTGATGAATTACCAAACCATATAAGCCGCATTTCAATAGTTTGTGTTATGCCAAAAGTGGCATAAAATGAAAATATTCAAGTAAAGTACCTGAAAATGTATGTACTGTATCAAATAAAAATGTTTTGTGTTTGTTTTTCTCTGGCTTGTATTTGCTTATGTTAAGTATGTGTTTTTCCTGGCTGCTTCTTGGAGTGTGTGTCTCTTGTGTGTGAAATGTTGCTTTAATTTGTGACCTCTTATGCCTTGTATTTATGACCAATTATGTTAACCACTAATATCTCTTGTGTACACCTGTAGAGGACATTTGTTATATTGGCTGCAAAGCTTGTAATGACATTGTCACTTACAAAGAGGGAAGTCAAACAACTATCATTACTAGGATTACTGCTTTAGCTGTTTCTGCTTTAGAAAGCTGCATCATAAAATACACACACACTTGTTTGTGACCCCCTACTCTGTGGTCACCTGTTTTTTCTTGTCACCACTAGCACCGCCACCCATCTTTCTCCTCTGTTGGACAGCTGTCCTAAAGTCTGTTTTAGTGTTCCCACCCGAGCTGAAGCTTTATCTTGTCATCCACTCCGCCTATTCTCATCTCCCTCCCTCCATTCATCCTCCACACATCCCTTGCTCCAGACAAAATAGAGCCACCAGGTGAACCACATCTTATTCCACGCACAGACACACACACACTGGGGTAGAATGACAAATCAAACCTGCAGAGGTAAACACTGCAGATAATGTCTGAGCCACTTTAGGTGTGAGCACACAACAGAACATTAGTTTCATATGGCTTTAGCCTCATTAATAACCCTTGGCTTCAGATCAACTTGATCATAATCTTGCGCCTAAAACAGGGTCATAATCTGAACACATAATCCTCTCTAAATTTCAATAAAACAGCTTCTCATGAGGACAGAAGTAAAGCATACATGCAATACACACACAAACACAGACAGTTCTTTTGTGTTATGGTCAGTGACCCCAAGAGAAAATGAGAGCAGAGAAGTAATCCCTTAGAAGAGAAACAGGCATGTGATGAGGGAGGCAACAAGGCAAGACAGAGTGGTCCTGCTTCAGTTAGCCCGCTAACATGATCTGAAATGCTCCATGCTCAAAACAGACCTAATTAATAGGGCATCCCAGAGCCTATGGCTAGGCTAATGCTAAAAGTAATGAAGAAACGAACACAGAAGCTAATGCTAGTGGAAGTGCTGCAGACAGTTGTGTCTAGTTACTGAGGTGGAAGAGATCTGTGTTAAAGGGATTGTGAATTAAGTAATTTGGTCTGGAGTAACTAATGTCCTTGTTTTAGTGCCGTAGGAGAGCTGTTGGAAAAACACATATCAGCACACAGTGTACTGCTGCTATGCGGTAGTATATTATGCACTTTATACAATATATAAAAAGACCTTTAAATTTAAAAACCTTTTTCTTAGGAAAATGTAAATGTCGGATGTATTTCCATTGAGTATTTTTTACATTTAGAAATTTCTTTGGAAACAAACCCATTAGGAAATATAATATGTAGAACATATGAATGAATAAATAGTTTAAATGATTGAAAACCCTTTTACAGAGGTTTTGGTGTTAAGGCAAATAAAGGGGCTGCACTGGGCAAAGTTTAGATTTATGACCCTGTGTCCTTCTTCATAAATGTCACCATCTGTGCAATTGTTAAAATGAATGGTAATATACTGTGTGAGTAGACAGAGAAGGTGTCGTTTTTAGAGGCCGGTGGCAGTGAGTGGATTTAAAAGAGCATCTCAACACTTGATTATATGCATGATATTGCATGTGTGTCTGGGAACTTGTACTGAAGCCGTTTCTGCCCCGCCTTTGAGCCGCCTCAGGGATTAAATGCTGACTTTGACTCCTTGGCCTTCTCTGACACTTCTCTCATCCCATTCTCTCACTTGGTTTACCACCCTCCCATCTAATTTGTCCCGCTTTCTCTCTGCCACGGGTCTTGTTTTTCCTTCCACTCCATTTGTTTTCTGTCCCTTTCGGTAGGTTCACCCGTTCGTCT
This sequence comes from Ctenopoma multispine, assembly GCA_034779795.1. Lineage (NCBI taxonomy): Eukaryota > Metazoa > Chordata > Actinopteri > Anabantiformes > Anabantidae > Ctenopoma > Ctenopoma multispine. Next base: position 7,276,534 of record JAUYWH010000008.1, on the reverse strand, counting down.
CCACTCTTTTCTTTATTCCTCTTAGACTCTCTCTTTCCCTTCTCCCTCTATTTTCCTGTGCTATGAATGCAAATAGCCTGACAGAAATTAGCAAAGAGAACCCAACAAGAACACACATACCCATTCTCTACGCTGCTCTGCTCCTAATGGGATAGTTGGACGATTGATTGCTTCCCATCACCAACACTGGTTACATGTAGATAAGGGTGCATACAATCAGGTGCAAATGCATAAATGCAGACAAAAGCACATAAACAAACATCCCATAGGCACATATTTGTCACATATGTCATAAGCAAAACACAAACAGCAAAATGATATTGGCACAAATTAGCTTTTTCTTCTATGGCTTCACTCTTTGGTCTCAGAATAGATCCACACTAAGCTAAATGTGAAAATGCAGTTCACATAATTGTGCAAGCAAAATGTGTTCCCACATTTGTGTTTTCAAGTTGCTTTGGTAAAGATCTCAATTTACACACCATAACAGTTTTAAAAAGATCTGAATGCCTCCATTTTCCATCTCCTTTTTAGTTAGCAAAACAGTCTCAGCTGAATCACTCTTCCATCTCCTTCTCTTCACAGCAACCTATATTTCAATATAAAGCTACAATTTATTATTATTTTTACAGCTTTCATTTACATGTTTTTTCTTTTTTTTTTGCTGTCCAACACCATGAAAAACCTAAATTTCACATAGAATTAAAAATACTATGTATACTGTACTATTAACCAGCCCCCAAACATGTTTGGCTAAATTTCTACTGGCCATATGAAAACCTGACAGGCTGACATCTATCTACACTGCATTTCAAAAGTTTGTTTTTTGGGGTGTGAAGATTCCAGCTTATGGTAGAAATGAGAAAAAGAGCTTGCCAGTTAAGTGTGGACATAATTTACCCCTGTCTTCCTCAGGGCCTGCAGGTCAGTGTCTGGGTCAGAACTTCATGGTTTGTTGTGCTGTGAATTCTCACAGGGAGTAAGGCCAAAGGACTGAAAGACCAGGGGCAACCCATCTATCTACTGTGGTCAAACAGAGAGAGGGACATAGTTGACTGAGCACACACACACATACACACGGTTAGGCATAAAGAACACACACACATACCCACTTACTCAGCACACCTAGCCATGACATTCAAGCCTAATTAAAGTACAGTTGACACTCCATTGGAGACACATGGGTATGCTTAGCAGTTCTGGTGTATGTGTGTGTGCTGTGGGTGAGAGAGAGAGAGACAAAGAGACAGTTAAAGAGAGAGTAGGGGTTTATATGTGTGTGCACTAAAGCTTTTAGCCTGTTAATGTTTGAGTTGGGTGAATACACATGGGAGAGTCAGCCAGTGTATAGGCAAAGCTTGAAGAGCTCATTACAGCATTTGTGTGAATCCAACTATACCTAAAAGTATGTTTGACTCCTGTCTGGCTGCGATTTTTGTATCTGTGCATCTTTGTTGTGTGTGAGTGCTACATTATTTATGAACAACTGAATTTTCGTGCCCTCACTTGAGCCGCTGTCCGTCTTGAGGTGTGCACGTCCATTCTATAATTAATGAATCAACCTTTTTTTTGTATAAGATTTTTATCTTTATTTGGACTTGGATCCTTCTAGTGTAGGGACCAATATGTGTAGCTGTGTACCAAGCAGTATGTGTAGCTCCCAAAAGTTGTATCATATTGGCGTGAAGCTTAACTTAAATCACACACACATATGTTCACATAAACACACACACTGTCTCCCTAAAACAGAGAAGCTGCAAGGCAGTTGCTGCTTCTCTTTCTCTTACTGTTCCTTTCCATCCTTTTTCTCTGTCTCCTCTCCCACTCCTCCTTCCTTTGCTTCACCGTCTGACGTTCCTGACAGGAAGACTGACGGATGCACAATGACAGACAACCCCCTCTGCACATTTCAAAGGCCACACACAGACAGACACAAACACACAAAGACAGGCTCACGAAGACATGAAAACACACATTCTGTATGCAGATAGAGACACACAAGCATACACACACACGTGAAGAACAACTACAGTTAAATATAACAGAAACATATATGAAAACAGTCACACATACACAACCTCCCACATATAGATACGGTATATACATGTACCTTTTGCCAGACTGACGTAGGATGAGTCCTGGTTTGCTGCCCACTGTGTGGGCTGACTGGGGCATCAGCTTTATAAACTGTCCAACAGGACTCGCTAAGATGAACCATCTGTAGTTTTAAAAGCCCTTGCTTTGTGTCTGTGTGTCACAGATTGCAAACAGCACGCACAAAAAAGTAATGCAATCCAATGAAATAATCTATTTCATTGGATTGCAATAATAATAATTTTTGAACCATCAATTTTGACACAGTGCAGCCAAACAACATCGAGCAGCCCCACAAAGCTTCAAAAATAACCACAGAATTGAATGGAAACTGCTCTGACAGAGTCTCATTAAAGATCGAACACTACAGGCCTCACAAAGGCAGTATATTACATGGTCATTGCACTGGATTGCTTATATTTCACTCTTTCCGCTACAGTCATTCAGTTGGAACGGCCCGCTACACCTGAATTTTCAACATCACAGCAATCTGCGGTGTATAATATTGCTTTATGTATCACTATTTTCCAACCGTCACTCAAATTGTCACAGCAGGAGTCCTGTTGTTTTCTGTTCTGCTCAGTGCATTTGCCGCGGTAAGCAAATGTTACTTTTGGTACAAATTCAACACTCCATCATGTGCCACACAACAAATTCATATTAATATGAATGCAGCGGAAGACAGTGAAACTCTCATCTTAAAATGTTAACAGTGGCTAATGTTAGTGTTTAAAGCAAGCTAACATCACCAGACGTGTATCTAAATATAAATCCAGCTTGTTCCAGTGCAGATATACGTCAACACACTCAGTGTGTTATGATGACCAGCAAAGACCTTTTCCCTCCTGTAGCTATCCTGTGGGCAGGGAGGGCAGAGAGGGCAGTGTTGCTGCAGCACTGGCTCTAATCACAGTTGCTCACAACAGCTCAGTGTTGTTTGTAAGGTCTGTATTCGTACACAGCTCCAGTAATTTTACAGGGGGGACTGTGGCTGTTATATTCATTAGACAAGTTGGAAAAATCTGCCCACTTGTGGCTTATATGGTATACCAGTGTCCCTGTTGTCAGACCAAAATCTACCCAGGGATAAGAAATATTAAGGTTGTGCCCCCTGAAATAGGCTGGCACAGTTTTTTATCTACAAAGCGCCAAGAAGAAATGAGTTAAACTCATCAAAATGTATCAATGTACTCAAGAGCTGGCACCAAAAGATGTTAGAAGATGATGCTGATGGTGCTAAAGTGATATCAGAGGGGTCAAAACTGAGACACGCAGCATTAACTGCATTGAATAATATTCATAATAAGGTGTTGATATAAAAGGAATTGCTGGTCTGCAGGCACATTTTAAGTGCAGAATTGCATTACCTGGCCACCAAACCTAATGCACGAAATAAGCTTCCATAGTCATTATCGGTCCATGTTTTATTATGTAAGAATCTCATTTTCTTTTGTACTTGAGTCTGTCAGTAGTTATTGAGTAGCAAAGTAATTGATGAGACAGTGCCAGGAGGATCCTTGAGGACACTGACAGCTACAGTTGTTTCCTGTGTTAGGTTGTATGCAAATTATATATTTCGAGTAAAGGTACTGTAGAAGTTACAGTTGAAACTATATTACAAACACAAATTAATTCTCAAAGACGTTTAACACTTTGCAGTTTAGTCACCCTTAAACTATTTAGGTTTGTGTTGAGGTAAGAGATCTCTTTGAATTCTTCAAAGCAAGTGAATAATAAATAATGCGTGTGCTTTGTACATTTAATGCTATCTTCGGTTTGAGATAAGGGCAAATTTCTTCAGACACATAATGACAGGGACGTCAGGTGCTGTCCACAGTGAGATTGTCAGTGTGTGACTACATCGAGTTGTATCTGGACACCACTCAGTGTTGCCTCGCGACAGAGAAGCAAAATGATGATACTCTTACCAAGACACGCACAAACATATGCAAGCAGAACATGCAAGTATATCCACACAGGGGCCCCACAAACTCATCACAAACACATAACTCACTGCCTAAGACTCTCTCTCACACAGTGTTGAATCCACCTATATCCTTATTTTCCCATCTAGATAGAGTAATGCTACAGTAGCCTCCAATTCCATTTTCTGCACTGACTCTCCCTTCTCCTCGCTGTCCCCGTCTCTCACTCATTTCCACTTTCTCTCCCTCTCCCTTTCCCTTTCTACATCTCTTCCTTTGCCTCTGTATTCCCTCAGTCTCCTCCCGTCTCGTAAGCCACCTTATTTTCTTTTTTCACTCTCAATCACAGTATGTTAACAGCTCCCTTGTTGCTTTTACTCTAGCTCACTCTCTCTTTTTCTTTCTGTACGGTCCAGCGGGGTTGCTGACAGTAACCACAGTACAGTAGGTTGCAATTAATCTTTCAAATAATTCTCTCTCACCACAGACAGTGGATGCACAAGCAGAGAGAAAGAAAGTAAGAGCTAGAGGAGAGGGTTAGAAGGCACCAGAGAGGCGAGATAGACAGCAAAACAAAAGAGACACCAGAGACAGTCAACTTCTATTCCTTCATTATAAATATGATTTTAAAAGAATCTTGCTGCCCATGTGCAAATGGAAGTCCATAAATTTTGTTCTTTTCCAATAATTTTCAGAAATCCTAAGCAGAGCTTGGTGAGGAGGAGTAAAAATGGTGCAGTTGCTGGCTGCCAAATCTGTTTCTACACGTCACAGTCTCAGAAGGTATAATTAATCAGAGATTGATGCATTAAACATGAAGTCCACATTTTTAATATACACTATGCCTCCATTTTGACATTCATTGTTAAATAGAGTGGCAGCCAATATATTTTGTTGAGCTGTTGGTGAAATAAGACATTCAAAAATACTTAAATTTGAAAAGCAATTTCTCGTAGTTCAGACAGGAGTGCAATGATTGACACTGACTCAAGGTTTGGAGGAACAAAAGTTCTCCTCTGCCATAGCTCTCTTTTCAGTACTTAAAGAGTGTTTTATTTTCACAGCCTTGTGGGCAATTCTTAGCAATCTTTTTCATCGGTCAGACAGTTGATAGGGTAAGGGTTTTTTTTGCTTGTCAAGTAAGTAGCTCTGGATCTAGCTAATGTGATAAAAAAAAAAATGTTTCACCATTAGATACATTCTGCACTTCTCTGAACATCAGGTGTCTAAATATTAAGCAATGTAATTCTACGGTAAATTAAGCATTTAAGTGAACAGCATGGTTGTGTCTGTCCAGAGTTAGCATGTTACTGTATCATATGAAGTATATTTCCTCTGTTTAACAATTCGTTTTATCTGAATTGACCCTAAAATTATAAAAGGTATAAGGTAAAACAATAGCACTCACTCACCACCCACCACAAGGTGCATTTACCTGCTGATAATTCATGTAACATTATTAAACACAAGTAGGGAAAGTGATAGAAACAAAAACAATCCATTAATTACTATATTACACATTTATAGTGTCCTACAACACACAACACACGGGACTACAATAATCCCTGATCATAGATCTAACCTGCGCAGCATTATCAGAGCCTTCAGCTGCAGACAAGCTGTAAAAATGTGACTGTGCATAAAGAAACATGTTACTATACTACAATGTACTGTATACCATTTAGTATTGTTTTCAGAATTTCATATTTCAGTTTTCAGTTTGTTTTCATGGACTTAAATGGTACTTTCCAATCACAAATATGTCACCACACTACGTGAGTTCAGATTTCTATTCTTTTTACACCCTGTAGGTTAAAACATCACAGGCTAAATGATCTATCTAAAATACAACTTTAAGCTAAAACAATATTGAAAATCACTTTCAGCCAGCACATCACCAAATGAACAGTCATTGCCACCTTGCGTCACATGACCTCAACACTGTAGGCTGAATTGCTAAATGGATATATCGGGTTCTGTTCGAGGACAGCACTGGCATGTATCTGTTTCTGCTGTAAAACATGAACTGTAAAAGTATTTTTATGTGTCAAGAATTGTTTTATGATCCCAATAGATTAAAAATTAAGAAGGTGTTGTGTACTAATTTTTAAATAATGACCACATTAGCTCTTCGGGTACTAAATAGAGGTGAGCTGGTTTTCTCTATACCAAATGCATCATTGGAATAAGTTTACAGTATGCCACTTATGCCATTTAGCAACAAAAAAGCAAACACTGGGCGACAAACCCTTTTTTTGTAAACTAAAAAGTATTATTGAAGCAATTTCTATATATACACCAAACAATGTATGTATGGGTTTATTTTAGTCTTTTTATGTCCAGTTTAGGATGAAATATAATCTCTTTTTCTAAGATGATCAGCAATTCTTTCTAGAAAAAGAGCTAAAAACTTTCACTATTACACCAAAGAAAATAAAGAAAATAAAACAAAGCTGTCAGACTGGAGTTTGTGGCATGCTGAGCTGTGCTAAATTGTGCATGACCATCTTCCCGACTTTGCAGTGCCTTTTAATTACACTATTTAATTAATGTTTATCCATTTAGATATATTGCCTGAGTGTCTTAAGTTTTTGTTACGCAAGTGAAATACATCCTTGTAACATAAAGGCATTTTCTATGCTTGCTAAAGAAAGAATAATTAACACTAATTTAATTTATTTGGAGGGGTAAACCCACAGTTAAGAGCAGATCTTGTAAAAGCCATCAGGAAAGAAGAGAAGAAAAGAAAGAACAGAGGGATGACGATTGGTGGTAAATAGTGATGTAGCTAAGAAGAGGGACTGAGGATGGGGAGACAAGGCTGCATGTCTGCTAAAATGAAAACCAGAGGAAAAACAAAGAGAATACGAATGAGAAAAGCAGAGAAAGACAAGCAACAATATGAGTACGAGAAAAACAGGGAACAAAGAAGAAAGAAGGCAAGGAGAAGAAACAATAAGAAAACAGATTACTAAAGAGAAGAGTGCAAACAAAGAAATCAACTATAAGGATGAGAGCAGAACAAGACAGAAACAGTGGAAGCAAGGAGTGTGAGGAAAAGCAGGTGTAGATGAGGAGAGCGAGATGAAGGATTACAGTGAGATAGTCACACTTCGCTCTTATTGTCTGCAGCAGACAATCATGGCTCACAGTGAGACTGTATGTGTGGTGGTGTAATGTGTAAAGATCAGTGTGAATGTGTGTCTATGCTGAGAGGTCTGTTTGCACTACAAGAAATGGTAGGCGTGAGGAGGGAAAGGGTAAGAAACCATACGCAACATGCAAGGAAACAACAATATGCTGTTGTGCATCAACTGTAAATCACGGAGACATACAGGCACAGACATTTACATTTTAGGCATCTGATCAAGGGTCTTGTTCAGAATAAATTACAGTGGGTGTACATACTGTAGATTGCCAATATTCAAAACATCTAAGAATAACCCAGTGGAAGGAGGCCAATAGAGCAAGATAGACATGTTGTTCGCTCAGGGTGCCTCAAAGTTGGTGAAAATAGGCACAGTATCCACTCAAGCAGGATTTTTGTCTGGTGCAATAAAGTGCAAGACAGTCAATGTCAAGCATGAATCTTTCCAGGCATCCATAAATTCCTCCCTCCAGTTACTGCTACATCAAGCTGAGGTTTCAAACTGTGAGTCACACCTTCCCAGGGGGTCACAGGGGAGTTGAAAAGAGGCGCACAGGGAGAGACATGTGGCAAAGATACCGCGTGAGGTGAAAGGGAAAGGTGCATGCCACTACAGTGGAAACAACAGGAAGGTGGGTATTTTAGTTTAGCCTGCAGATTTGACCTGCTTGTCAACATGGGCAGTAGTGGGAGCTCGAGCAGGGACTTTGACTCTCGACTAATGGAGGAAATTGAGGTACTTAAAATGTTAAGAGACCAATTGCTGCAATTTGCATCAAAAATGGCACTGCTTCTTGGAGTCATGAATCTGAACACACAGACATGATATGTATATATTTTTACATTCAGTCTGACTTACATTTACCATGGATATTATTATCACCAACCATTGTTAATAAACGTCTATAACTCTGCTTTAAAAATACAGATCCTACTTAAGTGACCCTCACTATACTGTGTAAAAACACAATCTACTAATTTGTGTGCAGTATTAATCTATATGTGGAATACTTGTTAACACATAATGAACAAATCTCTGTTCCTATTTCATCCTTTTCTTTAAATCTTTCATTTACAATTGTTTTCATTGATCCACGTTTCTGTCATCTTTAATTTCTCCCTTCTCTGTCTCCTCTCTCTCCATCTTTTCACTCAACTGGATGTTAGAGTCACCATGAAGGGTGCATTTGTTATTTGTAATACATTAGACCCTCACACAGCTGTGAAGATTACTCAACCTGACAATAAAAAGTTAAATAGCACCTGAATCAGCTGGTATATCTGCCATTTAGTGAATGCCCCTCTTTATCACTTTCACCTCCTCCTAGTAAAACTGAAAACTGGAAACATCCACTATGCCTGGAGTAACTTTACTCTCATATATATGTGTTAAATATCAGCGTGCCTCCTGTTAAATAGCACAGCTAAATAAAAACTCTAAGATGCAAGTGTAATTTCAAGTAGTTCTAAGAAAAGCTGATATAAAAAGACGTTACAAAAGACGTTCAGATTCATAATGCAAGTAAGCTTTCACCCTGAATGCTCAGTGAGGTATGCAAGGTCAGAGCCACATGGACCTCACAAAATATGAAAAAATAATATTCTTGTATTCTTAGAGCAGAGATGAATTATAGAAAAGGTGAAAAAGGTCATTTTTTTCCACCAGCAGAGCCAGAGACATAAGACAGAGACACAGTGTCAGCAACAGTATGTGGATTTATTAATTAAAGATCTTTATCTTTAATTCTACTGACAGAAGGAGCAAGAGGAGACTGTGCTCTAGAGAAAGAGAGGTGATTGGATAAAAACGGAGTGAGGGGTGAGGAAAGCTTGGAGGTAAACCAATAGAGTAATAGAGAGAAAAACGATGGAGAGGCGGCTATTCTGGAGGAGAAGATAGATGGAAAGATAGTAGTGGGGAAAAAAAGGAAACATGACATTGATGTGGAAGCGAATGGAGCAGATGTGAGTGGAGAGAGGAGGAAATGAGGTGAGAGGTAAGAATGAGGGAAACTGTAAAAAGATGGAACGAAGGTGTGGAGGGGAGGGGGGACTCAGGGTGATGAGGCCTTATGGTGGGATATTTTTACCTCTTTCCTGTGATGGAGTGATGAGAGGTGGGAGGCAGAGAAGAAGATGAAAACTGTAATTAATGGAGGAGGCAAGGAAGGAGGCGGTGGGTCGAGGGCTTGCATTGCAAAAAATAAAAAATAAAAAGAACAGCGAGTGTACAAATCTTAATCCCCTCTCAATGTACTGTATTTAAACGCTGCTTACTGTATGTGCATTTTTAAAATAATACAACCTTATTCCAGTTAAAAAAAAATAAAAAAAAAGACAACCTGCATGGTTGCTTGCATTTACATCATCATGTAACAAGTGGTTACAAATTATCCTCATTTGCACGGTACTTTTAGTGTTCACTGTAATTCTGCTTACATTAAACTAAGCTGGTGTTCCTATGCAGTCAGGTAAATAGCTTCATGGGCACAAACACACCATATCATTACTACAATTATCCCCTTCATTACGCTGTGATATTATTCCAGTCTTTTGCTTTGTAGAGCGAGTGTATATTTCTCTCAGCTTATTTAAACAAACACCTGTTAATGGCCAACTCCTCATTCTGGCTCACAATCCTCCGAGCTTTTATCCACAGTTTCATTTTTTTGTCATGTTGTGTAATAGAAGTGATGCGCTAATTGCAATACACAGTTATGTTATGTAGCCTAACACCTCCTTATGTCATTATCTAAGCCAAGCGTTCATACAGCAATCTGGCTAAGATGACAAAATAAAAGTTAAGCCACGCACGCCAGTTTTCACGCTGTCACGCCATCGCCCATTACATCTTCTTTCCACACCTCCTGCGCAAACATGCAATTCCAGTAAATACTAAAGACTCTTTATCTTTTCTCAGCACTTACCTGTGCCTCAGCTCACTGGATTGCAAGACATTTTTGAGCATTAAAATCATGAATCTATGTGTTGCTATTGGCTGACTGTGCTGCTTCAGAAGCGCTTACTCAGCAGCTACAGAAGAAATACAATTGTACCAACAATCAATGTTCAAACTTATGTTTGACCCTGCTGGCTTGAAAGAGCTCACTCATCAGCCTAGAGATTTATAGTAACTCAGTAAAGTGTTGCGTCTTTCTACAAACATCTTATTTTCTGAATAACTTGCAGCTACAGCATGAAGATCAAGTATCTTGTGTGACTTAATATATATCGAGCTTGCAAAGGGCATGCAAGTGCTCTCTGTCACCCCTGAGGTTTCAGTGTGCTTGTTAATAAATGATTTTGTGAGATGGGTCCAAAGGTGCTACAAGGTACTTAGGATTCAGGTCAACATCACTTGACCCACACAGGCCAGCTTGCCAAATAGCCTCGGTAATAAGACTGGAGGCTGAATGAGAAAAGTCATTATAAGAGAGTAACAGGCAGACATAAGGAGATGTTTCAATACAAAACATCCTGATCTTGCTGTTTTCTCACTGTCCTGTATTCCAATTCCTCCTTCTCTGGTCATGCTCTTTTGACATCACTTGACTCAATTTTGTCACTTAATCCCAATCTTCTTTTTCTTTTTCTTTTCTACCTCTTATACTCCCGAGTAATCTCATTTACTCCCGTTCTGTTTGCGTCTCAAAGAGATCACTCGTTTACATGCCTCTTCATCTTTATTTTCATCTTTCTTTTCTCACTCTGCCATTCATCAAAATCTTTCTCCCTCTCTCTCATTATACCTCGCTCTCATCATTTAATTTTCTCCTACTCTCTCTCAATCAACTCCTAGCCTAGAGCCATTTTTTTTCCATTTGCAAATGCGCCGCTGACTCCTTCTATCCTTTTCTTTTTCCCTCTCCCACTGCCCTCTCTCCCTGGCGCTGACAGATAAAGATGGTGATTTTAAAGACTTCAATTATTTTCACTAGAAAAAAAAAAAAAAAATCATTAGTAAATTAAAGTGAGTGCAGTGTCATCAAACAGCATAGGAATGCAAACAAGTTAAGGAAATTTTAAATGAAGATGATCACAATATTTATTTAGTTGAATTGCGTAAGCAGTTTTTCTTTTTTCCCTCTCTTATTCCCTCCTTGCTGCAGGGCAGGTGCCAGCTCTCATTAGAAAGTGTTGGTCGACAAGATCTCAGTGAGCTCACTGAGCTGTTTCTCTCCCTCTCCCTTGTCCTGACCTTTCACCTATCAATGTGAGAGAAAACACTGTGCACACAACACATACATTGCCCACAAGATTTACAGCTGCGCACGCACACACACACACGCACACACACACCGATCCCTATGTATAAAAATGTATGCAGTAGTCCCTAACACACAAAACCTACTCATAATTCATAAAACAGCTGTTTGAGCCCTGAGGTAACACATCACACAGTCCAGCAGCATCACCTGTATACACATGGTAAATTGCACATGAAGAGACCACTCATCAAATACACATGTCCGCAAACCACTCTGCACACAAACACACACAAAATCTCTCTATGTGCCCTATAACTACAGCTAATGCTCAGTACCCTCAGGCTCAGACAGTGCACCACCAACCAGCGCCTTCTGAAAACTGGTCTCAGACTCAGTGCTCCTCACACTCTCTCATTGTGGGCCACTAACTCATACTGGAAGCCTGCCAGCCCCAAGGTGAGGTTGGGTGTAACATGGTCCTACAGGACAGCATTATAAATGCTGTATTGGCCCGTTACACCCAGGCAACTTTGTTATCTAAACTTCATTTTAGGTTTGTGTTCCTTAAATGCATCCTTGTCTACTCCACTGTAAAGATTTAAAATGTTATAGGAGGATTAGGACAGGATTATTATCTACTCGCCTATGGTTCTGAAACTGTGAGATTGTCTCGAGATTCTACCTTGTTGTAAGGAAGGTCATTGGTTTGCTTCCTCAGATTAGGCAGACATCTTTATCTCCCCAAGTTAGAACAGAGTTTGGCAAAAACAGCCTTTAAACACATCTCATTTCCTCTTGGACAATGTACAGACAGGATTGCTAGAAGATGTCTGTTTTAAGGGTTGGAACGAAGCACTAACTCAAGGCAGTTTCTTTGCTTCTAAATTTTGCATCAGATTTGGAAACTCGGAAATGTAATTAAATTGTTTAGGATACATGGGACTGGCATACTTTTTTACATTCACTGTTAAAGTGAAGATGGCATTAACAATGCTGACACCCCATCTCAGAGCATAAAGACTCTTGCTACCAGACTACCTGGTATAGTACTACAGTGTAGTTAGTGTTTAGATACTGGTTTGCTTGTCCAAAGTAGAAGTACCATATTCTAAAATAATAAAAAAAAATTTAAACAGTTTGCAAAGGCCTGAGCTCTTCAGTTAAAGTTTATTAAGAGCTGATATTAGTGTGAGTATTTCCAAGGCTAACACTCCCATCAACTGACAAAAAAGAGAGAGGAGAGGCTCATTAGATGCAACAAGGTATTAATTTATTTTATATAAAAAAGGTGAAAACATAAAAAAGTCATTAAAGACAGGTGAACATTTAGTCATAGTATCATTTGTAACCTATGGATATTTAGTTATTTTGAAGACTGCACTCAAACAGAAAGGACCAAAGGTGGCAAAAGTGTATGAAAATATTTTGTTTGTTGCAATCTCTTCTCTTTTTTTGCATCTGAAAAGCCTTTTATTTCATTGTGTGCTTTTTTAATTGTATCTCAGTTTGCAAGTGTTTTTCAACTGCTGATTTTATTTTCCTTCACTGTAACAACCTTGGTCTGTTGATAACATCTTATGCTGTAGTCCCTTTTCATGTCTTAATTACTACTTAACATGCATTCTTGGTTTTTGACTATGCATAACATGTCTTCATTCCAGAAAACCGATTACAGTCCGTTAGGCTAGTGACTGTTGAAAAGAAAAATAAATGGGTAATTTTTCAAAGAATTCATTTCAGTGGCACAGTGAGTAAGAAGGGTTTGTATAATAATTACTTCTGGAAAAAGGCCCCAGGCATCGGTGTTCATAAAGGTCATAATGTGACGAGCTGGTTAGGCAGATAGTTAGGGTTTGGGACTATGAGCTTGTCTCAACCCGAAGACCGGGTGGCAACTCTTTCATGCTGTCCTCTGGCTGTCATCGTCACGCACCCACTCACGCAGAACCCAAATTATAACAGTGTGAAGCCATGTGAATGCATGGATTTGTGCTGTATGTGTGTGTGAGAGAGAAAGAGAGAGAGAGAGAGAGAGAGAGAGAGAGAAACGAAGCAGGACAGAAAGAGAGATAGGAGAGAGGGAGATGACAAAAGGTTAGGGCTAAACTATATCTCTAAATTTGGCATGAGCTCAGATCAAAGAACAGTGATTGTAGAGAAAGAGGTGATCATACCTCATCAAGTACCACCAGCCTTTCTTTCTTAACTATCATTTTTCTGTCCTTTAAGATTCCGTATTCATGCACGTTCACACAAAGTCAGAGTGTTTCACAATAAGTGTAGACATCAGCAAACTGGCATTGTGTTTTTAAGACTGAAACATGCATATGTAAATAAGAAAATGTCCACAGGGGCCATTTGGAGACATTTGAATGGCTGTTTCACGGATGGATTTATATATTCTTTTTCATTTGAAACCCACCACCTGACAGGATTTGGTAAACATGCACATTGGCTTTTTTTGTAAGCGGGTGTGCAAGCTAAAGCTATTCAAAACATGTTTCAGACAATATTTATTACAGTCTTACTGTGGATACGGGGAACAGCTTAAATGTCTTTCATTGTGGATGGAGATATTCACCAAACGGACATGAAAACACTATTGTGGATACATGCTGTTTTCACACATAAAAAATATTTTCTAATTTAGCTAGCTTAGTTTTCACAGTTTGTCTTGTTCCCTTTTTCCCTGCTTCATCCCAAATCCCAAATGGTTATGTAATCCATCACACTCCCTCTGTCTCCCTCTTTCCATCTCTCCCTCTCTATTGCTCTCCGCCTGACTCTTTACATGGGTGGAACAAATGGAGATCAGTCGTACTAATGCTGAGTTAGGCCCCTCGTCGCTCTGACAAAGCTACAGCATTACCCCTCTCATTTAACCAGCGCTCCTAGCCACAGGCTCACACATGCACAAACACACATACATACTTGAAATGGCACATTTATCTCTGTTTTGCTCGTGAGTACTCGTCCATATGCATATAGGTATAAAAGTGCACCTGCACACACATGTCCAGAGTTTTTCGTGCATTCTTTTCATGCATGAGTGACATGCATATATTTCAGCCCTGTAACAGTGGTGCTCAAGGCATTTTCAATGCTCAGGTCAGCTGGAGTGCTCTTTATCAAGGTTCCTCAGAGTCAAGTGTGCATAAGCCTGGTTGCTGTCTATAGCTTATGTAGGAGACCTTTAATTGTGTTCTTAAGGGGTAGGCAGGGCTTATAACAACATGGTTCTTATTTTTGTTGTGTTGGCCATTGTCTCTACTGGATTTCGTGCTATATTCACCAAGTGACTTGCTGATATTAGCCAACCGTACTTGATAGAAAAAAACATAGCAGAACAGTAAAAATATTGTCCGCACTGGCTGTATTAAGAAACATTAAGATTATATTATATCCAGATTGTCAGTTATAAACCATTGTTTGAACTCTGACCTACCGTACTTGAAATACATTTAAAACAGTGGATAATTAACATTTCATCTGTGCTCACTTCAGTTCTACCTTCAAAGAAAGTACCGTAAATCTGTTTAAGGCTTTTCTACAACCTGTATAATCATTCAAATCTTGGTGTTTCTTGTGCAATCAGATTTTTTTCCAGCATAGTTATTATATTCCAAGATCTCAACAGCTTCCTAATTATTGGTAGAAACTATGAAAAAAAGACTCAAAAAGACTTGTGATAACTATCCTTTAGGAGCATCCACTGTGTCTGCACACATGTGAAACATATTATCATCCTTACTACGGCTTTTCTTTGCCCTTTCTTAACACAGTATAAGCAGGGGAAGAGGCACACACCCAGACAAACACACCCACTCACACATTACAGCACAATAAAGCGTTAGTAGGAGTCTTGTACTTCAATCAGCCAATTAACCTGGAGCAGAGCAGAACAAAGCATTTGGCATTTGCCAATAGGGCAGCCACCTTCCCGTGATAATTACTCTATGAGCGAGCACACACATTCACACACACATATATATATATAGATATATACACAAAGAGACACACACACACCCTCAGCGTAACATCTATCACACGTCATGTTGGAGACAATGGCGGCTATACTTCCAGCATAATCAATTATTTATCCTTGTCAACACATGAGCAATCTCCAAATGCCGTGTCCACACGTAAACACACACAAATGCAGACATACACACACATACAAAAAGTGATTGTTGTCAAAGTTGAAAACAGTATGCAGACAATATGAATGGTGTGATTCTGAGCAGTGCCTTAGGGCATTGAAATGGTTCATGAAATGGAAGGCCTACACACATTCTTGAATAAAGGCATGCTAACACAAACGCACACACACACACACACACACACACACACACACACACACACACACACACACAAACACACACAAACACAAACACATGAATAAGCCCAACATCATGTGTACAATTGAGACATTTTTCCTGGAGAGAGAGCCTCGGTTTTGAAATGTCAAGATAAAATGCCGTGACAGTGGTGGAAGAAAACATGAGAGAATGTTTGAAAGTGAGAGAAAAGAGGGGAAAAGAGGGAGGCCTGCAAAAAACCCATGTATATTTGATTGAGAAAGGAAATGCAGAGAGATGAAAAAGGAAAACGAGGAAAAGAGAGAAAAGATGATGGAGAGTTACAGTAAATTGGCAAGGCCGCTTCTGAAAGCACGCTTTAGGGGAGAGGAGGGGAGGGAGGGAAATAGAGTGAAAGACAGAATAAGAGGCAGAGGCTAGGGAGTCAGAGAGAAATGCAGAAGCCAGAAAGGATTGTTAGCTGGTAAACGACTGTCACTTTCTTTAGAGAGATAAACAGATTTGACACCTACGCATTCTTCCTCTCTCCTCTTGTCCCTTTCTTTTCTCTGACTCGACACGGCCTGACAACCCTTCAAAAAAAAATCACTTTCTGACTCTCTCTCCCTCTCTGTTCCATGCTGTTCTGTACCATCTCTCACTCCTCTTTCTTGTCTCAGAAATGTGCGACAAACTTGTCCTCCCGGCAAAAAAGCAGCCTATAAGAAGAAGAAAAGGGAGAACTACATGAAGAAAGACCCCATTTTCCACATGCGCCTTTTCTCTTCCTGACTTCCCAGAGCCTTGTGACAAGATTAGACGATGAAGGTGTATGTGTGTGTGGGGGGGCAATGAAAGAGAGATTTCTTTGCTGACATCTGGAAGAGGTAGAAAGGGATAGAGAAAAGAGAGAAGCAGGTGAGATGAAGAGTGTAAATGATACAAAGAGGAGGATCAGACGGAAGGTACACATGGTGAGTGGGAAATGGGGAGATCAGTAGAAGAGATGAAGAAGAGGACTTAAAGGAAGACATGCGTTGACGCGAAAGACTTGTGATCAGCTGCCACTGGGGATGTGTTGGTCGAGCATGCGTGTGCTCCTGCTCACAAAAAAGCTCTCCCACATGTAGAGTGAAGTATTAATCATTCTCATCTTGACCAGCACCTTTAAAGTGAAAACAGTGTGGTGGCCTGATGCTGACCGAAGAGACGAACCCACCAAAACAGATATGAGAAATAAACAGGGGCTCGTTTTAACTGGATAAACCAAAATATATAAGGAGAAAAGAGGAGGGAGATAAAGAGACAGCAGGGTAAAGAGATGGTGCAATCATTCAAATAAATGAAAAAGCAAGAAAAGATGAAATTAAGTAGGTCTGACCGCATTAGAGCGATATAGTTTCTGTCTTCTCTCCCTGTGATAAAGGAAGTTGTTCTGCTGTGATAGTGAGGCCTCTGGAGGAAAGATGCGAAAATCTAAACAATGTGAAAATTAGGCCATGCTAACACTCAAAGACACGCATGTACAAACACAAGTGTGCTCTTTCACTCCACACAACGCATTACCCACTAAAACTGGATCACGTGAAGTACAAAGCAAGCCTCCACTTGCTAGCAAGTATCTCCACTTCCCACAAACGGCCTCACAAACATACCCATACACACACATTCACACTCCAACTGTTTATGTAGGCAGGGGTAGAAATAAATAAAAGACAAGCTTCTAACAAATAAAATGAATTTTTAATCAATGGACCCATGTGAATTAGCTCTGTCATTAAGTAAACAGGAACAAGCCAGAATTTGAAATGTTCATGTTGGATCCTACATTCATTAGGCTGTTAAGAGGTGTAGTCCCCAAGGGGGAACATATATATATATACATATATACACACTACGATTCACAGGTTTAAACACACAGAGGAATGGTCATGTTTCTCATGCCTTCACTTGTGTTACTATCATTGCACATGGTTTTCTAATGATCAGTTGTTCGTTTAAATACATAAATTTGCATTAGCAAACATAACATGCTATTGGAAGATCAATACTAATGTTTGCAGAATTTAGGCCTCTGTATGTTGATGTAAATATTCCTTTATATCCTGTTGTTTTCAGCTACAATAGTCATTTTCAAATTTGAACCATGTCTACACATTCATTCTGACCTATTTGATGTTATAAAATCTGCTTTTCTTTCAAAAACATGGTCATTTCTATGTGAGTCCAAACGTTTGGCTGGTAGTGTGTATACATATACTCTGATGTTAATGTATGTAAATAGCCGAGGCTAGAAAAGATGTTTAAGGTGAAGGCAACACTTTGGGCTGTGACCCCCAGTCACTGTCCAGAAGAGCGCAGGCCTAGGATGGACCGCTGAGCGAGGGCTCTCTCTGTCTCACACACACACACACACACACACACACACACACACACACACACACACACAGACACACACACACACACACACACACACAGTTACAATGTCAGGAGAGTGTGGGTGAAGAGGAAGCAAGAAAAGAAAATGGAAGCAAAAACCGAACTGTTCTAATACACTCAGAGTGCTTTTTATAGATTTTTGGGAAGAGGGGGTGGTTATCAGGAAGATGAAGGGAAACTGTAGAGGAAGCCTGGAGAAACTGAAAGAATGACAGAAGAGAGTGAGGGATTAAAAGAGTAAAAGAAAGTGAGGGGAATAAGAGAGGGATTAAGAGATGATGAGAAACAAAGTTAGTTGAAAGGGAGGAGGAAGCGCAGATGAGGGATGGAGTAAAGCAAAACACAGCAAAGAGAGAAAAATCAAAGGTATGGAGGGTGAAAATGGGAAGACAGCCAGAGTGAGAGGTAATTCATAGTGAGATCAAAAGAGGTATGGATAACAGATAGAAAACAGAGATGGGGATGCTGAGTTGCACCTTAATCTGTGGAGAGTAGTAAAGGATTTTCATGTACATCCGATATTATGAAAGCAAGCTGTGCATCAGGAGGGAAAGGTAGATAACAGAGAAGATGGAGAGATTATAATATGACGCAGAAGGGAGTAGAGAGGAAAGAGGAAGGGGAGAGAAGCGTCAGAGAGAAAGGAAGTGAAGAAAAAGGGATCTGAGTGATGGAAACTGATTGAAACGGGAACAGAGATGAGTTGAGATGAGAGGGAGAAATTCAAGTGAGATAGTAAAGAAAAAACAGAAAGACTGAGGCAACAGAGGATGAAATAAATATATTAATCTGCCGTATTTTCTTCCAGCATGTGACAGACTGCAGTGAGCGACATTCTAGAAACCCGGTGAGCAGGGAAGTGGGTTGAGGGGGTTAGAAAAAAAAAAGAGGAAAACGATTGAGGAAGGGATGAAGCACGGGAATTGCATAATGACTTTAATGAAAGCACTGAATCCCCACCGGACACTTTAGACATGACTCCTAGGAACTGACGATGAAAAAAAAAGGTAGAGGGAGGAGCAGGAAGAGGTAAGGGGAGGGAGGTCCCTCCTGTCAATAGGAAGAAGAAAGAAAAAAAGCGGCAAAGAAAAAATATATATTGGGTTGAATTTTTAGAGTAACAAACTGAACGGCACGATAAACACAAGGTGTATGCATGTTTGTCTGTGTGTGTGTGTGTGTGCTGGGGAGATTTTGGTGAATACAACAAAACATATTATAACATTTTAAAACAATAAAAGGCACTGTGTCTTACAAATAAATCTTTCATTGCCTGAAGCAGTTACAGAGGTGTATAAAGTATTCTATTTATCCAACACTTTCATTTCCTAAAGGGAGAAAATGAATCATTTCGTATCCCTGTGTGTATTTGTATATGTGCTTTTGGGAGATGGGGGTGACGCACAAAAACATCATGCCATCTTGTGATATCTCTCCATTGATTGCAAAAATCTCTAAACTTGAACTGAGAGCCCTTGTTCTTAAATGTTTTTATTCTTATTCTGGACCCCACCTAAAGATCTTAGAAGTCATCATCATCTATACACAATGCCACAAACAATCAAAATCAAAATCAAAATAGTGTCAGATTGGTTTGATAGCAGATAATGTAACCTCAAGTTAACAGCATCATGCGTGGTAAGTTCAGGTCTTTTTGACTCCAGTCCTAGTCTTCAGACCCAACTGGCGCCGACTCAAATTAAATCACTCAAGGAAGTTTGCCAACATTTAACACAGCTCTGTCGGGAACTACAAAAGTCTTTATAAATCTCACATATGACCTGCAAACAGAAAACTTGAGGTGTTCCCATCTTCCATTTTATTGAAGTGGAAGATACAGATATTTCAATAAAGCCAAAACTATCTGTATGGAAGAAATGTAAGTTAGAAAAATAAATCATTACTCTGTTTACACAGGTTTAAGGCTGGGGCAATGTTAGACATAGGATTAGTGTTGTAGTGCAAGTAGTGGTTATAGTTAGGTTAAGTCTCCAGTGAGTGAATGTAAGTCAATGTAATGAAATGCAAAGTGACAGAAACAAACAACTGTGTGTGTGTGTGTGTGTGTGTGTGTGTGTGTGTGTGTGTTCAACATAGACACATTCAAACTTGCACACTTGCACCTCTCTGCAACACAATAACACAGTATGAAATCCTTGGTGTAGCTGTCTCCCTCCTTGTCTTTTACTCCCCTTCATTGCCTGAGGGACCAAGGCAGACTGAGGCAGACTGAGGCAGACAGACGAAGGCTGGAGGTTACATGGGGGTTAATTTAGTCTTTTAAACAGGACAACCGATTGGATTACCGGCACAGCAGAGCAGGCAGCCACTCTTAGAATTAAAAAGGACACACCTCAAAAACACGAATTAGACTCCCACCCTCTCACACTCATGCTCACAATCAAAATGCAGATCATGAAGCCAAGCATTTGCAGGGGAACAAACTGGGGTTGCTCTGTTTTTATCTCTCCCCTCCTCCTTAAGTGATTTGTTTTTTTTAAGTGGATGGGATTGGGCCTCCCAAAAAGAACACAGAAGATCACAAAAGAGAAAGGTTGAAAGAACCACCCTCCACACTCTCAGAAAAAACACATCACAACAAGATGAAAGAGGGGTGGACTAGACGGATGGAGTGATTGATTTTCATGCAGCTCTGCAGCAGATCCCTCTGGAGGCCATGATAATGTGAAAGAAAGAGAGGGACGAAGACAGAGAAAAGAGAGAAAATTGAGAAACAGAGAGAAAGAGAGAATAAAGAACAAAACTTTGCCATACTCCAGTTCCTGCCAAGCTTCTCCTCTTTTACTCCTTCGATCTGTCTTTATTTAGTTTTTTCTGTACCTCCTCTTTTGAATTATACATGGCTGTCTTTATTTTGACTGGAAAGCTAATGGAAACTGAGCGCTTGCTGAGAGAAAAAGAAGAAAGAGAAAAGGGAGAAAAAAGAAGAGAGAGACATATTTAACAGTGGGTTGAATGAATGTTTGGATGGAGAGAAAGAGAAGGGACAGGAAGAGACAGAAGAGGTGAGTCCAACTAGAAGTAGGCGGGTGAAAAAAGGCAGATCAGAAGGTCCGAAAATCACTAGTAAGACTGGAAATGATGTGGCTTTGTAGGTGTGTGGCTGCCGATCGTTTGTGAGTGTGTGCAAAAGGGGACATCTTCAGGGAAGCAGTGAGAGGTGGTGGGGGGGCAGACAAGGATAAAGGGCTTTGCAACCATGAATGTCATACTAATAAAGCCAAGTCGGATATTGAGGTTCAGCCTGTGAGATGAGGAACGACAGGAGGGAAAGAAAAATGGAAGAAGGAAAGATAAGGGAGAGAATAGAAAACCTGAGAATGAGAAAGTTAGCGTCATAGCAGAGAAAAAAAAAAGGATGTGAGAAAGTTAGACAAAGGGGTATGAAGGGATAAGGGAAGACTGAGGAATGTCCAGGAATAGGAAAATATAGCAGAGCAGGAAAAAGGTAGGAACAGAGGGGGAATGACGGAAGCAAAAGAGAAATGAGAGCGAAGCAAAATGAATGTCTGGCGATATCCCATTTTCCACAGAGGAGATGAAAGAGAGAAAGAGGGGATTAGAAAAGAGTTGGCAAAGAAGAGGCATGAGCTGCTGAAAAGGAATGGAAAAAGAGCAGAGTAGAGACATAAAAAAATGACCAAACAGGAAAACAAGCGAAATTCAGAAACGCGAAAGAGAAACAGGGTGAGGTTGATTATGGTAATCGGTGGTGTGGGGGATGTTTGTGACATGGGAGTGTTATCATTACTGCCATCTAAAAATAACATTGGCATTTGGCTGCTGTGGTCTGAGAAATGGGGAGAGAGCTGAGGAAGAGGTAATTACAACAAGCCTATTAGTATGCACGCCGCCCTCATTAAATATTCACACAGGAAACTAGGTCTGAAGAGTAATGCTCCTGGGCCAGTGCCAGACATACAGCCTGCCAGACAGTCCTGGAAACTATGTGGACATGCAACAAAGACAGAAAGAGGCTACTTTATTTACTCACCTCAACGGAAAATCTACAACACAAACAGTGAACAGTGGCCCTGGCCGCAGTGCCTACGCGCTTAGGAAAGCAAAACTTTGTGTTTCTTTAATGACAACAATCACAGCTAACTAAACCGGAGTACTTCTTACAAGAGCTAAATTAAATTTGTAAACTGTACATTAGCAATATAAACAAAAGGACACCAGGGAATTGTTGAGGAACATTAAGTGCAACTGCGTTTAGTAATACAGATACAATTAGAGATGTTTATTGTACTTCTTGTCCTTTTCTCTGTTACTCTTCCTGAATAAAGAAACTCCATGCTGAAAAATGAGAACTCTAAACTACACTGAGGACATATTCACTTACACAATTTAAGACATTTTCAGGCTTTCAAGCACCCACAGACAGTGTGATCCAAGCAGCCAACAAGCCATAAAGCCTATTAGCCAAGCAGACAGACACACAGCCAGACGGGGAGACAGTCTAGTGAACAGCAGGGAGACACATGGCTCTGAGCCTGCTAACAGAGCCTCATGTACTAATCTACAAACTTACTGAGGGAGTGTGTAACAAGTGCACAAACACGCATTCACATCTACTGCCCGTACATGCACACATGGAAAGCTGAAGTGCCGTCATACAAAGACACAAGGACAAACATGAATATAATAACAAATACCATCATCACCACACAAATGCGTTTAAAAAAAACACTTTAATAAAGACATGAATCTAAATAAACATTTCGCTGACACTCGAGGCCATTTACGCGAACACACTCACCCCGAGTGTGCTTAAACACTTGCTAACTCAGTGACACTAATCCTGTCTGACATTTTGACACAAATGCACAGCAATATAAATAAACATACGTCCACAACACATCTCACACCCAACACAACACCTCCTCTGGCACTGATACAAGCAGACAGTCTGACACTGACACAGCCAAACATTACATTCTCTCTTTGACTCCACAAGTAGCACACACATACTGAAATACACAAAAAAGGAGACACAATTACAAGACACTACTAATAAACAAATATCTAACTGTCATACGTTCAGTCTGCCCTGCATGTGTGAAAGCGTCATGTTGACAGTAGGGTTGCAACTAATGGTTTTTTTTTATTACTGTGCTGAATTTATTTAATTGAATCATCATTTTGTAGTTAATGTTAAAAAGTGTGAAAAATGCCTTCAACACTACAGGATTCTCTTAAAATTACAGTATAACTACATATCTTAAATCTGAGAATGTGTAGATTACCACTTCCCACCTAAACTGACTCCTTGTGAATTGCTTTTCATTAATACATGTAAAGAGTCATTCATTCAAAATATGTGAAGCATGTTTTGTATATACAGTATAAAGTACTATTTTCAGTAATGGCGGTGGAGATAAAATTGAAGTGTAATTCTAACATCCTCATTCTTAATTTTTTTAACCAAAAATATATTACATGCAGCTATAGTGGCTGCGAAAATGTAATTTTCACTTTGCCTGCACTTAGTGATCGATGCACACATACAGGGCACAACGTCAAAGAGACAGCCACATGTTGTCAATAAGTGGGACAGGATAACATGCAAAATTATCCAGAGTCACACCTTAACACACACTCACAGCTGGCTTCCTGAAACTAGCAAGTACAAACATGACCTAGCCTTGTCCCCGAGAAAAATCACACTGGTGAGCTGGCATACAGTGAAACAGCTCGGTGCCAAAAATGGACACCCACACACAGCGTACCTACAGCACAGTGACAAGAACATGCAAATTTGTGGTGGTGGGAAATGGAGAATGCTGAATGTGAATAAGCAATCGCTGACAACTGTTAGAAGTTGAGATTTCAGGAGTTTGAATTGGACTTTTTCTCAGCAGTGACACTCAGTTGCACACATGTAAGTATACCCCTATAGCAATACTACAGTAGTTAACACACACCCAGACATACAATACAAGCACGTCTAGCTAATAGTTATTAGTTAGACGTGCTTTCACTGTACAGTTTAAAATGTTAATTTATGTCTTATAATAAATATGCTGCTTTACTTAGCTGTGATATTTTTTATTAAAAAACAAAGTTTTGTTCTCTAAAGCTGGCAGATACCAAAGAAATAGCAGGCCACTGTTATGATCATGCATCCCAGTGTTGTGGATTTGAAGTGCCACAAAAGCTCAAGCGCTGTTTCTGACCTCTGAGTGACTTTACCAAGCCCTTTTTACACGCACGTGTTTTATTTATACCTTGCAACATAACTCCTTTCTTTGATCCATTTGTGTAGGCGACAACAAAGCCGATTTAACTTGGGTGCTACTGAATGACTGCATGAAATGCGGGCTTCGGTATTCATCCAAATGAGCAGTGGTGCACACTGCCATGAGAAGCTGAAGTGACTGCAACAAATTACCCTTGAATGTTTTTATGGATATATGGAGAGTCATGCTGGTATCTAATAGCCAATTTCAACCTTGGAGAGGCCATGATAACAAAATAACTAGAATTCTCATCCATATTTCATATTTACGTATTGTTCTGTTATTGAAAGAAAATGTTACAAGTCAACATACTGTTAATTCAAATATGACTAGACATGTATGTGCCTTGCATTCTATTCTTATTAATAAGTAATCAAATTAAAAGTAAGTCACATTATAATAGCATATTTCGATGTGTTTCTAGAGAAGGTCACCGCAGATAATCACTGATTAGTATCAGTATTTACTGACATTCACTGATCAGTATTTGTACTGGTTTTATTCTCATAAGAACTATACCAGTTTTGTATAATCAGTCATACTATACTTGTTGGAACATATCTTGTGTCACTCACAAAGTATAAACCAACAGACAAAAGAAAGACATTTTCACCAGTTATTCCTGTTGAAATAAATAATCAATATATAATAAATCCATTTTACTAAATGATCATTGCGCTCCTCTGACAGGAGCTTACTGTCTGCTCCTAGGTCCCATCTTCCCTTTGTCTGAGCCCCACAGCTACTAAATGCACTACCAGAGGATCCCAGGTCACCTAAGTCAGTGTCTGGCTTTTAAATCAGGCCTTAAAACACATCTCTATAGGAGAGTATTCATATAACTCACTCTTATAATCTCTGCTAGTTCCTGCAATTGAGTGTTAATAGATGTATGTACATGTGGGTGCACATTCGTGTGTAGGCACAGGCGTGTGTACATTACACTATTATTATTCCAGGGCAGTAGCAATAATGTGTGTGTGATTCTGCCCACTGCCCAGTAACATCTGGACTCCACGGGTTGCCCGTCAATATAAACAGCTTAGAACCCGATAAACTTTAAGATTGATGCCAAGTTGGCAAATTCTCTTCTGAACGACTAAGCACTGTGCTTCAGCTAAAGTTAGCTAACATTAATTTAACACAGTTTGTGGTAGGGATGCTTATTTTAAGTGGCCTATGTGCAGCTGGATTATCAAAGCTTGTATGTGAGGTAACATCAGTACGAGCTGGTTTATAATTTTGCAACAACAAAAACAATTAGCTGATCAATTAAATACACAATCTAGGACTGTTTGCCACTGTCAAACAACAACAACAACAAACAACAGGCCTCACTTGCCTGAGCTAAGGTCAGTGTTCATGATTCATGATGGGAGTTTGAAGGCAAAAGCCAATGTTGACCAGAAACAACACAAAGCCCTGTCTCACATTTGCCAAAAAAACATCTTGATTATCCCCAAGAATTCTGTGTGGAAAAAGCTGAACTTTTTGGAAGGTGTCTGTCCTGGTACTGTGTAAAACATATTTCATCATATCTATGTCATACATAGTGGTGGTAATGTGATGTTTTGGGGCTTCTTTGCAGCTTCAGGAACTGTATGACTTGCCATAATTGATGGAACCATGAATTCTGCTCTCTACTAAAAAAATCCTGAAGGAGAATGTCCAGCCTTCAGTTCATGACCTTAAGCTCAAGCACAGTTGGTGTTGCAGCAGGACAATGATCCGAAAGACACCATCAGGTCCACCTCTGAATGGCTAAAAAAAAAAAAAAAAGGTTTTGAAGTGACCTAGTCAGTCTGGACTTAAACCCATTTGAGATGCTGTGGCATGACCTTAAACAAGCTATTCAGGCTGAAAAATCCTCCAGTGCGGCTGAATTAAAACACTTCTGTAAATAAGAGTGGATCAAAATTCAAGCGATGTGAAAGACTGCAGTTGTTGCCAGCAAGGGTGGGAGAACCAGTTATTCACATAAGGCCAACCAGGTTTTGACAGCTTTTTTTCCCTTAATAATTAAGTAATCATTTACTGCATTTTGTATTTGTATTTCCTCGAGTTATCTTTGTGTAATATGAAAATATGTTTGATGATCTGAATCGCTTAAGTGTGAAAAATACGCAAAAAAAAAAAGAATCAGGAAGGGGACAAATACTTCTTCACAGCACTGTACAATTCCCAGTGCTTCCCATTAACAAGTCAAACAAAGACCGACAGTACAGCCACAGTCTTACACATTGATTACGTAAATCTCCTTACATAAGAACACGACAAGGATAAGTGTTTATTTGTGTAATGCCTGAAACAGTGAATGTGGGAGTACATGCTTCAGAGTCACATTATGTATGTTTTCAAAAATGTTGAACAACAAACAACAAAAAACTCTCCAAATGAATTTTCCATCTTTCATGAAACCACCGAGAAAGAAAAAATTTTCTTTCGATCTACAGAACAACACTCCGGCTTGTTTCCCCCAGTCCATGCACGCAGTGGCTGACTGATGGTTTGGAAGGACAATGTAATTGGGTTTTGGAAGCGTCTCTCTCCTGGGGAATGGCACTATGTTTGCCTCTGTGATATTTGTGACAAAGAAAGAGTTTCCTGTTGCACAACCACTGACATTTGAGATGAGGAAAACAACAAATACTGTGATTACTGTCAAAGGCATGCAGTAATCAGCACTGTGATGGATAAAAGATGGGTAAGCTGACATCCACTCATCTGTGTTAAGGAAATTAATAATTTGTTTACAGGAAAGAGTAAATTCTACCTTTTATTTACATATAAATATTTCACTATGATGTTACTTACTGCAAATTATGCAAATAGTTATACATACAATTCTTTCAGAAGTACACCTTTGCAGAGACATGGGCATGTCAGTCAAGCTGAATGTAAGTAAGACCTTAAATGCATTCACATTCAGACAGTTACACGCAGTCACACCAGGGAGCTCCCTGTACAACTGCAATCTTCTGGTACAGAACATCAAGCAGCTCCAGTGGAGCAGCTGAGAGAATGTAGCCTTGGTGATGATTTTTAACAGGTCGGGATAGCATTTTTTTCATGACCAAAACATTTGTAAAGGTCAGCCTGAAATGAGCTTTGATTAGGGCAAAAATATGCCGAAGGAGAGGTATCACAGAAAGTTTTTCTAAGGCCGTGGTAACTCAGACTAGACCAAACCCTCAAACCACTCGTTGATTCAACCAGTTCTCACATGCATTATGTTTTTTATTGATGTAGGTTCAGATTTATTTACAGTAAAATGTTTGAAGAGCAAAGACTGTGTCTTCGTCTTAACCATAAAAATCAAGTACTTGAGCTTCGAGCAATAAGATTCATGAATCTTAGCATGTGGATACCTGCTGTTCATTAAATAAAGTGTTAAAAGCTGTCCAGTGCCCATGCTGGTGTAGTGGCAAAATGCTACAGTTATCATATCTAGTCATACAAAACGCAAGGTTCTCGCTCTTTACGCTATTTTGATAAAGCCGTGGGGCGTTGCATCGGCCAGAGATGTGGGCGGAAAGAGAGAGCCACACAGAAGGAAAAAAAAAACAGGGCGAGAAAGAGAAAGTGTGTGAGAAGCCCCCAGATATAGAAAGAAGTGGTTGTGTTTGCACGAGATAAGGCCAAGGAGCTAAATCACATAGTGAGCGAGGAGGTATGCTATTAAGCAGGACAAATATGCCTATTCAAACAGCAACGTTCACAGCCCAAATGAAAATACGTTAGGGCAAGAGATGGAGGGACGGAGAGAGCGAGAGACAGGGAGGGAGGGGGAGAGAAACAAGCGGGAGAAGACAGGGAAGGGTAAAAGGGGCAAGGGAAGGAAGGAGCCAGAGATGGATTATGCACAACAGAGGGAAAGCAAAGAGAGATAAAACAGGGAAGCCACTATTTCATTTGTCTAATTATATTTATCTATCTCTTGCTCACAAACAAACAAAAGAGACAAATGGTGCTGACTAAATAAACTAAAGCTGAATGGGTACAAACAGGCTCTCAAACACATGAACACAAACACATATTAACCAAAGGCATGCAGCAGCAACAACAATAAAACAAAGTAACACTGAGAGTGAGGAAGAAAATATGTGAACTGAGAAAAGTCGCAAAGAAATGAGCAAAGCTGTGAGTGGAGAAGATAGTAGGGCTAAGGGCACAAGCCAGATTGACACTGAAAAATTAATGTGCAATTGCAAAGAGGAATGTGTGTAAGACTGAGATGGAATGAGAATGTGTGAGTGACACAAGGACAGAGGGAGAGAATATTGGTCCCGTTGCTGACAGATTTAAGGTTATGGTCTATGCGCTCCTCAACCACACACACACCTTCACTTTTTCCCCCCACACATTCTCTTCTCATTTCCTCTTCCAGCTCTCACTGCTGTCTCTCGTTTATCTCTTTCTCCCTTTCCATTCCCATTTCTCACATACTTCTCACCCTTTTCTCTTCTTCGCCCGTCTCCTGTTCCACGCATGTGTGTGGTGATTTGGCTATTTGTCTTCTGTGTGTCGCACGCGTGCGTGTGCGCACACACTCTTCAGTGACTGTTCATCTTTGTAGATCTGATTGTGTCAATTTGTCTCAGTGTCACGCCACTCTCCAATTTGCCATCTGCCTGACAGGATCTTATTGATTGGCCCACACACTTGTCATTCTTCCAGTCTCTCACCCTCCTGTCCAATCTCCACATCTCCATATGAGAATAGTATTCAGACACCCCCTCTTTTCACCTCCTTATATTCATGTATCCATTTTTTCATTATCACACCTCCTCTGACACTTATATCTCTCCGTATCTCCACCCTTCCCAACACCATTCCCACTACACTTCTTCTCTCATTTGAATCCATGGGCTTTATAGTGCACACAAATCAGGGCTATGGGCTTTTATGCTGTGATCAGTAACCCAAATGGAAACGCAGGCATAATAGTGATTACCTGTCATAGCC
The DNA here is from genome assembly GCA_034779795.1 of Ctenopoma multispine. Taxonomy (NCBI): domain Eukaryota; kingdom Metazoa; phylum Chordata; class Actinopteri; order Anabantiformes; family Anabantidae; genus Ctenopoma; species Ctenopoma multispine. The sequence goes on along the minus strand of JAUYWH010000008.1, from coordinate 7,247,194 downwards.
CGGCTTAGCTTATAAGCAGTGAAAGAGCATCCATCGCTGACTTGAAATGGCAGAGTAACAGTCTTAACAGCCCCAGTAATTCAGCAGAGGTTCCCAGCAGTTCAAAACTGTGTTGCTTTCTCTGCGGATTAAAACGCCTGAAGAAAACTTTGGAATCATTGAGAAGTTTAACTTCAAAAGATGAACAAACCAAAAAAAATAAATAAATAAAAAAATTGAAACCAGGGGTTATTGAGTTTACCTTTTTTGTTTATCTCTACCATTTTTCTCGCTCCTTTTGGCACACCTACCATGTCATTCAGTGTTTTAAACCATTTTATTTAGACTTTGAGGTACGTTTATGTGTTAAACTGAGTGTGTGTTTGTGTATGTGTGCGTGATTTAAAGTCTCTAAGGAATAAACCGAATTTGGAACTCCATCAAATATCCTGCTGACAGACAATCTTGTCAATCTGCGGCTGCAATCCATCAGTGTAAATGCAGCATGTTCATTTTATTCGGTCGGGAAAACTTTCTTTTTCAATTGTTCATTTCAGGCAATGACTTTGATAACTGGCAGTGAGTTTCCAGATTAGTACTGTCTGAAACAATGTGCTCAGCAGGATACCTGCGCAATTTATGCTCATCCTGTCAGACCAGTGTAGAGATTTTCTTTTGCCTACTTTGTACAGCGCCTGTTGTTTCCTACTTTCTAACCATGAAATCTGTGTTTAAACAGTAAAGCAGTGTGGTTATTTTGAGGAGGATGCAATGAGAGACTCTACGTTCAACAGAGGTCCACAGGTTCAGTCCCCACAACATCTAAGGTGCCGACCAACTGCCATACGTCTTATTGATGTCTTTCTCTCGCAAGAATCCAACTCGCTCCCTTTAATCTACTCATGGATAATGCATAAAAATGTAGAAAAGGCTCTGCTGTTACATAAAATAAAAACATATTTCAGAAAATGAGCAATGTACTGATATTTTCCATGTCTTTTGCTCCCTTTCCTTTTTACCAGTGTTGTTTAATTCATGAAAAGACATTTATTGTGTAAATGTCCACCGTAAATTTTCTTTGGTTAGGTTTTGTTGTCACTTAGTTTCCTCTACCCAGTTCAGTAGTGCTTTTGTCATTTGGCTTTTTTGGTCCATTACTTTTGAAGTGTGTTGTTTTATAAGACACTTTCATTTTATTCTTCTTCTTCTATTAATGTTACCCCCCACAATTTCTTACCACTTTGTTCACCGTGCTTTGTCATATTTATTTGCTGAAATAAACTCTACCTCGCTGAAGCTATTTCCAGGAATACTGGGTTTTACAAGCCAAAAGATCCCCTGCCATGATGCAATCCTGCACCCTTTGACTCTGACTGCAGCTGCTATAAAGCACAATGTAACCACACAGAAGAGACGTGCATGAGAAGACATGTCGTCATGATCAATCAGAGCCGGGTAAGACGTGCAGGGGAAAACTGATGTAGGCCCACATGAGACTGTCAAAGCAGTGGAGTCAGATGAGTACAAGCTCTGTCTGCAGTCAGAGCTCGGGAACTGTCAGGGGACTCTGCAGACTGACTAACCAACCAACGCTCTCTTCCTCCATGCCGACAAATCAGGGTTATCTTATCCTTCTCTCTCCCTTCCCCAGACAAGTGAGAGGCACTTCTTTATCAACATGCACAAAAATACACATTAGGGTTAGTGTATCTGTATCTGTTCAGCTGTTTGAATGCAAGAATGGTACACATTACAAACACACAACTCCTTTTTTCACCTAAGTTTTAAATCAACATTTGAAAAGGTTGATAAAAAGGCTCAACGCACATTGAAGACATCTGATCCATACTGAGAGAATTCAGTAATAATGTTGTCTGATTTGTACATGCCGTGTACATGATGAATGAATGTATAACTGTATTCAGTATGTGAAGTCATGTCCTGTTTGGTATAAATTGTAGGTCTAGATGAAAAAGAATACTGAATTGGACAACTTCAATATCTTCAAATTAGATTTTGTTTTTGATTTGCGAAGAAAATATATCATTTTTTGCCAGATGGAGCTCCGGCTGCAGAATCACTTCTCAAGTAATGCAGGAATTTCGCAACATTATGTGAAATCTGACATCCTCTCATTGTACACCTTCTCTCAACATTACAGTTTCAAATGTAAAATAAGTAAGATTTTTGTTGAGCAATAAAATAAAATCAATATGTATTTCTGCCACGGTTATTCAACGATACAGACATCACGGAGCTCCCTGTAGCCGAACGTCTACAGCACATGCCATGTAAGCGCAGTGTCCAGGTTCAAGTCTGACTAAGGTCCTTTGCAGCATGTCAAAACCCTTTTCCTCTCCCATGTTTCCCATTTACATCGTCACTAGACACTAGATAAAGGCAAAATTGCTCAAGAACAAATCTTAGAAGAAGAAAAAACTGTTTTAGTACTTTTCTAGGTATGGACACTTGATGCTTTTCAGATCTCATTTGTCAAGTAAAGGACAGAGCTTGTAATTTAAAGATACATAAGCATTTCCTGTGTTTCTAAACTTTTTTTTATTTAGCTCTTCTGAGTTATTTTTCTTTCCTCGGTTTGCAATGCAAAATGGAAGAAACACTGATTTCAGCTAAAAGGAAAAGACACAGCTGTGCATCTCTGCACTGATCAGCTGCACGTGATGAACTGTATTTGAAGTGTAGCGAGTGGAGCTAATCAAACATCCTTCTGCGAAATGGAGTGTTTTCAAAAAAAGAAGCTTCAAACATTCACAGGGGTGTTGAGGTCAGTGAAGGGAGGGTTTAATATAAAAAGGGGGCTGGGGGAGTGAGAGGGAAATAAAAGATTAACTTCATTATATAATCAATCACACTTGTTCCCTACCATTAATCAGCTCTTCTCTGCTCCTCAAGTGCCTCATTTTCCCCCTCTAAATCCCTTTCACAATCTTCACTGTGTATGAGCTACTGTGCTTTTTTGGTTCTCACAGATCAAGCCTTTTCATTATATTTTATGTTCTGCTATATTTCATCATATCTCATAAAAGTGAAAGAAAAAACTAGGAATAGCCAGACATAATGAATTGTTTTCTCCCTGCTGCTGCCAGATCAGATCAGCAGCAATAACAGGAATTTTAAATCAAAGTCAGCCTATGGATATATTCACTTGGCAATGGTCAAAGCCAGTTAACTGAACTGCCTGTCACTGCAGCAACTACATCTGAGATAGTTGACTTTGAACTGAATGTCATCTTTTTCCCAACATTTGCTATTTATAAATCACATTTGCACATTTGAATGTCCAGTATAACCTTCATCCCATACATAATGAATAGGCTCCCTCATTCTCACCTACTGAATAATAGCACCTTAACCAACAGCACAGAGGAAGATTTGATGGACAATCTAGAGTGGGAGGAAGTCTTATACCAAGAAATAACACCCACACTAAATCTATAAATGAAATCCCTAGAAATTCATCTTTAGTCAACTTTTATGCTGTGTTCTCAATATTCATTTAGACTTTGAATTGTTCAAAATTCAGATTCGTGAAATCTGGACATGGCTTGGATGAAATTGGCTTTGAGCTGTTTGCAGCAGATTCCATCTCACCGTTAGTGGAGGGAATGTTGCCCAAGGCGGGGCAGGTGATCAATATTATCAAGGTGTATCTTCCAATGGAATCAATCACATCTGACGGTTTTCCAATAGAAGAGCAGAAATGAAATGTGCCTGTCTCTTGTGGTCACTAATGTGTCTGTGTCAGTTGCTTTTCGGGTCACGGGGTTTACACTTAAACCAGGGCTTTGTGAGACTATATTACTAGTTCATATAAAAATATAAAGACTGATATTGTTTCCTCTAGTTCTGCTTATACTACATGGTTTCACAAATTGTACTCTGTATTAATCTATGCAGTGGATATTTGGACACTTTAATCTCAGGGCCAAAATAATATTTTGTATTTGGCACAATTATAATTTCAGACAATACTTACAGAATTGCACTTATTCATGAAGTGATCCTTAAGGAGTTAATCCCTCACTCATGTCCTCGATAAGGAACACCTAAGGGTTTTGATTGCTGTCTGTAATCAGCTCCTAGTTTTCTTCCTCACTAAACACATATCACACTTGCAGGTTTCTGATGAGACAACAGGCTTCCTAATTTGGCATTTAACGTGCCAGCAGGTGGCAAATGAGTCCCAAAGCCCAGGATGGCAGCTCCACCAGCATGGTCACCCTCTTTGAAAGAATGACCATGTTTGAAGCAGGCAGCCACAAGCGTTGCCATTGACCTGTAGTGTGTGTGGGTGGTCCAAGATTGGCTGACTCTTGATGGGAACTTCATTTGATGACAGCAGTACCATTGAATGGGTGCAGCCCCAAATTATGCCTCAGCTACTACTTTTATCATTACCCAACCATCCTTATCCCCCTCATCTCCCTTCCCACAGGGTTCTGCTGTGATGAGAAAAGAGCTCAGCTATCCTGGGAGACTCCACTGTGTCTAAAGTGTGTATTTCTCTGTATGAGTGTGTGTGTTTTTGAATCCATGCAGGTGTGCATTTGAGTAGACCAGGCTTCCGTTCATAACTGAGCTCAGCTCTCAGGGAACTGCTGGAGACATAGGTTGTCTCGGAGGACACTGATTGGCTCAGCGGGGGACAATGAGCTTGAGGTAGATGAGGTGGAAATGAACTAAACCTGACCTGCCATGCAAGTGCACACAGTCACCCTCGCACATACACACCAGTCACTTTTTTCCCATATACACAGGCCCTGACACATAAACACTTGCACAGATAAAAGCCTCTCAGATATGCTTTGATACAACATTTCATTTACACTTAAATTAAATGCACATAGACCCACTTTCCTTCTACATAGATATATCCCACAGCTTGACGACACCATATGATGGTTCAGCACTCTCGTTTGTATTCCCGACGGCCTTTCTGTGGATATGTTTTTTGTGTGATGTTCCTACATTCTTCTCTTCATTTTCTGCCTCCCACTGTTTACATGCACAGCAGGTTCAGGTTTCTTTATTAGTTTCTGCATTTTAGTGATTACGTGTACATGTGTCTGAGAGATCCTTTATCTTTGCATGTCCCAGCCCATATTAAGTGACTGTGTTTGGCGTCCGATAGCAGAAAGCTGTAATGGTTATGTACTGTAAGCACTCGTAAAATTATGTTAAATATAATATATACCCATCCCTAGGTGCAATATACTGTCTTCTCTTCCTTGCGTGTTATTGTTTATGCCATATTGAACCCCATACTACTACTACGCAAGGCATACCTTGGGTATGATAGAATATATTTAGCACCCGTTGGCTTTACAAATGTTCTGATAAAATGTATATCACTTACATCACTAACACAAAATTTCTGCCAGCACAAAATAAATGTGTGTATGTTGCCAGTGCTATTCTACTATGCCTCTCTGAAACACAATGTGTAATGAAACTCATACATTGCTTTGACAGTGTGGTTATGGCACGTTACACTTAAAGATTATTTTAGCCCTTTTTATAATGGCTCATGATTAATGTAGAGCCAGATTGCAATTTAAATAGTTGGTTCATCCAGCCTGTACTTTTACACTTAATGCAACCATAGATCAGAGATGGGGTTTTTTTTTCTGAAAGGGTTTTTCTTATTTCTCCCCTATAGTTACAGTTGCAGAATTATTTTTTCCCCCAGCAAAGCAAGACATTGCAGGCATCAATCACGGGGTGGGGGTGGGGTTCATACACAGATATATAAACTATAACACAGACATGGTATTTATGAGTTTTCTGAAGAAACGTTTTGAACAGCTGTAGAATGGACACAACTACACTTCACTGCCGCTACATATTTTTGGGTAGTCATTCATTTATTGGAAACGAGGTGTTTGCTACATTTTGCCATGCTGACTTAATTAAACAAAATAGCTTGTTAATAGCTTTATTATTAGACCTAACATAACAACAAATCAACAACAGCACTGCTACTATACTGGCTTGACTTGTCTTGTGTGGCTGAACTGCATTGTGTCTTCCAGTGAAATGCTAACCCATCAGTCGTGTTTGGGTGGATGTACCAGGTTTGAATCATGACATTAGCATCCTTCAGTATTAAGACACTTGCCTAGCCTACTCCGTTTCAAGTTAGACAGCAACCGATAATTCATGCTGACCTCTGCATGGCACAGCAAGCTGATTCAGGCCCATCTCCATTGCTGTTTGCTACTTCTGTGTAATGCCTGTTATTACAGTCACCCTGCCTTCAAGTGACATCAATTATATCAATAAGATGCCTCCTCTGCCAATATTTTCCACACATTACGGAGTGTTGACACATCAGTTTTCATCCTATTGTTACTGTAGCAGAAGGTGTGCTTCTCATTGCACAGAGAGGAATAAGGCTACAAAATGAAGCTCATGCAAATCATTAAAGTGGGAGCAAGGATCTGAATTTACCACACACTGTAGCTTTTTTACACTTGTATTGTGATAACAAACCTCATTCATACTCAACAAGCAGACTTTTTTAATACACTTACAGAAGAGGAAACCACAGTGAATGGATATTTCAACCCTAGAAGGAACACATCACAGTAAACACGCAAAGATGTCCACGTTTTTGGTAGATTTAGGTGGCAGATAACTTTCCCCAGCACTAATCAGTATAAAACTGGCTGCCTAAGTACTAGGTTAAGCAAAGTCTCTGGTTAAAATACAAACATTAGCAACACAATTTTTCCTCTAGTAAAGTTTGTATCTTACCTGTCAATACTGTTGCTGAACATTGGTGCAACTTGCTAATTAGTTTGTGCTGCAGTCTGTGACTGTGAAGTGGATAAGACTATAAAAATCTGTCAATAATAGAAAGAGTATCTGTGAGAGAGCTGACCACACAAGAAGATAAACCGCCCTCTGCCCTCTGTTGCCATCAATCCCTCTGGCCACCAGCCCTTAACAGCCTATCATCCCCCTTAAACTACTGGTCACACTGAGGCGGAAAGAAGAGGAGAAGTGATAAAGAGAGCACAGGTGGAGCTGGGGTGAAGGTAAAGAGTCAGCTTTGATGAAAAAGTAATGTGGTGAGGTGAAAGGAAGGGTCAGGGCAGTAGAAAGAAATAGAGATGACATGAAAGATGCAGGTAGTTAACCAATAGGAAAATCAATTCAAATCCTTGTAAAGTCCAGATAGTCACAGAGACAATGAGAAAGAGGTATGGTGTCATTGTATGTAGGAATGGTTGAAAAATGGTGCTACGAGAGAATGATGCGCATCCTGCAGAGAAGAGAGACACTGTCAGGCACTGAAGCAGAGAGCAATTAGATTTATCTGCTCATTAACATAAGGGATAATTGACTACAAGAGTCACTAGAAGACAGGGAGAGATGGAGAAAATGAGCCAGTGAGAGAAATGAGAGCAGGTGGAAGGAGAAAAGACAGGACGCAGGCAGGGAGGGATTGGGAGTAAAAGGGAACAAGGCAGGGGAAATAAACAAGGGAAAAGTGAAAAATGAAAAGAATGGGGAGAAAGGAGAAATGCCACAGAGAACGCTGAGAGAGAAAAAAGAGGATTAGTGAGGAGAGAGGGAGAGAATGAGGGGGAGGCGGGAGGAGTAAATGAGGATAAATGTACAGCATGGTGTTTGTGAGAGGGAGTGTGTGTATGTGTGTGTGCCTACACTTACAGTACACTCATTTCTTTTGTTTCTGTTTTTAGGCACCAAGGCAAGTTGTCACACACTCACATGCTCTCATTTGTATGCGTTTAGTCTTGCGAGGAGTGTGTGACGTCACAGGATGTGTCTTAATGACAGATGAAACTGCTGTAAAAGAATAGATCAGAACTTAATTTCTGTGGAACTGCTAGTCAATTTAAGACGTGCACACATGCACACACACACACACACACACACAGACAAACATATGAAAACTCTAAATCAACGTCCACCTGCTGATTTGTACCAATTTTCAACAAGAGTGGCAATCAAATCCTGACACAGTATTCAGAAATCGCAGTAGCCTGCAGATTGTCATGTGCATGTGTCATAAGTGCTTTGTTTTTCCCCAATCAGTCACTCACACTGGCATGTATTTGTGACTAAAGGTAGAATTGTAATTATAATAATGGATAACGCTTTCATTACTCTGTCCTGGGGTGCCTCAAACCTTTTTACTTACACAATAGAGCATTGACAGGCTCAAAGTAAATCTCGCAGCTTTTATTTCTATTAGATTACGATACTTGCTTTTCTACACATCTATGAACAACGCTTGATGTGTTCTCTTGCTGGTGGCGTGGTAACTTTTGGTTTGCCTGATCATGCTTTGGACACAATTGATCCAGTTTCCCCAACATATTTCAGATTGCCATGCACCTCCCACTAAAAAACTTTCAGTTTAGACATGAATGGAAGCAGAGGAAGCCATCTATCCCGTTATCACAGTGCTACTTGGTAAGCAGTGTAGTAACCTATGTTGTGCTGGAAACTTGAGGTGGTGCGTGTAGCAACAAGCCTTTGATGAGACGACTGAATTCAACTGTCTTCTGAACATGTGCTTCAGTGGAAGATCTCCTCCATTAAAAGGGAGATTTTCCTCTCCACTGTTCTCCAGCACTGCTCAAGAGGGATATGTTGGGTTTTCTATATAATTATACATGCTTTCCAATTATTAATGTAAGGTCATAACTTTTTTGGCAGTTTACTAATAAACTGAATTCAAAAACTGAATTACTAGGTTCGCCAGCAACATTACATCAGGTACAATATCAGTCTGTTGGTTGGTCAGTTTGTCCTCCATTTAGGTTCAGACTTAAATATCTCAACAGATATTGGATGGATTGCTGTAGAAAATGTGTACTAGCCAGAATCTTAATGAATCTTTTCAACTTTGGTGATCTGCTGACTTTTCATTTAAAACCACAATGAGGCTGGAATTTGTGGTTTCGAGCAAAAAAAAGGACAGGTGGGATTTCTATTGAATTGAATGACTTACTCATGTTCCCTGCGTGAACTATAATAACGGACCTTCAGCATTCCTTCTACAATATGAAAACAAAATTGCAGAACTAGAGTTACTCCCTTCGATTTAAGCTATAATTCCTCTAAATATTCAATACCTCAACCAAGTACTACGAGTTTCCCTAACTTAACTGCAAAACACCTAATCGTGCTGTAGTCATCAGGACCAGATGAATGAATTCTGAATGAATCTGTATATATATTGATGTACACAATTTTAGTTGGTAACTTAATTCAAAATGTTCTTAAACATAACATTTAAATCAAAATACACTTGCTAATGAAAATGACATATGCATTTATATTTGTGACAGTGTCTCTGTACTAAAACATGCCTTCCGAATTCTAGAGAAGTCCACTGCCACCCATATTCTACTTAAAGCTCTGTGGGATTTAGGATTTAAGAGACAAAAGCTTTGAACATTTGACTCCGTGAAGCAGAAGCCCGACTCTGAGCCAGACACACAAGTGTTTTTTGGGATGGTTAGACACAAGTCAATGCGTGACGTAACATTAATGCAGTATCACGTCTTTGATCCCAGGTAGTCTGATTCAGTCCACACAAAGTAGAGGTAGAGACACGCAGAAAGAGTAACGAAAAAACACCCAAGAACAGGATAGAAAACCATCCTTCGTCACCTCCTTCGTTAGCTTTTATTGTTTTTTCTGCTGACAACTCAACAAATCTCCAAGTAAAGCAGTCATTGCCCTCAGTTGCATCATGGATACAGCAAAGATGAAAAAGAAATAAAACTTGGGGGGGAGGTGAGTGCAGATGAAGAAAACTCTTACTCTTTACCACTCCTCAACTTGCACAATTTCATTTTCAGTTTTTCCCACCCCTTTGTTGTTTTACTCATCTCTCTTTGTCTTCCTCATCCCTCAGGCACTAAAATTGTGTTGAATTGCTCTCTAGTCTAGTGTTCACATGTTCACTCATTCTAAATTAGAAAAGGCAATGTGTTGCATCAGTGTTACACTGACAGTGTTATATGAACTGGATTTATTCCACTAATGCAATTATGCATACCAGCCATAAAGTGTTATTTATAGAGTTCTCATTATGAGAATATTCCACCATTTAATAAAATACATTTATTTTGTATTATATCTATGTTTCAGCCAGACCTGCACATATAAATGCAGATTCAAGCAGCTCCTTTGTTGTTGTCTTTTAAAAATAATTTATATTAGAGATTTTGCTTTTGGAAACATTTTATTAGATTTGTTTAGGGTGTTTTATTTTGAAATATCACACAAAATAACTCCAGAAACAATTTTATTCAGTCTGCACAGATAATCTTTCACTGAACAAAAGGTCATCAGTCATGTTCTGTACAAAATATGAGGTTTTAAACTTGAAATACAACTTACTGTTTCCCATTAATGTGAGCATTCAGACAATCATAAAAAATGTTTAAACAATTGCAAAAGCTGTTCTCTGTTCTCTTTTGGTTTCTGTATTTGCAGCATTTCTGTACTTTCCCACTTCTTCCACTCTGGCTTCAGTTCCAGGGTTTTTATGAGAAGTGTGATTGTGAAAGTGGAAGCAAGGTTTAGCTTCCAACAGTTGGCCAGCTCTCAACCTGTAAGACTGAAACTGCCTGACAACGCAACTCTCCATCCAAACACAGACGTGTATACACACACACACACACACACACACACAGAAGTATACTTCCATGCTTGACAGGAATAGGAAATGGCTTTTCTCCATTTGGAGAACCACAAACAAGAGGTGCTGCCGGCCCATTTCAGATAGCTTAAAGAGGTCCTCTGTCTATGAATATGGAGATGAGGATTTGGGAAAGAGGAAGAGGAGGAAAGAGGAAAAATCAGGGAGGAGGAGATCAGAGAGTGAAAAAGAGGGAGCAAGAGAGAGATTCTGTGTCTCTGAGGTGCTTTTCCTGCCTGCCCTGTGGCCCTTGGCTGGATTTACACACTGGATTTAGAAGTTTGTGTGTGTGTGTGTGTGTGTGTGTGTGTGTGTGTGTGTGTGTGTGGCAAATGAAATGGTCTATATAGACTCACAGCCATAAGCTACAGGTCAGAGACTAATCACACATAGATATGCTTATGATCATGGGACATAAACACACACACACACACACACTTCTAAATCAACTCACTTTTCCTCATCTGTGTTCTCTTTCACACAATCCGCCCTATATTCTCCACTCTGTTGAACACATCTGCACTTGCATACTCACATACGGAGCACATACACATATGCATCAGCTCATTGCACAGTGCAGCACTTCTCCACCTGGCTCCTTCTCACTCCTCTTCATCTTTCCCTTCATTCACTGCCGAGCAAGTACTCGTTGCACCTTAGATAAGCCTATAGTTTTATTTCCAGACTACATTCATTTATATGCAGCTCTGCCGCAAAACAAGCAGTCGCCCGTGTACAGCAGATAGCATCACAGTATCACCATCCAGCAGCCACTACATACTACATGAATTATGTATTGGTAAATGTGAGGAGGAGGTCAGACAGGGACGACAAAGGGCAATCTCCTGGGCCTTGTTAGATGATTGATGACAAATATACCAGTTCATTTCCATCATTATCAATGTTAGCTTTCTGGTGATGATAAACATGCTTACAGTGCCATTATCAACATGCTGGAGAAAACAACCTTCAGATTGAGGATGACCTATGACCTCAAATCGCATGCAGGTGATTTAAGTTACATGACGACGCGCAAGCAGGAATTAAGCAGGACTTGTGTTCACTCAAGAGAAGAAAAACAGAGGTAGATGAAAACAAATGAATGAAATAAACCATCATGGGGTCATGTTTTCTACATTTATTTCACTGTTGTATCAGTTGTGGATGTAAATCAAATTTTCTTTACACTTCTTCTTTCTTTTCCAAACTTCTTTTTCAGAATTTGTTTCAATTCTGGGCTTTGTTTGGACAACAACTCCTACAATGCCAGAAATACAGAATGAGTTCGCATTTTTTAAAATGATCCTTTTTTTAACATGATTCTAAGTAAATAACAAACGTAAACAATAGCAGAGGTGTAAAGTACTTCTGTTTTAAAAACTTCTCTACTGGACATAAGCTGTGCTAGGAAACCTTTAACCTTTTGTTTACTTGATTCAGTTTTGTCCAGATGCTTGAAAAGAAATGCTTAGACTTTAGTTTATAAAAAACAAAAAGCTTACTGACTTCTCAGGAACACAAATATGTGAACTAGCTGTAGAATTTTCAATAATTAGCACCGCAGGCAGCACAGGGGCTCCAATCCACCCCCAACAGTCCAGAGACATGCAGTTCAACTGAATCCGAAGTTTAAGACTGTTCTGTGTGGGATAACCCTGTGATAGACTTCTCAGCTCACCTAATGCATGCTGGGTTAGGCTTCATTCCTTCTGTGGCCCTGCACGGGATAAGTGTGCAGAGAAATTGGATGGATAATTAGCTAAACTGACAGCCCTGGCAACCTTGACCCTGTCATCACATTTATCATCATCTCCATTACTATCATCATAATTCCAACCATCATAATCACCATTACGCCACTATCTTCCTCACCATCATCATTTGCCCAGAAGGATGATATCTTACATTATCACCTTTAACATCATCATCCTCTTAACCCTAACTGACGTCACTGTTGTGGCTGCCTGCAGCTTCATCATCCTCCTCCTCAGTTGTTTCACAGACCTTGTCAGGTCTCATTTCTTAACAGCAGCACCATATAATGAGAGCCATAACCATTACTGTCCAAAGGTCTCCTGTTCCAATCCTTTACTTTACCAAATGACTTTCCCTTGCCCCAGCTCTCTTGCCATCTCTATTTCCCATTCTGCTGCTCTAATTACACACTGTTTGTTTGGCCTCCTGGCCGCCCCTTAATGCAGGGGAGAGGTATCATTAAAATGATTTACACTTGTAATCCCCCCCCTCCCTTCACACTCTCTATCTTTCTCCCCCTTTCTCTCTCCAAGTTCCCGCCCCCTGGCACCCCCCAAATATAACTCACCAGTGGGATTAATATCCATTTCGAATAATCTCTCACTGCTTCTCTCTTTTCATGTGTTCTTTCTTAACTGCCCTTTCCACCTCTGAAACTTTCTCCAGCATCACCCCCAATAACTCATAACTTTTTTAGGTTAAAACTATTTTTTATAAGCCATCTCCTTCACTCTTCCTTTTGCCTTACCCTTCCCCAAGCTCTCTTTCTTCCCCTTCATCACAAACATTATTCCTCTCTGTAATTATTATGGCTAGAATCTGTAGTCATTTCAGATGCCTTATTTAAATGTTATCTCCTTCTATTTACTCTACTTCAAAAATAGAAAGGAAGGAAGGAAGGCAGATTCCTTCCTTCATTTAATCTGCCCTGATTATTTTTGCAACTTTGCCTTTGCCTTTTTTGACTCACTGGAACAAGAAAAACAAACACAAATACCAGTGAACCCTTAGAATTTAAGTATAAAACATATTCAACAAGCAGACACAAACAGCAGGATTAAAATCAGATTCAATTAATCCCTTATTCCCATTGCCTGCTACTCAGCGATGCTCCCTTTCTTGCACACTTTCCACATCACTAACCTGCTCATATTATTCTGCAAAACCTATCTTCTCAAGTTAAATTGGTCTCTGTGTGTGTGCGTGTGGGCAGGTAAATAATTTTTTATGCAGCTCTCTGACACATGTTATCTCTCTTACCTGATTTTCCCACACCCCCACTCTCTGCTTTTAATTAACACTCTTTATTTCGCATCTCTCCCTGCTAATCTCTCCATCAGAGGCCTATGGCACTAGAGGCTGAGCTTTCACTCCCACCGTGGGCTCTTTGTAGTCTTTCAGAACAGAAATGGCAATAAACACAAATCTAAGCACGTAGATAATACCCACACACACACACACACACAGCTCTTGAAACGCATTAATACTCTCAAATGAAAAAGCAAAAGTAAAGATGCACAGGCAAAAATCTCTTTCATCTGATTTATAGTGAGAAACGTACACTCTCTTCCGTTGCTCTGTGGTGGTGCATAATGCTGGTGTATTAACAGTAAGGGGGTGATAACTGATGCGTTTCAACTTCAAATAAACTGGGTAATTACTACATGGCCAAGGTATATCTTTTCAGTTTGAGATCTACACTGATTAGTCTCTACCCAAAAGGGAAGCGATAATTGTGTGCTTGTGATTGTATGAGTGTGTCTGTATTTCATTAAATGTACAGACCCACATGACTGTGACTGGATTTTCACCTGAATGCAGCCACTCGCCTAAACAAAAATACTGCATATGTATGTACAGAAAGAAGGCATGTGCCAGTTTCCGCAACACATATAAGAAGTTTTATCCGAACAACAGCTTAAAACTATGTTAGACATTGTTGCTTAATAAATAAATGAAGAAGCACATATTGTAGACATAGCACATAGTCAGTGTAAACATCATGGTTAATACTACTCATTCTGTGGAATCAGTTATATAATGACCTGTGGCTTGAGCTTTGTTGTCTGAGAAAAGTACCGCTGGTTTTGTCAAATGAAGTCATTGGGGTTATCTCTAGCTAACAGACAGTGTGTGCTACAAACTGAAACTAAAAGTCAGTCTGCCTTGCCCTCTGCTGCTGTAGATGTTTGGGGGTTGGGGGGGGAGGGGGTAGCGAGTTTTGTGAATCTTCAACTTTTATCATAGCATAACACAGGTGTTCACCTAATCAATCACCAAAATAATTGTTAATTAATTTTTCATTCATTGAAAACGATTAATCAAGAGATAGTTTCACCACTACCCTTCACACATGCTATGCACCATGCTTACAATGACCTTCACGAGTGTGCTGAGCTGAGTGTGAAATAGCAATGTGACAAAGAGAAAGATAACATCAAGGAGAGAATTTGGGCTTTGGGCAACATTTTATTTGGAGCCTTAATCTTTCCAGCACATCATGCTGTCGGTCTCAACCAATTCTCAACACAGCTCCACATTACATTGAGAGACAAGCGCATTTGCATCCTTATTTCCACATAATTTTATTCTTAGGTTAACATAACATCCTAAGAATAACCACAAATCATGCTGGGATGTGAATAACATGCATGGGATCATACAACGAGCTGCACTTGTGCTTTGAACACTGTAGGCTGTTATGGCTTACGACATATCAATGTGTACTGAATGTGTAGAATTACAAAAAGTCCTGCTGTGGAGCTGTCAGATGATGCTTTCAGTGCCAGATTAAAAACAAAACAAATCGGGTTTATGTCCAAATAAGGTCAAACAGGGATTTGTTGATATTCATTATTGGTTAATTGTGTGAACAGGCATTACGCATTTGCCCGTGTGCAAAATTTCACACTGAGTTGAAATGAATTTGTCAGAATAATGCATATACAATGCTTAATAATTCTGTCAGAGAATTCACACACACACACATACTTTCCTGAGTTTGGGTTTTCCCACTTTTGTTTTTGAATCATCTGGCCCTCAGAGCTTTGACGCCACACTTGTCTACACCTGTAAACACCTGCAGGCTAGATTCATCAGTGTTGACAGCATTTAGCTCGGCTTCTACTGAAAAGACTGTGTGCAAATGGACAGCCTGTGCTCACACTTGGGGAACTAAGACGTGTAAACTGCTATGATGTGTGCTTGACAAATTCTGCTATTAAGCCTGAGGTTAGACTATTCTTTATGACAAGCATTTACTCCTAATATCAGATGTTTCTGTTGGTGGTGCTTTATGAGAACAATCCTTCTCAATAGGAGAAAAAATCTCATTGGCCTGCATGTCGGAGGAGGAAGACACTACTAAGATTAGTTTCCTAATTAAACTTCGCTCCCACAGAGATGTTCCCTAACAACCTATCCTCCATCACTTATATTTTTTTATCTATGCTTATTTTATACTAGTAGTTCTTTTGCCTGACAATGGTACAGGATTTATACAGGAACATTTTGTTCTGTTGGTTACATGGTTTCAGTGCAAAGACAGTTGTCAGAATCAGCACCTTTCTGGTAGTATTTAGACTTTATAATGGTCAGTAGTGACAAATTTCTCTAGATCACCATGTTAAATTATCTGCAATAGCTTTCTACTGTTTCCTGACACCTCCATCCAGTCAATGTGCCTGGCTGTCACGTAGCACCAGTCACCCTCCCCCTGAGAATCACTGCATGCGATGCACGCTCAACAGTTGCTCTGATCCCCACATTGCATTTTTTAAACACTTCAGATGAAACGGATCAGACAGAAACCCAGTGTGCAGCTCCCTTTTAATGGTGGCTGAGGGAGGCCAGTGATGCTGTCACCACATTTGGCATATTTTCAGAGAAAAATAAAACAAAGTAAACACTGCGCATGTGTCCCGTGCATAGTGGCCTAACATACATTGTTCTGTGTATTAATAAAGTAAATACAGTTAGGAATAGATGTGATTAAGTCCTTAAATTTGTTGTGGTGACAACATTGTTGTACATTCTACAATACTTCAAACATATCTTCTTCTGTACTGCAAGATCTTGTTAATTATTGGCCAACACGTACAGTATATCTATCTCAGGAATAAATGTGTTTCTTCTTTAATACAATACATTTTTCAGAAATGTTCACACTTTGCCAACATGTTACCATCGTGTTTCTGGTTGTGTAGCTGTAGGATGTTGGAATGTGACATAACTAATCATTTAACAATTAACCGTCATTAGTAACGGTTACTTTAAAATATCCAGTTTACCCAAGACCTGAGACTTTCTCGTTGTTTTATGAGCAGAGGAGAAGACAAGAATAGAGGAGAACAGACAGAAAGGTAACTTGGGAGTGATAACCCGAGCTGAATTAACACCATGACTGATTTGTTCTATCCATATCTCTTATCCACCATTGAGATGTCTCTATCACAATGACTCACATTATACTGCTGTGCAATGTTGACACAGGAGAGATGTCACATAATCAAACAAATGTCGTACTCGTATCCAGACGACTTCTCCGTATATGAAAATAATGTATTTCATCAATTAAGTGCATCTGAAGCTCATGTCGCATTCACTCCATTCTATGAAGGGCACCATTATTACACAGGATTGGTGAAGCAGTTATTTCCAAGACCTCTCCTAAACATAAAAAAAAAAAAATTCGATCACGGTAGCTCTTATTCGATGTTGAGGGGAAAGAAAAGAAAATCTACTCTACTTTTGAGAGAAGACATCAGGTGTGTAATGCCATCACATACTCTCTCTGCCTCAGCTTTTAGGCACGCTGCTCTGAAAGATGGTCCACTCTTTCTAATCAGTCCTTTATGTCCTATAATGAATTTCCCATAAAAGAAAGGCGCTGTGGGAAAAGCGGAGAGTCCAGAAGCAGAGAGAGGTAAATGAGAATAAACGTGGAACAAACAATACACACAAAACCAGAGTGAACAGGCTGGAGTGTTCTGGCCAAGTTCTTTGCTCTTTCACCTTCATATTTTACTCACATTGTCTTAAGTTTGGTATAAAAGAAGTTTTGACAGACTTTGGTTTGTACTTGCAGTTGCAAATCAGCATTCAGTTTGCTGGCGAGAGTATGTGCCTGTTTTCTGGCCCGTTAAATAACCCTCATTAAAGGGCAGCAGCAACTAATGACAGCGTCCGAGCTGCACCGAGCTTGTCCCTGCGCCCTGTCCCCTTCTCTCCTTGTTTAATTTCCCCTTAAGTCAGTATATTGATTCCAGCGCCTCCATTCTGTAACTCTTTTTATTAATAACACAAAGCAATAACAAGAGTGTCACAACCCTCAGTTTCACATGAGTAATTAATAAGATTAATCTAAAGCTGGTAGTTGCATGTTTACAGCACGGGTCTCTCGCAGACTGAACACCTGACCTCATCACACCCCTGCCATCCCCCGACCCCCCTCCTTTCTCCTCTAGGCTTTCCCTTCATAACTCTGTGCCAACTCAAACTTCTGAAAGTAGGTGCAGAGTGAGAGACAGAAAGAGAGAAGCAGGAGCAAGGCCAAGTACAAAAGAATGTGATTTGATACCAAGACTGAGCAAAAGAGACTATGACGGAGTAAAAGGGAGGCCAAGAGCCATGAGAGGAAAAAACAGAGGGAGAGAAGAGAAGGGCAGAAGAAATGTAGGAAGAACTGCCAAAAGGCAAGCCTTAGTGGTAAATTCAGCGAAAGACATGCAGGGGGAGAGGGAGACAGAGGAGGCGGCTGAGAGAAATACGGATGTGCTGAGGGGAACAGGAATTAATAAATGATGAAGGGAGACAGATAGGATGGAAAGGTAGCTGAGGTGAGTGAGAGAGCTGCTGGAACTATTAGATTCTCAGCAGGCAGTCACTCTCTCACTCTACTCCTGCTGGAGTTATCAAGTCTAGCTTTGTGCAGTGTTGTTAATGCAACTACTAAACTGTGACAATATGTGTGTGTATGTGTGTGTGAGTTCAATTAAGCGCTCATTTTATCCATCTGCATCTGTAACGCACAGGACTTAATCTGCTGGTTTGTATCTCCATGTGTGCTTGGGAATGCAGCGCAAGAAGTAAACTTTTCAGAGTTGTCCTTTTTTTGTTCTGCACCTATGTTAAATCTGTACTGACAACCAAACGTGGTGCGTTTAAATACTTTAGTTTACAACACTGCAGGTAAATTACACCTGCAGGATTCAAATATTTACAGACATTGTGTACTTTCTTAGACACTTGGACACTTGGATAAGGAAATACCACCAGTGTCACTCAGACGGGCTGCCTGTTACAGCTGAGATGGAGCAGAATTTTGTCAGCTGTCTAGCTCTTTATTACATTTTTTTTGGGCTAAACTGCCAAGTGTAACCCGCTGACTGTCAGTTTGTGAACATGCCCAAGGCTGCTAAATATTAGAATCGCTAACACACTCTATATCGCCTCAGATATCAGTGATATCTGCCACCAGTTACTGGTAGTTAAAGGATAACTTCAGCTTTTTAAAACTTTTGTCATATTTTTTAGAGTTGGCCATTACTTTACTGGTTAAGACAATCCTGTGTTCACTGTGAGGAGAAAAAAAGTTCTAAAACAAGCCCGCAGGATGTTGGTCTAAACTACAATGGATATTTTTAATAATAACAATAACATATTGACATATTTTATTGATCCCCTTGAGGAAATTTTTGTTGGACAGCTGCCGGATAGTACATGTCAGTGCTAATAAGGGGTTTCAGTGTTTTGTCCAAGGACACCCTGACATGTAGCCACGAGGAACTGGGAATCGAACGCTGACGACTGCTCTACCAGCGTAGGCTCTCCATTGATCACTCAAAAGTTGCTGCTGCCGCCCCATTAAGCCATTCATAGTAATAATACTTTATCCTGTCTTTCAAATACATCTGACTGACTTGAGTGTTGGTCTACAGCATGTTTGATGACTGTGTCATGTATTTGTAGGCCAAATGCACTACAAAGCAAGTAACATGCATTTTGTCTAGAATATAGACAAAATGATGTTGAGTCTACTTCACTCATAATGGCAGTAACAACTGGTTGTTATATTGCATGAGATGTTTCTTGCATCAGTCTCACAGATAAAAAAAAAACACACACACAAAAAGGGAAAAGGACAAGAGATGCATTCTGAGCAAATGATGCATTATTATGAATGTTGGCCCTCAGTGTAGATGGCTGACCTGAAGTCACCTATGCTGCAGTGCTAGTGAAACTCAAGTGTGCAAGTGTGTGTGTGTGTGTGTGTGTGTGTGTGTGTGTGTGTGTATAGCTATCTGTGTGTACTGTATGTTCATGCCTGAAATGAAGGTGAGTCGTTATCATCTCCCACTGCCCCACTCCCTCCACTATCCTTCCACTTCTGTGCCTCTCAGTGGCAGGTCCATGTAAGTTGGTCACAGCCACATAATTTCCAGGTAGGTTGGATAGTGGCATTTTGCGCTGCCATTCCCCCTCCTGCCCTCTTTCCATCCACCACCTCTGGCCATTCCTGCCACTTCACAACTGGATAACCAAAGTAGCAGCAGCTACCTACCTGGCTCTGTGCTTGACTGCAATGCTGCTGAGCGACCCTCACTGTATCTGTACCGTGTTTAATGCCTCTTTCACCTTCACCGTAATTGAGTCCCTTCCCCATGCGAAATATGCACCGGCAGACGGGCGGATGTGCGTGTGGAAGGAATCTGTCAGGGGGGTGTGTGTGTGTGTATGTGGGAGCTGGGAGTTGACTGACAGGCTACATAACTCAATTCAACAATTCTGAAAGAACATGATGCCTGTTTTCCTGTCTGTTGGTGTGTTTGTATGCAAATCTGTGTGTGGCTATATGACTATCAACTGTATTTATGTGTCAGCCCCTATATATATTCTGTAGTTCCATAGAATCTTACAGATGGGAACTTGTATTTACCTGTGCATATTAAATTGAAGTTTGTGAAGTATCTGAAGTATTGCTAATACATATAGACACACACACGTTATATATATAAATATATGTAGTTCATGCTTGGTTATGTCCAATTTATCATTTGTCTGGCTCAGCCAGCCGGGAGTGTGTTTGGCATGACAAAAATGCTGGGACAATGATGCATGTGTATGTGCCTGCATGTGTGAGCAGAATACTACTCAGCCTCCTTCAAACACACGCACACTACAGCACACACACTGTAAAACGGCCAATATGCCAAGAACAGGCCAAGCAGAAGAGGTGAATCGTGATATATTATGGATAAGTAAGATAAAGTGCCACAGAGGTTAAGGGAGAGAGATGGAAAAAGTAAAAGAGGGAGGAAAAAGTGATGAAGTGTTTGTGTGTGATGCTCTGATCATGAGAGAGTGATAGAAAGTAGATGAGGGAATTAAATATGAAGGAGCTAAACTCTGCTTTGGAGCAAATGACAGGAGCAGAAAGTTTTGCACAGTCTTCATAAGGAGTAAATGAGTGATAGTGGAGAGAAGAGGGACTGAAAAGATATAGGGTTAGTTAAGAACAGTCATGGGAGCAAGAGAAAGTGGGTGGGAGACGAATGAAGATAGTTGGGGGACCGCACGGTCTCTGAAGTGCACGTACGGTGAAAATAAGCCTCCACCTCCAGAATATTGCAGTGCAACGTATAAGTAAAATGCACAGTTCAGCAAACCCAGAAAAGAGAAATGGGGGGAGAAGGTAAATCTGAGGGTATGGTAAGAAGGAAAAAAGGCAATGGACAATAAAAAGAAATGTGAAAGATAAAAGAAAAGAAAGGAAGCAGAAGTGTAACTTATTCCGAAAAATAGCAACAGCAGCGCGGAGAAAACAAAAAATAATATTGGAGTGAATTGCAGTGATGTGTGTAAATGGAAGGAGAGAGTGAGGAAAATAAACAGTCAGACAGGAAAAAGCCATTTTGTCTATGCAAATGAGAATGGTGAAAGCAGAAGCACAGGCATTCAAGCTGGCCACCTGGGCCCTGTCAATCCTCCCTCTCAACTTTTCTCTTCCTCTCCCTTCCTCTCACTGTCTACCTCTCCACACCTGGACCTGGCACCCCCATAGCCTGCAGCTACGGTAGAAAGGAAGGAGAGGTAGGAGCGGGATGCAAGCAGCAGGGAGGCAAGAGAGAGTGTTAGCCAAAATATCCATCAGCAAGTGATCCTGGCAATGAAAAGTTCCTCCCCTCCCCTTCACCGAAATATGGCTCTCCAGCTATCACTGAGTCTCCCACTCTTTACAAACTGTCCGTAACAGCTGGTGAAGTTACATATGGACACATGTACCTAGAGCACATAAACAGAGGGTGTGCACGGTCGTGGGCATTGGTATTTATGTAACAACAACGCTAGATGTAGCAAGACAGGCACACAGGGAGGGATTAAAAAGCTTTTGAGTGATCATGGAGAGTTCAAACAAAAAGACACTAAGTGCTGAAGCCCTTGAACTGGCTTCACTCTGCAGGAGAGCTGGCAGTGAAAGATCAGAGAAGAGGGAGGGGTTGCAGGAAAGAAAGACAGATGGGGGGTCGGGGGGTGACAAGGCAGAAAAAAGCAGGTAAAAGAGAACAAGCACAATGATCAAGAGATGAAAAATGTTTTTGTTAGAGAACAAAAGGCAGTAAAGGGCGTTGCATGGACAAAACACTATCTATGTGTATTTGTGAATACGCTTGTATGCTTGGAATACAATCGCCAGGTGTGTCTGTCTATTTGTCTACATTATCCTGGGGAAGCTCATAAAAAAGAAGGCCAGAGAGAGAACATGACATTTAAAAAGCACAGAGCACCAGGACACAACACGCTGCAGTAAATAAATTTGAGGAACTCAAAAAGGTTTCTACAGTCTCCTGGGTGCAGTGTTCTCTGATATTTAAATGTTTGTGTGTGTGTGTGCGCGCAAAAGTGCAAAGGCAAAACCTGCTTGTCTGCTATGCTGCAGATTTGTGCACGGTTCTGTAACAAGGCCAGTGATTTATATGTCAGTCATCATTTGGGATCAACCTGCTTTTTAATTACCAATGGTTTATGTTTGTTTTTAATTTTCCCCATAAGCTCATAAATCGCTTTCCCCACAGCACAACTGAAATTCATCTCCATGGTAAATAAGCATCAGTTATAATTGCATATACAAGTAGTGCTGTCACAACGTTAAATGTGACCTCCCTACCAATGATATCATGGTTTTGAATGAAATGCTTTAGACGCTGAAGAGAAATATGTATAAATAAGTTATGATAAATATATGATTAAAAATGACTCCACTCTAATAATCTAATATGGATTATAGGTTTTTAAATTTCTATCTAAATTTTGTTGATGGGCTTGTTGAAGCAGTTATGCAATGATAATTTTCTCATGTGCAACTTTTTTTCACTGAATTGCATTCATAAGTGAATTGAGTTTTAATCACGTTAATAAAATAACAATGAGAAAGTAAACATAATAAGGTTATATCTTGTACCACATTATTTTAGTACTTTCACTGTGCACAACTCAGAAACAAACAAGAGCTGCATGGGAGGAGGAAGTGAGCCGTTTTTCAATGGGCTGACATTTGTTTCCATTTTGTAATAGATTTTTTCATACTAATTGAATCTTTTAAAATAATTTATCTTAGTTGGTGAAACTTGAATGCACCCAGGGTCACATTTATCCAAGATAGTTATTCAAAATGTCAAAGTATCCTTGATTCCACAGTCGGCAGTATTATCTAACCAACAGTGGTACGAATACATATTAGGCAGGAATGGACTACATCACTCGATCTGATTCTGACACTGAGAAATTTACTTTGTCTTCTGGTTTTTGCAGACTCAAACCTACTTTGCGCGGATTGTCGAGTCATCATATTTGTTGGAAACCTCAATTCCCTGTCTTGCAGAGCAGGGATCAAAGAGTTTTTGCTTCACATAACTACAGAGTAATGCAATTTAAATTTACACTAATGTTGTACAGTACAAGACTCAGAGCAATGTAATCATGTTTGACATTTTATATATTTTTTAAAACACTGAATAAAACAAGATACATTCTGTTCCTAAGATGAAATTTTAATGATAATGGGTTTTTTTTTATAAGTAAAAGTCATGTATGATGAGTCATTTTGGATGACATATACAGCAAACTGGAAGCATGGTGAACAAAACAGCAGACCAAGTTGGTCTGATAAGGGAAGGACAGATGACAGCCATATTGACACAAAAAAATAATCAAGAACGAAAAGAAAACACATTCCCCCACAGCTTTCTTTTATCACGTTCTCCTCCAATAAAATATGTCACTGTATATGCAGTCAAGAAGTGACAGTGTTGTGCTGTGTGGATTATGTGGCTCACCACACTGTAAGATTTATACTGCAGACACAAAAAAAACACTTGATGTCCACAGCTACAGAAGCCACAGTGGCTAAAAAATACTTTGGCACCGATCACAGGGCCCCACTGGCCTCTGCAAGCTGCTTCACCATTCACTTCACCAGTATGGCCCAGCGGGTGGCAGTTGCTATGAAGCAAGTTTCTCTGCAACTGTGCACAAATGCCCAAGGCCTGTGTCAAACTCATTCAGTCTCACAGACTGTATGGATGGTCTACTTCTCTACTGCAATAGCCAGGAAGTAGAGAGATGGTTCTTCTGTGGTCCATGATAACATTATTCACTCAACAGATGGACACGGAGATAGGAACACGTCTGTGGACATGAGTCAAAGCGCTGCTTCAATCTGCTGGTGCACTTTATAGGATGCGAGGGGAGTGTGGGTGTACCTTAATGGCCATAAGGTGAATCAGCAGCAGTGCACCTGAATGCCCCTTCAGCCGCTCAGGAGAAAATGAATCCAGGGAGAGAATCAGCCAGAGCTTTCCTCAAGGTCGCCGGTGCTTGGCCACTTTTTAAGTGGCTGTGCCAACTGTAACAATCTCTGCAGAAACAATCGCAGCGCCAATCCAATTTGGCCCGGCTTCTTCTCTTTTCTCTTTACTTCAGTGCAGACGACTGCATAGCCTCACTTTTGTTTTGCCCTGCTGAAAGCAGAGCATGAATTGATGACCTTATGAATCACAAAGGAGCCCGGCAAATCATTGCGGTAAATCTCGCCCCAGCACATTAAGCATGACCGCAGGCTTTTTCCCCTCAATTTTTTCCTTTTCTTTCTTCTTTCTTTGTCCATCTCTCTCTCTCACACTCTTTCCTTCCTACCAGTGCTTGGGGGTCTTTGAGAGTGGCCAACTTTTCGAGGATTGTTTTCATGTGCTGCTAATTAAATGCCTCTAATTAATGGTTGTTTGCGGTTTGCTAATGAAGTGGATCAAAGCTTACTACTCCTGATGTTGAGGCTCTTGTCTTTAGACCAGAGAACGAGATAAAAAAGCACAGAAAGATAGAGACAATAGGCAGAGAAAGTGAAAGGGCGTATTAGGTAAAACAGGTATAGTGGAAGGTGCTGCTGATTTTTCTTCAGTGGCTGTGTCAACAAACACTTGGCATCTGTCCAGAACGTAGCTGTGAAATCTGAGTTTGATCTATTGGCAGATGCTGTTATCAGATGTGTTTTGTTGAGACATTCTGTTTGTAAAGTGCATACAGCAAACTAGAAAGTGCAGTTCTCTTTACCATTGGCAAAGAATCTGAGGTAATCTTTTGCTTACTACACAGATCCTTTTTAAGACAACATTCTCTTTTTTGTTTGTAACTTCAAATGCTTTAGCCTTTATGCTTAAGGTCCGATTACGTTTTAAAAATAAAGCAGCAAAAAAAATGTCATCGCTGATATTTTTGTAACCACTGAAACTCACACTGCCTCTTTATCTATGCCAGACATAGTCATAGCCCAAATGGATTTGCCCCTCATGGGAAAGACATTTTCAGCTTTCTAAGATAGAAAACTCATCGGAGACCTCTTCAGCATTGTTGTGTCCGCCTTCTGAAAATCTCCATCTGATTTCCCAGTAGATAGTGCACTGCTTTGACTGGCAATTTTCAGCATCCGACAATCTCATCAAAGCAAACCTATTAATGGTGATGATACGAAGAAGAATTCTAAATGGCAGACAGATGAATAGCCCCGTGCGTGTGTGGGTGTTTAATTCTCCAAGCCGAAGCACCACGTAGCTTCGCTGGAAGTGGGAGGACTGGCCCGTGAGCTGCTGGGGAAACTATTTGTGTGTACTGTGTGTGTGCGTGTGTTTCTGTTTGTGTGTGACAGTGTGTGTACGTACTTTGACCTCATCGATCATGACTCCTCAGCTCTCTGGTGTGGTCACCTACACAGTGCTTACCCTCTCTCTGTCTTTATCTCTGTGTATCACCATCCATCTCTCTGTCTCCCCCGCTCCTCCTCCTCCTCCTCACCCCAATTCTCTTCTCCCACCAGCACAGTGTACTTTTCTGCTTTGGTCCCACCTTCTTAATCTCACCCTTCCATCCTTCCTTGCGGATTTTTTTTCCCGTGATCTTCTCAATATGTCATTTGGCACAGCAGGGGTTGTTCTCTCTCCCTATCTCCCTTGTCTTTTTTTTTTTTACACCCCTCCATTTTAGAGCTGAAATCCTGCAATCATTCACTCGTTTGTTGGACTCGTCTCTGCCTGACTTTCTCCTCTGCTCCAGTCTTCCCTGCTTCACTGGTCTGTGACGTATGCCCCTGGAGTGTTCCCCCTCACTCTCTTCCTTCCTTCACTTTTTTTTACACAGTGGAGCCAGCCATCTTTTGCCTTTATTGCTGACCAGTCTCTCAATGCTCTGACTAAGACTGGTAACTCTTAATCAGCTAGTATCCACTGGACACACGGACCTCCCAAGGGTAAACAAATGGGGTCTTGTTGGCAACCTCCGTGGCCAGACTTGACAGTTTCACCTTCACTGATCCTCCTTACCCTGGACGAGCACCTCATTACCAGCCATTCTGCCCTCTTCTTGTCTCTACATCAAGTCTTCCAGATGAGATGTATAACAGAGTGCACAGTTTCTAGCTCTTCAATTTTAGGCTCTTGCCCTTTTCAGCTCAATCAGCTTCACTCATCCAATCACAGCTAGTGAAGGCTTCCTCGCAGCGCCTGAGTGGGGATAATCGCCTTGGTTACCGGCGTTACCGGGGGCCGCTGTCTGGCCATGTTAGTGCTGCGCCCTGCGGGAGCTGTGGAGACAGGTGTCACAGCAGCAAGGGAGGGTGTTAAACAAGCCCAGGGGCGAGCAAGAGGTATAAACGTTTACTCTTAGTCATGGAAACTGTGTCACCCATAGAGAGGAATGCTCACCCCATGGCGTAATGTTTTTTCTCTCTAGATCCAGACTGTAATTTAACTTTAACTGTCTGTAAACCTAAGTACACCTTGTAGCCTAGTAAAAAGAATACACAGCAACTGCCTTTCTGTGTACAGCCAAGAAGCAGTGCAGAGGGAATCACTGTTTACTGATTTCACACTCCCATGGCACGGACAAATACACAGAAGGGTCAATGGCTGGAGAAAAGCTGCTGGCTCAGGAGACATCAGGTCACAGTATGGAAAGATGCAACTACGGGAGGCGTTTTGTTTTTATAGAGCGCCATTAAGATCGGATGGAGTTAAGAGCACTGGACTGATTGGCAGGCTTTCGATGAAAGCAAATGGAGGAGACGTCCTTGTCATCCTACTCAGCATTAAAAAAGTTCAGCTGCAAAGTTGGTGAAATGCCAGTTGTTCTCAGAGAGCGACACGTAAGGACGAAATAGATCACAATTATGATAATCACAAGCGGCACAGTCTGGGGAATAGTAATGGGAAGGAGATGAGGTGGCAGCCATAAAGAGTGTTTCTACATTAGTGCTGGCCTGATTAGATTGACAGAAAGTTTCACTAATGGACAATTAAACAAATGGTCAAATGAGATATAACACTTCAATTACCAATTGGTGTCATTGTGTGCCCCTTTCAATCATTGTGCCTCATGTACTCTGTTTATACATGAACTTCTCCATGAGGACGCAGACTGAAACACGGTGCTGTAAACAGGATGTGAAAAGGGATATGTGATGGCCTTGTCATATGATTTGTCCTTGCAGTGAAAAAAATAAGTCTTATTTCCCTTTACATCTATGCAACTCAGTGAAAAATAAAACCCTTTCTCTATACTGCTAGAGGAAGTTATTGGGGTGCAATCACTGTGTGAAACAACAGCAATTCAAAACAAGGAGTTATGGATTGCATTGAAGAAAGGAGGGCAGATTAAGAAATAATTACTGTAAAATACATCACCTGCAGTAAATGGTGAGCCTAGGTACTTCTTCGGCTTTTGAGTAATGAACCTATAAAAGCCCAGGGGAGAATAAAACCAGCCCACACTAAGCTCTGTAACTCTTTCAGTCGTGACTTGCCCGAGAAGCGACACAGTCCAATCTATTTATGAAGCTTATGCTGAGGCACTTGCTCAGCTGAGATAGCGGGCCACCCTGTCAGGACCCTTTTAAACTGCATCAGTTGATCAAACATTGCTGTGCATGACAGCAGTCTGCAGCATATCCTTTAAAAAAAAAAGCACATTTCAGTTTCTCTGTGTTTATGACCATGCCAGTACTGTCTGCCAAGTTCAGGTTGTCCAATTATTTAGACCTACAAAGACAGAGAATAAGAAAAAACTGTTATACTGAAATCTGATGGTGCATTGGGCTCAAATGTACACTGTGAACCAACAGATGGCAGGGCAGAGAGCAAGGAAGGAAAGTCTTGCTCTTTTTAATTAAATTGTCCACAACTTTATTTTATTTTCAGACAAATTATCCTCCAAGGTTTGGATCAAAGAATAAACCTTGGCTTACGGTGAAGAATTTTTCAGCGCATTAGAGAGCAAAGAAAGACGCTAAAATAGCAAGCCCAGCGCAATATGGAAGAAAGTAAAAAAGGCAATCTTAACTCTGGCATGATGCAAACTGTGTCTGACAAGCATCAAAAACTCCAACTGGGCTCAGACAAACTCTTGCATAAGCAGTCCTATTCCCATGTTCAAAAGAAACTGTAATGTACAACGTAAGTGTATACATGTAGCTGTGTTTTCCGTGCCTATGCGTCTCTATATTTTTAGTTTTAAAGTGTAAAGCTATTCCCTTGATGTTTGTGTTTACACACCAGGTCTCCCTTCTGTGTCTCACAGCGACATTGATTTATGCATGGCCTCTGTATGTGTGTGCGTGCGTGATTGCACACATATACCAGCTATAATTGGTATTCAAATCTCCTCCCACAAGTACGTCCAACAGCTGCCATTTTTCAACCGCCAGAGCCCCAGCCAAGGCCCAAAGAGCATGATGGGGAACAAGCTCAAACGGATGGCTCTCATTGCGCACATTCAAATAAACAAATGGCGGTGATTTAATGCACACAGCGATAAGGCAGGTGGTAATGGAGGCATATAGGATGAACGGGGAGGAGGTGGACGGAAGTGATGGAGAGATGTGTGGTAGCGACTAAGGGTGGGCAAGCAGCAGAGGTGGAGTTAACAGTATTTGTTACCGTGGAAGTTTGGTCCACAGCTGCTGTGTATCAGTCACCCCCACAAAGCCGTGCACTCTGCACACAAACACACAGCACTGACTCTGTGTGTGATTGTGTGTATGTGTGCGTGCATGTCCCTGAGGCCTGCCCATCAGACACACTGTGAAGTCTTCCTGCCATTCTTGCTCTCTCCATCTTTCCACTGCTCCGTCTCTAATTCGTTCTACAAAGGAGGGCCAAGTCTCCCAGCATCGCCATCTTCACAGCACCCTCTCAATCTATCCACTCATCCATCTATCTGCCCAATCAATCTGTCCATATCCTGGCATAATAACAGCTGCCATCCCCCATCCACTCCCACCTTTTCCTTCCTCTTTTCCTTTCCACTATATTGATTTTACCTTTTTTTTCTGTGGAAGAATTAGGACCAAGACATGCTGATTTCTTATCGAAACTACAGTTACTAACATATGCAATGCACATGTGCACATTTCAAAAACAGGCCAGGCCTTTACACTTCCACCTATTCCTCTTTCCACCATCCACCCCCTGCTGAAAACACAACACCTCCCCCTGGCCTCCTGTCTCTCCCGGCCCTGTCAGTGGTTAGATTAATGACAGTGATCAGTGAGCAGCCCCCAGCAGAGGCTGCCTGCAGCTCAGGCAAAACCCAGCACAGTAAGCAGCATATACACACAGGCACAACCATAAAGGACATTTCCATTCAACATGCAGTGTGTGTGTATAAGTATACGTACAGACACACACATAAACATACACACTTCTTACACAGTACTTCAGTTACAGCAGACCAATATAGAAAGGTCTACACCAACATGCATATAAATCAACCATCCACTGTTCCTGGAGCAGACATACAAATACATATTCACACACAGACACACACACCACAGAAGAAATCTGTACACAGTCTATGCTGAGGTTGGTGTCAGTGCAGCCAAGGGAATGGGTAGCTCTCCCCATATACACTGTCAAAGCAGCACAGACCAGGTCTGACTGTGACATTGTCCAACCTTAACCCCTTCACTGCATCCTGACAAAGTAAACAAAGCCCCTGTAGAACACAACAACCTCAGGACACTAACCAGTGAAGTAACATCTATCCTCATTCCCATTCCAGCTGTTTCGTCACTGAAGCTCTGCATGAAATTTAATACGGTTTACTACAAGTCTGTATTTCAATCCACAGTCAAGCAGATATCACAGAATACCACGTTGCTGAAGTTGCCGCTCATATGATTGAGCCTAATTCAAAACCCAATTTGTACAGCAGATGCTATTAATATGGAGTAGTGGCCATGAAATACATTCCTACATCACCCACTTTAAGGGGGTGATGTAGGACTATCCCAGACTGAGATTTTCCAGCAAGCAGAGAATGAAGAATGCAAGCAACAATAGCACTGCAGGTGCCATAACAAGGCTTTGTAATAGATTGTTAGATGTTATTGTATCTGATAAGGTGAGGTCTCAATGGTCCTTTCAGTCTTTCTCACTACTACTGCAGGATATAAAAGCACTAACAACAACCAGTGCTGGTGTGTGACACACGTAAGGTCCACTGCGGGCATCTGTTTTGTGCCCTCGTGTGGCTGTCAGAATATCCAATCAGAGCTCTCTCTCTACATGCATGGCTGTATGCACAAGCTCCCGTCCTGTCACACAGCAATTAAGCCTACACAACGCATACCCATAGCGCGCCGTCCGTAAACCATCACAGTTCTGTGACGCACGAGTGTCAACAAAACACGAGATGATTTCATAAAATATTCCTGCGCGGGCGAAAAAGTCACAGCATGTGTTTCTCTTTTACTTTTGTTTTTATTCTTTGGGTCTTTAGGGGTCTTTCCATCCTAACACAATGACTCATACCCAAGTATCAATACGCATGTTGCTCAGACTTGCGCAACGGACTTTGATTGAATCATCCAGTGGTGAATTCTCACAGCGGTCCGCAGGATGATTGTAAACTACAATATCTGCACGTGTTTATGGTCCGCGGAGCGTTCACCCATCTTTCCTTTTCCCTGACCGACAAGTCAGAATAAATCCGGCGTCTTGTGCAGCCATATTCAGCTTCTTGTTGGAGGACTTGCAAACTTGCGCACAAATCCTCCAACACACATCGAGACGGCTCAGCACTCTTCTCATTCACATCACACTCATGCACGCTGTCGTTTGAGCCTTACCAGTGCGCACCAAGCAGGAGACCGTGATGATAGCGAGAGGGACGCAGTAGTTCCACACGGTAGCGAAAGCCATGGCTGTCGCTGATATTCCCCTCTGATCTCTTCCTTGTAGTATTCCTCCTCCTTGCAGAAATCAGAGTAACATGAACCCGCAGGTTCAGTCAGCGACTGTGTATGAGTGTGTGTGTGTGTGTGTGTGTGTGTGAGTGCGCGCGTGTGACTGTTCGTGAACGAGAGTGTGTTTTAGTAAACGCTCGGTGCCTAACAGCAGGTCCCTTTCGTACACACCCACTTTGTGTCTCGCTGGATGCCTGGATATGATGGCTTGGCCGGTTTTTCTTGGTTATTTTACTCTGCAAAGATATTTAAAAGCTTACAGATAGGGCGGGCCCGTGTGTCTTTCTGACCAATTGCAGAGAGCGGGTCCAGGTGGAGGGCTGCGCGGATGAGAAAGAGGGGGCCGGGCTTTAAAAAAAGAAACAGGCTCTAGCCTACAAGAGGAGTGCAGGCGGAGCCCCGCGTCTTCCAATTAACTGAAATCAGTTCTCTGTAAATGTGATTGATAACCAACACTAATTTTCCGAAGAAAATAACCAATTTGTATCAAATCCACTGAAAAGTATGTGTGGCACAATGATTTAAAAGAGAAAAATGAAACAGATGTTTATTGTTGAAGAGACAATAATGTTGCAATCATTTATTAGATACTGAGGACAATGTGAAATGGATTGTGCAGATTACTCACTGCATAATGTCTGATGCTCCATCTGAATGTCCATAATCAGTTGGACTCGTCTAGCTCGTATTTAAAGGCTGACATGGTGGCAAATACATTGTCTTCATGGAAGTACGTTTTCTTTAGGAATGGTTGTTTTTGGTCATCAACAGTAGAGGAAACTTGCTGCCAAATGAGCTCATATCTGCAGCAGCCTCAAGGTGTTTTGAGATTAAGGGACATTTTGTGGCAGAAGCTACTGTGCTTCCAGAAAGTGCATAGAAGTCATCAAGAGCATGGAACAGACCTGAGTGTGTTTAGTTGAATCACCGTTCACAATGACGGTAATGGCCTGGAACAAAAACTTGTGCTCTGGACAAACCGGTGCTTCTGCTCATCTGTAGTCAGGGCCTATTAGGTCCTGCTGAAGGGGCTGTTTAAATGTACCCTCATGCTGTGACCACAGTTTGCCCCTAATTGTGTTTTCCAGTCAGAGAGCGCTGCACCATTATGAAAATTGTTTCTCTTTCCACAAATCTTTTTTTCCCTCGCTAATCTAGTGTTATACCATGGGTTTGTGCCCTCCAAGGCTTGAATCTGTCTCTTTGAACCTGTCTCTTTGGCGCCCCCTTCAGATAACATTAAGGATAACGCTTCATGGGTCTCCAGTCTGCGATGGCCTCTTTCTCATCAGTCAGATCTTCCAGACACTTTAGCCATCTTAGTTCAAACAGGCAGTAAAGCATCAAAGTGAGCTATTAGCATTAATATTAATATTTCTAGCCTTGACTTCCATAAAGTTGCTTTGAACCTTTGCCTCACATCTGACCTTGACGCCTTGTGGATCTGTGTGAAATCTTAATGTTTCAGCTTCAGGCACTCTCCGCTTTCTTCACACTAGTTTTAACCTTGTTTTGGTGAGGATAATATCTGCCCCGCTCAATCCCCAATTCCTATCTCATCCCATTTTTCCCTGTCAGCCTCACTGCGCATGTTTGTTCCCCCACTGGCAGGGAGTCAGTGGCAGTGGCTCCCACGTACCAGATGGGGCATTGTCAGGAAGTAATGAGGGAAAAACACCTGCTTCTCCAGAGAACTCCACTCCTTCATTTTCAGCCGTTTGACACAACATATGCAGGATGCACATACAAAACCAAGTGACCGTGACGAGAACAGCAGTGGGTGATGGCATCCCGTTACAACTGCCTGGCACTTCGACGTGTTAGTCAATGAGGTGTCGTGTTTGATATAACTCACCTTTTCCATGTAGGTTATTGCACTGAGGGCTGCCAGGATGTTCGCCTACTTGACTTATTGACTTTAATGTCACAAATCTGTATACTTGTCCTATTAGTGCACTGCCTGCACAACACAAAACATTTAGGCTCCTTTGTATTCTCTGCACACTTCCTTCATTACCTTAAGCTGTTGTCCAGTGGTTTATCTGTGAGGCAATATCAAGGTCAAAATGTCACTGTAAACTACACTTCTCTCCCTCCCAACCAGAGCCATGTACCTCAGGGACAGCTCCACTGTGTGAAATT
The DNA here is from genome assembly GCA_034779795.1 of Ctenopoma multispine. NCBI lineage: Eukaryota > Metazoa > Chordata > Actinopteri > Anabantiformes > Anabantidae > Ctenopoma > Ctenopoma multispine. Next base: position 7,213,823 of record JAUYWH010000008.1, on the reverse strand, counting down.
TCTGATACATAATCTTGTCTTTCTGGCCAACCGGATGAAGCCCCAGGATGAAAGCCCACTAGGGAGCAAGCAGCTTTTCACTCATGACTGACTCAAAGGCCAAAACAAAATGGTGCTCACTGGCATTTTACATGCAGCGGGGCACTTTTAAATTTACAACATTGTATTTTGTTCTGCAGAGCGTGACCATTTTTTAAGAAGTCTTTCTGTTTTGGTTACAGACTTCTTATCTGTTGTCTCTATTTTCCTGGACTTGACCTAAAGACATAAAGTAAGGAGAAGTTTGTAGAGTTGGAAAAGAAATAGAAAGAGTCTGTAAAATGCTTGACAAAGAATGGCTGCATCAGAGGAAGGGTGTACAGGGAGTTTGAGTAATCAGTTTAATAACATTATCCTGGCTGTGCTCTGTAGCGCATGCACCCGTTAATGGAGTGTCATTGTTAAACTGCCGCTTCGCCCATTATTAACGACGGCCTACGGTCAACCACACACTGATAATAAAACCACACAAAACCCAACATAACTTCAACAGACAAGTGTAATGAAATTCTCAGCATTATGCGCGTGGTTAAGGTAATATGTAATAATACGATGGTGCTCTGGCATGGTGTTAGAGGGTTGCAAGGCAACAGAGGAGAAAATTAAAAAGATGGAGTTGTAGTCTGTGATGGTAGTTTTGAGATGTAGTCAGAATAGATCAAACACCGGCCAGTAGAACCAGTCTAGCTCTGCCTCCTATTACTAGCAAAGTTTCAAGGTTACCCGGCTTTACGATTATTCTCACTCTAGGTAAGTGTGGGTCTTTAGTTCATGTGTGTGTTTGTGAGCTGAACTGAGTGAGAATGGGTTTTGTGCTTACAGGCAGATGGGAAAAACACAAGCATGCACAGGCACAGTTGAGTTAAGGTCACTGCTTCAGAGTAAGGTCTTACAGGCTGAAGGGGAAGGTTGGTAAACAAGCTGATGCAAGGCCAAGATGGCACTGGATCGAGAAGATGTGCGGCCAAGCGAGCACGTGTGTCCGACTTTCAGCGCGTTGTCAATACTCCCCAACCTCTGTTGTGTCTCTAAAGTGGAACAAAATCAATGGCACACAGAATGACAGTAAATCATATTTTCTAAAAGCTCTTTAATATCAAAGAAATCAAAAGTAAATTAAATAGTAGAGTGCAATGTGCTTGAGAGCTGTCACGATAAAGAGATTATAATAATATTTTCACAGATGCTCTGAGCTGGTTCAGCTTTGGAAAGCGACTGAAAGGGAAACAAATCACCAAAATACAACCTTGCCCTATCATCCAAATGGTTCATTGGTAATACACAGCTGAGCAATTATGTGTGCAAAAGAAAGGATGGGATTGCATGTGGAGTCTTTACGGTTCTTCCAGTACACAAGTACTGTCTTGAATGTAGCTATTTCCAAGTTGCAGAATAAATGCAGAGAAAATTGACCACTTTTTTGTCTTAGACTCATAACTGGAGTCTACGCCCACTAGCAAAGCAGCTTCTACACCTCTAAAGCAATCATTTACCCTTCAGCTTTTTTTTTTAATACAACAAACTTGTTACCAATTGTGATTTTGCTCTGTCTTCCAGTATCTCTCTTTGCCCCCCCATTCCTCCCCCACTCCCCTCCAATGTGAGCATCTATAACTCTATTCTCTCCCCCCTCTTTAAGTATCCCATTTATCCCATCCTTCCCTTACTGGCCACCCACTCCATCTTCCTTGTCTCCTCATCCTTCCATCTGCCTGTGCAGTCACACCAGAGGCTGTTTGTCTCCACTGGTGGAGGGCAGGGACTCCACACTGCCTTTGTAGATGGGCTTTTTCTGAGACCGGTCATCACTGAGGAGAGAAAGAAAGACAGAGGAGCGTGATTATCAGTATATCGACCTCCCAGTAGACACTAGAAAATCATAAGTGAGGAAATTATAGACGAGAACTGAGCAATGGACCCACACCTGGCTACTGATGGGAAAGTCCATTTGTCTCTCTTTTGCTCTCTGTCTCTCTTTACTAAACTTTTACACCGCCGCCACCACCGGATACACAGAAATCATACATGAAGCAGGATCTTCTAGAAATTCTGTCTGTTGATAATGCTATTATCAGTCCATATTTCAAAGGAATTAATGAGCGAAGCTGCATGAGGTCATGGTGCACATTAACATGCTGATGGCACATGGGTTTAATGGGAGTTTCACTAATGTTTTGACATTGCTGATGCCCTTTATAAACTATTACAAAATTGAACTTGGAGCTATTAGCACAGCATTTTCACAAGCAAAAAGTGTGTGGAAACACATGGGAGAGGACAGAGCACAAAAGAGATCGAAGATGGGGTCAAGTAGGTCAAATCTGCTGAGACAGACTTCAATATTCAGTGTGGATAATGCCTTTTAACACACATAAAAGCACAAAGACACTAGTTTGCACATGTGTGGAAAGGATTTTTGCAAGGACACTTAGTATACATAACACACACACGCAAAAAGTGAAGTATACACCAAGGTGCACGCTAGCGGAAAAAAACACACTGTATTTGAAATGGCCTTGGATCATGAGACAGAATGAAATATTGCAGCAATAGCCACATCTGTAATATAAAGTCAGACTGCAGGAGGAGAGAGAATGGAGCTGACTTAGGGAAAATAGGAAGGCGAGCATGAATAAAGCTTTGTAAAGAAATCAAACAAACATGCAGGCACAAACACATGTTCACTATCCATAAGATTTTTAACATAATTTAAAACAAAGACAACAACAATGAGTAAAGTGCTTCTTTATCGTGAAATAGGATCAGACAAACACTGAGATAGTTGTTTCTTACATAGGTCCCTTGCTGGTGTTGGTGAACTTGGCCCTGCGGCACAGGAACACACTCATGGAGAGGATGAACACAACGAGAGCCACTGCCACCGCCGAGGTCATCAAAATGAGACGGCCATTACTAGACTCATACCATGGTGCATTCTCTGTGAGACAGATGAGTCAGACATGAAGGGAAACATGCATCACACAGAATACAAAATCAGCAAAACTACGAGCTTTCTGCCTCTAGGCAAAGCTTCTAAAGGCAACCTCCTGTTTGTTTGTGGAAGACAAGACTGTCGGTCTGGAGTTCAAATGGTTATAGTCCTGCATGCAGCACTGATCTTCAAGACGTCTACCTGACCTCTGGCTGATTCATGTTTCCCTTTCATGTGCTAAATTAAATGAAATTAAATATAACATTTGAAAAAAATGCAGATTTCATGGGCCTTAGGTTCTGAGACTTTTCTTCAGACTACTAAACAAAGTAAACATTGAAAATTAGGTTTATGAGGATTTGACGCAGCTATAAACACATGCATTGGCTGTTCACATATACAGTAATTCCTTACGTTAAGTGGATTTCTCAGCAGCTGGAGTCACACAGGTTTGCACCAGGAACGTTTGCTCAAGGTTTGTACTACTATTGTAGTACATCTTCAAAGCAACAACAGTGACATGCAACATTTGCTCACCATAGCTCCGGGAATGTGCAAACATTATTCCAGCATCTAGAAATTATTACCTTTTCAATTAGTACAAGTGCTTCAGAGAAGATACTAGAGACACTATGGAGCACGGTGACCAACGAGTCAATTGCAGCAGTAATAAGATCATTCTACCATAATAAATAACATGCATTGGCTTAATTGCATTTTTGGAGGTTGCGTAATTTCAACGAATGAAATCACATGGCTTATGAATTCTACTGGGTGAGAGGACGGCGTTTAAAAACCACAGTGCATTAACACAGCGCAGTCATCTCACAGGTCACCGGTAAAGATGATGAAGACAGATGAAGTGCTGTAAATTGGATTAGCTATAATGAATTTGTAATGAAATTAGTTCTCCACTTAAATACAATCGTCGTGTTTCGTGAGATATGAGACAGCTTGTCACACAGAATCAGGAAAAAGCAAACAGTCACTCCGTAGACATCCATCTACAAAAACAGATAACTGGACTACTGAGAGAACATCTGCAAGCTTTCGCTTATTATTATCATGTTTTAATGAATCATCCTTGACTTGATGTTTCTGTCAAAGGGGCAAAAAATCTAGCAAAATTTCATTGCTTTTTTAGCATTTCTAATTACCCTCTTATCCTTTAAAGTTAGTGCAACTCTTATTGCCCTTTATTTATGATATTTAAATGTATTATATGTCAAATATGATCATTGTACCTGTTGGCATTTGACATTTTAGAGGTAATTTCACTGGGGACTTTTTTGTCACCTTTTTTTTAATGTGAGCTGTTTTCATAAATGTCATTACTTCTTTGTTAGAGCAATCTCCCATCTGCATTTTCATAATTTTTGTGGAAATTAAACCTCAACCCTGTATTACATTTACGTCATTAATGGTTTCACATAGATGAACATTTCCACAAATGCTCATGATGATGTAATTGCACATACACACTGACCTTTCTGGTCACTTTTCAGTGGCTGACTGAAGAGGAAACAGAACAAAATGTTTCTTGTTTTTGGTTAGAGTTTGTTGACAGATAAAATTCTCAACAGTTACAAAGAAAACCCAAAATCAGTTTTTAGAAACAGGCAGTGGGAGAGAACTACTCTAGACTCAGGCAGTACAAACAACAACCAGTTTGTTCAGATAGATAGACCATGTTTTCTCACCAGGCAGCACAGTGATGCTGATGGTGCGTTTCTTGCTGAGTGACTTCACAGAATGCTCAGCCATGCAAGTGTACTGTCCTTTGTCCACTGCAGTCACCTTCTTCAGTGTCAGTTTAGAGGAAGGCAGGATCCAGTCACTACCCTAAGAGGGAAAGACAGATACATTCAACAAAGCATAAAGAAATATTATAAAACAAAAAAAAAATATGAAAGAATGTTTGCAGCCTCAAGGGAATCAACAAATGTATAAGCATTAAAATTGTGTTTAACTGAGAACACAAGATGTGAACAATAGACAATACTAGCTGAAAGTGTTATTTTCGCTGAACTATGAAAAGAGGAAGGAAGACAAAAAGTGAAATACAACAAGGTTCGGAGAAACAGACAGGCAATGTTTGTAGGTCAGAGACAGAAAGACAGAAATGCAGTAGATATTTGTGTGTGTGTGTGGCCCTCAGAGAGCTGTCCCTAAAGTCCCAAATGAAGTGTATTTACCTGAGCGTTAATCCCAATGAATGAACACACATCAACACAAGTCAATAACCCAAGATAACACCATCATCCGCAAAGAATGATGTTGCAACAACACATTGTTAACATAACACATAATGAGATGGCAAGGGAGCAGGACGAATTGTTGACACGAAAATAGCAGCACTATTATGAGATAGAGCCCAACACAGGAGGAAATAAATAATAGGCCAAACACAAGGATTGGAAAACAAACGAACGTGGAGGAAAGGGTAAAAAAAAAGACATTACACCATGCAAATGATTTGGCTCTTGGGAGCTGTAGCTCCTGCCAAGAAAGTCCATTTCAATTTGAATGGATCTGAATTAAGAGGATTTCCCATAAAGGCCAGGTTTGGCCAAAGCAGCATTTTGTATGCAAATCCACTGGCTCCCAAAGCAGTGGCCCGTTTCTGCCTCTGTCTGGCTGTCATTACTGGGGGCCAATGTGCCCATGGTGCCTGTCTGTCAAAGTGGGCCATTCTGATGCCACTTTCTGACCCATATCTATTCCTGTCATACATACAGTAGACTTACACACAAATATAGTCAAAGTCACATACACAAACACTCCCACCAAACATTCCATCTCATCTTATCATATCCTTGAATGTGTCATTTAACTTTTCCAAAGGTCTAGTGATGCAAATGGGGCGGGAATAGTTTAGCAGCTGTGCTAAATGATTCCACCTGCATACAGTGACAGAGCATTCAGTCATGCTCACAACAGTTATTATTATTCATGAAAGTGACAATTGTGCATAATCAATAAATAACGTCAAAAACCTAAAGCATTATATATAATCACACGGAGGACAAACAGTATTAGCAGTATAAAATGTCCACTGAATTGGATTTGGACTTGTAAGCCCATTTAAATCCCGGATTAGTGTAGTAGAATTTGTAGTTGCATATCTAAAGTTATTCATCAGTGCTTATTCTGTTCTGATATGAATATGCTGTATGTTGCCTTGCTAAGGCCTTGTCACCATGACTTGACAGTTTGCTGTGGACTTTTGACTGGCATAGCCAGCGTGTCTGTTTATTCTGAACCTTAGGTCGCCTGATTATTTGTATAATGTTGT
>JAUYWH010000008.1:7193601-7207457 GCA_034779795.1 Ctenopoma multispine | reverse complement strand
TTCTTAATAATAAATTGACTGAAATTAAGCTATGAGTCTACAGTTCTTTTGAAAGACAGCCTCTCGCACCACGACATTAGCAGTGACCCTTTAACAAGCATATTAACCTCAAGCCAACTTATCAACAGAAATAACAAAAGGGGAAAGTCAGCAATTATGTGAGCCTGTTCCCAAGATATCTATATAGCTGTACAGCTTCATTACACCTGTTACCTGCTGGTGGCGGTAGTGGTGATTTTGATAACACCTTGAAAATGTAATACTATTTTCTCACCACAAGGGCATGGTGTACCTCTCGACTCGTCAACTTTATTTTGTTTTACATGGCTGTTGTCACACTGGCATTTTACACTGAGATGTCTTAATTTCCCTCGGGCGAGGGTTTCTTAGCTAAGCGAAGAGCCCAGCTGAATAATTCAATGTTGGGTAACCAAACACTAAAAAAAAATCATTAGAGATCTGTCCACATAATTGGTTTCAGGTTGACTGGCTCTTGTCTAGACCTCATTAAACTATTAATCCTCTGTAAGAGGGCAAGCTTGAATCCCCAGCGAGTGGTGGGCCTAAGCCAACTGGTCACTTAAACACAGAGCACTTCTTATGTGGAGGGGGATCAAAAGATGATGGACGAGGAGAAACAAGTGGTTTGAGAAAGTCAGAGAGACAAACTGAGGCATGCTGCAAGAGGAGAGAAAATTAAAAGAATGCTCGAACAAAGCCAAGAGAGACTAGAAGAAGACAGGGGAAAAAAAAAAAAGAGGTCGCATGAAAAGTGGATGGAGGGGGAGCTGGAGAGAGAGGACTTTCCAAAAGCATGAGGAGGACACTGCACATTCCCCAGGCTTTTTCACCTCTTTGTGCCAGAAGTAGCTTGGCTCCTCTGATGAACTGGCAGAGCACTTCAACACAACATCCTCCCCTGGTTGCACCTTCAGCTCCTCTGGGACGCTCAGGTAGCTGGTGTAGCCCTCCCTAGACAGTGACACCTCAGCCATATCTGAAATGCAGTTGGAATGAGGAAGCATGATTGGGCATTAATGAAGCAAGAATTCTAATACACACTGAAGCTACTTCGGCAAGAGTTTGGGACGTGACTGAACATATGTTTTCAGTGGTAGCAGCTGGTAAACACTCAGATCTTTTAAGTATATTTGAGTGTATGGGCTTAAGTTTGAATTCCTCCCAGTGGTACAGACCGCACCAAGCAATCAATAATAATGATAATAGGCTTCATCTTATCGAAGTCTTTAGAGAGACAGTGTTGTGAATAATGACTAATTTTCTCTTCCATCTCAATAGATGGCCAGTGTCCATCCAGCTCCTGGCTCCTCTCCCTTTCTGTCTCCTTCAGTCCTTTAGTTCATTCTAATCTTTGCCTCTTATTGATTCCCCCCATGAGACTGAAGAGCCTATCAAACAGCATTACAGTCGATTTGATGGCCACTGAGAAGATAGAGGACACTGATCATCTCAAGCTAAGCCACAGACGTTGTTTCATGCAACTGTGTATTCCACACTGATAGGACTGCAGAAAAAAATATCTGAAATGACTGCAGTCGACCAATGACAGGTAACACAGCGTTTGCATTGGATCAGTGCTTTTGTGTTGTTTCGTCGGGTGCTGTCTGTTGCTGCGTTGCATAGATAAGTCTTGTGTTATTAACTATTAATGTGTTTTTCTATCTCCCACTGTGAATAAAACAGTGTCCACAGTGTATGAAAAATTGTCTTTACCTCCCGCAGGTTGGAATTATCAAGAAAACTGCAAGGTTTCAAAGTTTCACTGTTCAGTTTTTACCAATGTGGATGTAGAGTTTCTGTGCTTGCTTTTTTGTTAGTAATGTCAGTATTCTCAGATATGCCATTCTTTTCTGGTAAGTGACACTTTGGCAAACTGTGTATCCTATTTTTCAGTCACATATTTATCTAGCTTATTGCTAAATTCTTTCAGGAATGTCTTTGACCTCTGCAGCACACAGAGCACATGACAAATCTGAGGCTTCTTCATCTAGCAAAATGGAAATACACCGTCACAATGATAGACTAATACAATGATAGCCCCAGTGCCACTCTTATCAAACCCAGAAACTTACAATGTACTTTGAAGCCCAGCGGCTCGGATGCATTGTTTGGCGCAGTCACATTTTCAGCATCAGACACACAGCGATAGGGTCCCTCAAAGTACTTTCCTGCGTGGGGGATAGACATGACTAGACTGTCGGCTACCTGCTCAATCTCCATCGAATAGAAGCACCAAGATCGCTCATAAACGGCATGCCATCTCTGTATGTACTGGATGAGAAAGAAAGGAAGAAAGAGTACAAGGTAATTAGATAAGGAAGACTCTAATTTCTAAGCTAATAATTAAAAAAATAGAAATTAGAAAATTATAATAAAAAGATTATTTAATTATTTTGCTGCCTATTTAAACATGATTACAAGAAACTGAGTTTATAGTGAAATAAAAACATTTTACATTTTACAAAGTGAATGGGTAAAAACATGTAAGATTATGGAAACAACCATAACATCTAAGATCTTGAATTATTTTTAGTTACTGTTGCAGATGACCGTGACAGCAGTTGCTTTTTGACTGCATGTTTTGAGAACTTTTCAAGAATGATCTAAAAGTGAAATAATCACATTACATTTCTATGAAGAGTATTTTAATTAAATATATTCTACATATCAATACTACACAAGTCACCTGCTTAATGTGATATTTACATAAAGAATTACCCATCTAGGGACAGGCATTGCAAATCAGCTTAGACTATAAGTGTTATGTAACAACCCACGCTTATGCGCAATATCCGTCTACATGTACAAAAACATTACAATCAAATCATTCACTGGTACACGAGTCACACAGAATAAAATTCTCCAACAAGAACAATAAATAATTCAGGATTGTGACATTTCGTACCACCACCGCCTTGTCTCATAAGCAAAGCCAACTAATGGTGAGAAGAGAGTCCTGAAGTTCTGAAGTCACTTCTTTCCTCTGTTCTCTCTCACACTCAGCTACCCATTTGTTCCCACAGCTCACCTTGGAGAAGACCTCAAACCGGACTTGGCTGATGTTGAATTCAGAGTCTGAGTACAGACACTCCAGTGTGACACTCTGTCCCTCTAGGACCGGCTGGGTTGGCCCTTTAATGAGCAAAGTGGCTGCATGTGGACAGAGATTAAAGATAAGCGTTATTGATCATAACATGAATTGATGGAGAGGAGGGCAGTTGATCTGCACTGGGCTCTAGCTGCTGTTATGGGCAACACTTTCAAACACAACCCCCTGTTTCCTGACATTTGTTTCAGGTGCCTGCTGGAAAACTGCCAGTTGTCTAAAATCACCACAGCCACATGACCAGCAACAGGTTCCTCCACTTTACTGGTGATAACAGAGGCGTATTTTCTTTCACTTCAAGTCTGAGTCCACAACACAAACAAAAAGTGAATATGACGTTACTGTATGTGCATAGAAATAGTGCGATGTTTGTCATGACAGTCTCTCTATTATTCTGCCAGTATTTCCTGTTTTACTCTGAGCGTTGTAACTACCAGGGGAAAACCATCAGTGTGACAGAGAAGAAAAAAAACGTTTCCTCTTGAGGACAGATAAAGCAACAAAACAGAAAAACAAGTATGCAGACACACAAAAGCGTGAACCAAACCCCAAGAGCATCAACAGAATTCTGACATTTGTAAAAAAAAAATATATATATATATATACAGAACCAGTTTTAAACATTAAACCAATGTTATTGTAGAGGAGCAATACAATTAAGTCCTAAGAAAAACAACCAAAAAGAAAGTAATATTTACCAAAACTGCCCTGAATGAGGGCGACCACTGCAACAAGAAGAAGCACTTTCATGGCTGTTTTAATTCTTTGGAGAATCAGGAAAAACACCTTGTGACCCACTGCGCAGCTTCTAACCTGAAATGAAAGTTTGCTCAGGATTTATCTGTATCGCAGTGTACGGTAGGTGTGGCTTTCGTATTTTGTTTTTCAGGAAGTGAATTGAAAATATTTTTTAAACTATGAAAGCGCAAAAAAAAAGTACCATCCAAGTCACTGTATAGCAAAAAATGACTCATCTAGTCAGCATTATCATGTGTCAACGGGCTTTTTAATACCGATTAAGATACTGTTTAAAAGTAAATAGAAACTAAAGGACTTGCTGCTGCTCCAATAATCAAACTCGCATCCAGTTTGTCATTTGTCTCCAGTGTGGGTCGGGCCTATCACGTTTTCGCTCTGAGTTTTTTTTTTTTTTTTCTAGAGTTCATCAAACTTTGAAATTCTTGACGTGCTGCTGCACAGCTTTGCATTTTCCCGGCGTGATATGTAATACCGAATAAGCAAGCATGTGATGCTTCATTTGCTGCAACTTTTAACTGATTAGTTGTTGACCAGAGATGAACTGAAGACAGAGTGTTCGGTGACTCAGAGATAGTTTACTGTACACTGTCTTAAATTGCTCACAGAGGCATCTTATTGCTATTAAACACTTTAAAATATGATATCACTTTCAACCCCCTTTTTTTGTGACAATGCTTTTTTGCCGCATTTTTTGCAGGTATACAAAAGCTGAAAGTCGTTCAGACATTTTACCTGTCAAAAATGGTCAAATATTTAAGCATTAGGTGTAATAATGTCATACCCATACCCAGACATGTGTCTGTGCTTGTCTGTAGGCAGTATTCTCTTATTAGACCATTAGCAATGATAAAGTATATTCACTACTTTCCATGACGTTTTATGTGCGAATTAATAAACCACATAAACTGCATGTGTCCATAATTGCTCTGAAGGTAGCTAGAGTGTATGTTATTGTCTGTTTAATTTAAATTTTTATTGTATTGTAATGTAATTATACCAGTTTCTTGTTAACATTTAATCTAACACTGTTGATCCCTTTAGTAATATTTCTGCATCGTTTTATCGTTAACATTATATTAATAATAAAATTAAGCATGCGCAATTACACTACCAGCTTCTCAGATGTGATTGTTTCTTTGTGTCTTTATATTGATTGTTAATCAGACAAAAGAAGAGAAGCAATCTGAGTATGTTAATTTTGACTTCAGGTGAAATTCTGGCCCTTCTACCTGAACATTCAATTAATTATTAAGGAAAATAACTCTAAGATGTATGGATAATGAGAATAATAGTTGGTTGCAGGCTTACATTTTCTCCTATGAATGTGAGATGCTGAATAATACAACCTTGCCCGAGGTTTTCTGTGTGTTAATTTCTTGCCCCACAATAAAGGTTAAATCAATTTAATATAACACAACTTTACAACAAAATACATACCGCATAAACAACATATAAATCAGCTGGATTTTTGCCGACGAAGTGTGACTTGCAATCATAGTACCACAATAGTGATCACTGCACCCCGTCCACTCTGGAGACGAGCGCGGATGCACTGGTTGAGTCGTGGAGTGGTTCGACCAGCAGATGGCAGAGTAGAGGCGCCATGTTGCCACCGGAAGTAGGCGCAAGCAAAACGGAAGTATAGAAACATACATTAGCTGGCTTGTTTGTAGCTGTGTAGAGGCAATCTGAAAACGGATTTTTGTGTGTGTGTGTCAACGTCACACATCGTCCTCGCAACGGTGTCGAAACATGGACAGATAGTGTTTGTTTAATTTGGTGAGTTGGCAATTTAACGCGTAAATTCAAGATGCAGCGCATATAGATAGTTAAAGCTGCACCGCTAGATTAGCTAGATGCTAGTATTAAGCCTTAACGGCTAACGTTAAAGCTTGATAGCAGCTATTGTTTTTAGCACATAATGTTATGTTAGCGACAATATTTTTACTTTGTTGCTTTATTTGTTGGAGTGGCACAGTTAGGTGTTTATTAATTTGGTTAGTTTTTTGATTAGGTCCCATAGCGCTGCTACGGCCAAGTTCCAGTTTATAGCTATTGCTAATGTAGCCGTTAGCATATATTTAGTCCACAAACCATCAGTTCGCTTAAAAGTTCACCGATTAATCTTTTAATTAATCTAAATGTTTTTCCAAACATTGCCATTAATTAATTTTAAGATATTTAAACTCGGAATAATTTGGGTCACTGCATTTGGCTTGTAATTATTACAGTTAACGTATAACATAATATACATAACATAATGCAAAACCTCTTGGAACCAAGTTAGAAGGTACTTAACAAGAGAAAGACTTAACAATCCTTAAACTTAGCACTGTAATAATCAAAATGTGGATTTAATCATATTATTGTTTTGAAAAAACTAAGTTAAGTGAAATGAATTAGTTTTTAAAAGGCTTTCTCATAAAGATTAATCAGGTCTATCAGTCTATTTCCTCTGTTATTGTACGTGAAAATTACTGACTTACTTTGATTTATGACTTCTTACCCCTAGATTCAAGACGTGGCCCCTGTAAAAAGATAATCCAGCACTTCTGTGTTACATCTTGGACTGTCACCCAGAACTCTGACGCATATAGGCAGACAGGACACAGCAGTTTTACCTCCTGTGAAACTCCAGATTCCCTCCACTTTTCCCGTGGGCACCAATATGGCTAATAGCACCGCAACAGCTGTTAAGATTTCAACAACCCCTGGACCTGCCGGCAGAAGTAGTCCTGAAGGATCTCAGGTCAGTCTATCTTTAGATACTAAACTAAAACACGTTTGTCTATAGTCCCACTGGCTTGCTGATTGTGACATTCAGTATAAAATTATTTGTTGGAACAAATTATTCTCTTCAGTACCAGAGTTACTTAAAATATTGGACTTTCTCATCATAAAACTTCCCTGCACTTGTATCTTGTTTTCCATCCTTGGATCTGTGTGTCATTTTATGTTGTAGTTTTCAGTAAAGTGTGTTTTAAATGGCATAAAGATTGTATTTTTGTCTGTACAAGCTTTATCAGCATTCAACCTATGTTTTGACCACAAAAGCCCTTTTTCACAGGAATACTTGTAGAGGTCTCCCTTATAGTAATATTTGTATTTTAGGCTGCCATTAGACTACTATAGAAGGCACACATAGTGAATTGATAAATTAAATTTGATGATTTTTTTTTCCAGGTGCTAACTAAAAAGAAATTACAGGACCTGGTGAGAGAGATTGACCCAAATGAGCAGTTGGATGAAGATGTTGAGGAGGTCTGTATGTGGTTTTAAATTAACATTATACTTTATTTTATATAAACTTAAGCTACAGTGGCATCTCCTTTATGATGTTGATATTAGTTGCATCCTGCATGCTGTTGTTCTAAAGTTTTTATAACTTACTGCCACATCCATCATTTGGAAACATTATTCTGTTGAAAGCCTGGCTGCATGATAAATGATATGAGTAGCTGAAAAATTGAGGGACTTTGCAGGCATTGTAAAATGTTGCTTTCTTTTCCTGAACTCAATTGATGGCTTTTCGAAATGCCTGTGTCTTCTCAGATGCTGCTTCAAATTGCAGATGACTTTATAGAGAGCGTTGTGACAGCGGCCTGTCAACTGGCACGCCATCGCAAGTCCAACACCTTGGAGGTGAAGGATGTTCAGTTACATCTTGGTAAGTTGCTGGTGGTTTCTTTTTGCAAGGCTGTACCCCTAAATATTTTCCAAATGGCAGGTTTGGACAGCTATTTTTTCTTAATTCCTCATTAAAAATCAATTTTGTATTTACTGGTGTGTGAAAGTGTAACAAGGATGCGAAAGAAAATCAGGAAGGGCAAACACTTTTTACAGCACTGTACTGTATGTGCAATGCATAACATGGCGACACATAATATGGCAGGTACATTGTCAACTCTGCTGCTTTGCTGTGTTTAGTTTAAAGCACAAACAGAATATCACAGAATAGGATTGATTAAGACACTGATGTAAGTTGTAATGATTTGCTTTTAGCCCTGACACCATATAATGATTTTTGGAAATTAAATTGTAGCAGTCTGACAGTTTACTGACAGTAACTCACCTGATAGTGATATCCCTAGTAGCAAATGTGCTTGTTATGAAGTGTTTGACATCTCTGAGACTGTGCAATGCTTTTTCTCAGAGCGCCAGTGGAATATGTGGATTCCTGGTTATGGCTCAGATGAGATCAGGCCATTCAAGAAAGCTTGCACCACAGAGGCTCACAAACAGGTGAGACATAGAAAACTATGTATTTGTTGGCTACTTGTTCATGGTACATGTATTCATGCACATGTTGAGAAACATGACAGCTGTTGATTAGTCTTGTGTTTATCAATATTATTGATTTGTTTTGTGTTGAACATAACAGCATTGGGGGGCCTAACATCTTGCTTTTTTTCCCCCCAGAGAATGGCACTCATCCGCAAGACGACCAAAAAGTAGCAAGACTGTACACTGTTTTGTTGTTGTTATTTGGTTTGGTTTTCTTGGGTTTTTTTTCAGAACATATGGAGAAGAAAATAAGGTTTGGGTGGGTTTTTTGGACATTAGTGTTACATTGTCTTAATAACATTTGAGTGTTTTGCCCCAGCACACAGTAATGTAAATCTCATCTCTAATTCTGTTTGGTTGCCGTTGAGTTCATTCAGGCAAAACTCATTCATTGAACTTATTCATTTCATTTTTGTCAATAAACATGTACTGGAACACTTCTTATGGACCAGTATGCCTTTTGATACTGTATAACATTCAAATGTGATGTTTCATCTGCCTTTTTAAAGTATTTAGTGTTAGCAATCATGGATAATCAGAACTGTTGTATTGAAGTTATTACTTCTGTTTACACACTCTAATCATACAATGCATTTTTAAAAGAGTGTTTATAAAACCAACTTCCTATACTGCAAATGGTAGCAAGAAATACAGTGAATTCTTTGCCTTTATTGTATGTGCTGTTGTATATTGTTTGTGAACTCACATTAGCCATTAGAAATTTTATTTTGACTTTTGTCTATTTTAGGCAATTGCTTCCCAGATGTTAAATTTTCACCAAAAATAAAGTTTCAGAATAAGGCTTCTACTGCCCCACTCAAGTTAAATTAAGTGTAAAGACAACATTCACTTATTTTCATTCATTTACAAGTGGTTCACCATATTTATGAGTAATTTTGAGCTTGTTTTCATCAACCTAATGTAAAAAAACAAGTCCAGTTGCCACTGAACCACATTTTTGGGGACAAACTAATACTAATAGTACTGTACATAAGGTTCTGAAATTCTAAGTGGAGGCAAAACATTTTAAACCTAAAATAAATCATCAAAAGTATTTTGATGTCCAAAAAAAGTCATTTTACTTGCTATATACTTGATATTAACCAAACAGACAAACTAATATACCATCACAACAGGTAACAGTGTGTCAGTAAATCTTTAATTTGGTTGTCTTTAAGCAATGTCTGCATTTTAGTTGCATCTGGCCACAACATTTCTAAACAGCAATATCAAGTCACCCTTGAGTGTTCATTTAATTAAACAATAGCACTTGAAAACAATCATTCACTTGCACAATGTTGTGCAATTATTGGTGAAGCCTTTTTCAGACAGCTACTTAGACAAAAGATTGATTCACATAAAAGCCTGCAGTGATGTCCTGAATCTCAACCATAGGTCTCCATACCTTCACTCCTGCCAATTATGGACACAACACGGACAAAGAATGACAGATTTATATGCATAAATAGATTCTGAGGAAACATCACAATGTCTTTGATGTACAGTGGCTCCAAACCTTGTGTGTGAGAATTTTGTGTGGACACATTTATATTAAATGTTGTGTCTTTGTAAGAGAGAAATAGAACAAATGTATATTGTAGGTCACTCATTAGTTGGTCTAGACGTGCAAAGGTTGGGAACCACTTTTCCAGCATAGGTCTCAAATCAGGCTGAATTCTGTTATGAAAAAGTTGAATCTTAAGGACATATTGAATAAAGAAAAAGCTCTAGCTATCGATATGATCTTTACAATCCCTCACAATGTTTCAGAAAATCAGTCACAACAGTAAAGTATCTTCATAACAAAGGTGCAAAAACTGCATTTGAAATCAGTACGTTTCATGGTCACACATTGCAGTAAAATGTCATCACAAATCAGACCCCCCATTTTGGCTTTACAGCAGCTTGAGTGCACATCGGTGACCACTTCCAATCCACAGTTTAACCACAGCACTTCTTGTTGTTGTTGGGGGCTGTGCCCGGCTGAGCCAGGCTGGCTCTGTGTGACTGCAGAGCCTGTGGGGCAGCACACTTGACTCCATCCCAACCCTCTTGCAGCTCCACTTCTCCGCTCAAAAGACCCTGGTAGATCCGTCGAGCAAGGAGCTCAAAGGACTGCCTCACATTCTGGCCTGTCTTGGCAGAGGCCTCCACATAGGGCACTCCTAACTGTCCGGCCAGTTTCTCAGCCTCTTCTTGACTCACCACTCTTTCCCCCTGCTGCTCCTGATCACTCTTTTGGCCCACCAGGACAAACAGAACCTTATGTGGCTGCACTCGTTCCAACACCTCAGTATGCCACTCTTTAATGTGGTCGAAGGAGGCTCGGTTGGTCATGTCAAACACCAGCAGGCCTCCTACCGAATTGCGATAATATGAGCGGGTCACTGACCTAAGACAAGAAGAGAAACAGAGGGACTAGAACCTGAAACCCATACTGGGCCATGCAAAGTTCAGACTTTGCTACCATCTTATTCCCTGTTCCAGTGAGTAAATAATGGGCAGATTTTCTGTGCTGTTTGACTTGAGCTGTTTTAGATAAGCAGATTGACAGAGTCTGCCTCTTTGTAAGAAACTGATAACCACTATTTTCGTACCATAATCATGAAACTCTCAAAAGGCTTGAGTGTAAGGCTTAGTGAAGAATCCTTCCAGCTGCCAGTTGGTGAAAACTTGCTTCTTCATTAGAACACTTCTTTGTGAAAACAAACCTGATTTGCCACAGCTTTTAGCTGACTCGTGGGATTAGCCAGCTACAGATACAACTGAGAGAAGAGGTAAACACAAACAGGCACCGTCTGCAATTTGCTACAGTTCATTCAACTGGAGAACTGAAATAATGAATTTTGAGACAGAGTGAAACACACTGCTCCAAGTTTTTTTCATTAAATATGCCGAGCATGAAGAATGCTTTTTCAAATATCTGCCTTTCGACCATTTTAAGCATTAAACACTCTGCATCCCTGCAAACAATGTACACTGATCTTGGGAGGGTGACAGTGTGGACACACAAACATAGCTGAAAGCAGGTGCTGATGAATAGTTCTGGTGTGAAAGGAATAAGCAGTAGTAGTTTATTTGGCTAGCATTTGCATCTACACCAGGAACTTCTATAATGTGTATCAGAAGAATAACAGTTTTGTTTCTTTTTATGATGTAACTTGCCTACTTCTTCAAAAAGGGACAGAACTGTACCAACAGACCGGATGCATAAAGATATCTGGAGCAGGTTTGATATGTTAAGACATTCAAGAATTAAGACTTTTGGAGAGTTTTTACACTGTGCCCAGCACCAGTGCAGAAGACAGAAGCCTTGTTCCAAATGATCACAACATGAGTTGATCCTCACCTAAACCTCTCCTGTCCAGCTGTGTCCCAGAACTGGAGCTTGACACGAACTCCCGGCTCCACCTCCAGGAAGTGAACGTAGAAGTCTACACCCACTGTCTGGTTGATGGACTCCAGGAACAAGTCCTCAGTGTAGCGCTTCAGGAGGGAGGACTTGCCCACTGTGGAGTCCCCCAGCATGATGATCCTAAACTGGTACTGCCACAAAGTCAAGTCCATTGTTGCTGGTGGTGAGAAAGCAGGGATGAAAAGAAGATAGGGACGACTTAAGGATACAGAGAATTGTAGAGAAATTCTCGGACAGAGATACCAAATTAAGATTTACAGTGCAGGAATGTTAAATAACGTTGTATGTAAGGTTAACAAAGGGTTAAAGAAGAGTAGAGTGAAGCCTAGATGGTATCATTAAAGAGTGGAGAAAGAGATGAAAACCAATTCCTCACCAGCTTCCTACCGGCTGGTTCCCTATATTTAACGCTCCAAATGTTGAGAAACAAACACAGCAGCCACTCCTTCTTAATCTTACAATAAGTAGTCCAATCTGTGGCTATGGTCATCCCACACTTCTAATCTTTTGATATTTTCCACCCAAGTCTCTTATTGTCATTCCCATAGCAGCTCCTTAAATCCTATACGTGAGCAGGTACATATAAAAATCTCTTCCAAAAAATAGCTTCCAGTATCACTTCAGTTAAGCATGTGCATGAGTGTGCCGTGCAGGGGTGTGGACTTTTAAGTTTGCTTGTTGATACTTGACAAAAGGAGGGGCAGAAACACGAGGACGTGGGGAGGGCTACTGTAGGAAGGGAGGGTCAGATGTGGGAGAGAAAAGGGGGGAGGATTAGAAGGAAGTAGCAGCTGTATTTCACACTAAATGAAGGGAGAGATTTTAGTTTCCTGCTGTCACCAACTCATAACTACATCGTCATTAAAAATCATAAAAAGTGAAGGTGATTGATTGCTCCTGCAGTTTTGTAATCACTTTATGGTGTTGTCTGTAGGGTGAACACTGACACTTAAAAGGGAAGCTAATACAGCACAGCTTGACATCCCCTGAGAGAGGCTCAGGATGTGTAATTCATTTTTCCACAATAGGTGGGGGGGTTGTTATATTTACACACACTTATATTTAGTAATGACATCATGAATACACACAAATTGTAGTATAAATATAAAAATGAAATGAGCACTTTTGAAATCAAAGGTTAAAATAGCAAAGTCTGAAAATCCAATGATGGACATCAAAAGACTGCTGGAATTAAGTAGATGTTTCCTGATTATTATAGTCTCTAGGGGCTGCAAGAGGGGCTTCAGAAATGTAATCCGTTTTTTTCTTTTTTTTGGGGGGGGGGGGGGATTCGGATTCGATGGGATTTAATGTTGAGGTCTCTTGAGGCAAATTTGAGCTATTGGGCTGCATAAATAAAATAAATAAATAAATCAGGTAATTATCATCTGAAATCCTCAGAATAAATACAGAGAATATGAACATAAACTAAAAACAAATGTTTTTAGTTTATGTGAACTGAGTCACTTATGAAAAGCAAAACCTACTAATATGATTTAAAGGTAAAGTTTAATGAAGAGCCAGATTGTCATAAGAATGTATTTATTCTATATATAGGCATCTGTCACATCATACATGCCTTTCATAAATATAAAAAATTAGGGCTGGTTTTAATACATTTGGGTCACCAGCAGAAAAATGGGGGATTGGCAGCAATAACTTGACTGTACAGACTGAGTTATGAGATCCTATCACTCAATTTGTCAAGTCTCCAAGTGAAAATGTAACTTAGAAGCTTGATGCTGAAATGTGTTTCAGTTTTATGTCCTTCATTTTCACATGTCAAGCTTTCCTTTTCACTTAGCACTGTTTACTGTGGGTGACTTAAAGATGGCCTGATTATCAGATGACTTTGCACCAGTACTTTTTATTTTAGGAAGTTCTGGGTCACATATGACAGTGAAAGGCAATGAAGTTCCAAATTTTGTTGTCTCAAACATATGAGGAGTTAAGGTATAAAACCACAGTTCAGTTGTGGTTCACTTCTAATCTCATACTCACATAGATTTGTATGTATCAATACATTTCTACATACATACAATTATAAAAACATGTAGTTCACATACTTTGTGTAGAAATCTGGAATCTTTAGTATTATGCTACTGTATAAAAGTTGGTATATCTAAAAGAAGAAATACATTTACACATAAAATAAGCAATTAGAATAGGTGAGTGTATCAATGATCAAATTCCAATTGAACCACTAGCAGAAGCAATTAGACAGGCGGTAATGATTAAAGGCATCAAATGCAAAAATGTAGAACATAAAAT
>JAUYWH010000008.1:7143777-7193501 GCA_034779795.1 Ctenopoma multispine | reverse complement strand
CCCCCCAAAAAAAAAAAAAAAAAAAAAAAAAAAAAAAAATGATCAAATTCCAATTAAAGTCACAACTGTACAAACCCATATTGTTTTCCAGGTACCTGGACTGAATCGAGTTGCAGGTTGGTTCCTCCAACGACTGATTGCACAAACCCTAATCCTGAGTTTCTATACCGAACCATAAGTTGGAAAACACACTGTACATCTCTGAATAGTCTTAACCAAACATACTGACACATATCTTTCCCCATGACTTCTCACCCTGGCCTTTCTCCCACACCATTCCCTGTACAGAACTTCCACATCTTTTCTTACAGTAGTAACATAATAATTTTATTTTGGCATTTCATTATTGGACGAACTCTGAAGAACTGGAATAACTGCAGAACATCCCCTGAAAATGAACGTTAACCTATCTGAAAGTAAAAACACATATTTTGGTTTTGCAGGGTCAGTTCAGAGCAGATTTTTTAACTGGGCCTTGCATTTCATCTGCATGTGTGACGCAAACATTAACTACTCCTATATAGAGAGGAACTTCAGCTCTGTGATCTCCAACTCAGGAGAGCTGCTGCCGCTGTGGTCACTGTAAGTGTCCCTGCAACAAAAAGCAAACACATACGTATTATAGCAGCACCTGACAACTATTGCTTTAATTTAACTGAAGGCACAATGGGGAAATTGGCAATGTAAAATCTAATGGTTCTTTTAAAATAATTACACTTATACTGAAAAGTATGTATGACAATGAATAAACATAACAACAAACAACAACAACAAAAAATATATGGGTTTAAAAACTGTGGAAACTCAGAGTTGAACATATTATGTCTAAAAACTTTCACTCTTATCATCTGAATGATAACTGATTGCTGTGTCAGAGCCTACCGTGGAGAAAGACGACAGCCCTTGGTCAGGTAGCTCTGGAGTTTTCCTGCAGCAGCCAGCAGGAGACCAAAGTAAGGAGGAGAAGGATTGATGGGTCTAGATGTGAATTCTGGATGGTATTGCACTCCAACAAAATAAGAATGGTCTAAAACAAAAAAAGATTTATGGGTTAATACAAATATTTTACCTTCCACTAGCATTAGGCATCATATACCACAGCACGCTTGTGAGGAAAAGATGGATTAAATATTCATACATTATATCACAACAGAGAAGAACTGTTTGAGCATGTTTAAAAGACAGTCTGTATCTATTAGCAGCTTATTGTCAGCAGCGCTTTCTACTCACCCTCCAATTCAATGACCTCCATCCTCTCTCCTTCAACATCCTGACCAACAAACTGAAGACCCTTTTCTTCAAAGTGATGCTTCAGCTCAGGATTCACCTAAATTGAGTGAGATTCAATTATTTAGGACAGAGGAGTTATTTCATAATATGTGAGGACTACATTTTGGCCCCAAAGAAACAAACATAAAAAAAAAAGATTAAAGAGGAGCTCCACAATGTGCCCTAGCTATAAATGAAACAACTCAGACTATGCATTTGTTGCCCAGTAAGAACTAAGTTTGTATTAATAAAACACTTTTTGCACCCCAAGACAAAAAGCCTCTCTGTCTCTACCTCAAATCGGTGTCTGTGCCTCTCCTCAACATATTCCACATTCCCATACAGTTTTCCTGAAACAATGAAATATCATCATCATCATCAAAAACAAAATAGTTGGAAAAACTACAACATTCTTAGTTCACCATTTATTTCGGGAGGCTACATACTGAGCACGCTGGTGCTGGATTTAAAAATGGTCCGCCTCTTCCCCAACCTCATTGTCCCACCCATCTGCCCTGGGTTGTGCTCTGGCATGTCAATCACCTGTTGAGATGAAACAAGCTGTTACCTTAAAACTACTCTGGTGAAGAGTCTGCTGGTATCATGTGATGCGAGCACAAAAAAGAAAAAAGAAAAAAAAAAAAAAAACCTACCACAGGGTGTTTTGATTCTGGATTAAATTCTGTGGAGTTGGCATCTGAAAAAGATAAGAGAGACTCATTCAAGCTCAAATCAACTTCCCGACAAGTCTAAGGGTATTTTATCATTAGATTAAAAACTGTAAGAACTATGTGTTTGTTAGCTGTGTCCCAAGCTGAACCGTGCAATTACTCACCTTCCCATCCGAGAACATTCCGGGCAAACTCGCACACTGCCAGCTGCATGCCCAAACATACCCCTGCAAAAAAACAAGACCAGCAGGATTCTTGCATAATGAGAGCTACTTGGAGGACTCATAAATAAAGACGTAACAAGATCCCCATTGCGCAAACCACTTAAATGGCCACTGCTACAGTATTTGCATTATGATTATACTGTGCCTACAAAAATAGTACTCACCTCTCTGTGGATTTTTTCATGTTTTATTCACAATTTGTTGAAGGCTGCTAAATAGTTTAAGGTCAATTAAGTTTTATTTTTTGTTTTTTTTTTGTCAATCAACAAAAGTGACGCCTCATATGTCATATGAGTGAGACAGATCTCTACAAATTGATTACAACACAGAGTAACTGATTGCATAAGCACTTGTGCCCTGCAGGTTTATACATACTGTGTGGATAAAGTGGGTCTGTATCAGCTTCACACACCTGACTATTTTATCTCATTCGTCTTTTTTATTTTCACTCAAACTATTTCGAGTCCTGCCACTTTCGTCAGGTGGCCTGGGTTCTGGATTCTTACATGACTATCAAATAGAGTAACACTGTTTTATCTTTGTGTAGCTCTGGCTTTAGATTTTAGGTTAAGCTCTTGAAAGTCTGTCCCAGTTCTCAGTTTTCATTTTACCCCACTGCATGGTGCTTTCATCCAGGTGAAAGGCACGAAATAGGCACTTCTTTTGAACCTTCTCGATAAAGTTAAGTTGGCAAATATTTATGTAATCAATTCTGTTTTTTTATATTTCTACTTCATTTTGTGTTTTCACTTTTCCTTTTGTGTCACCCTGCGTCAGAAATTAAGTGCTGTGACTCCACTGTTATTCAACCTTTAGAAACAATAAAACATGACCAACACATCAAAAGCTTTATAGAGACATTGCAGCTGGTAATGCTTTATGTGTAGACTTCGTCTTCGTCGTATATCATAAATCTTACCATCCTAACTTAACAAATTAAAAGGCAGACGTGAGAGAAAGCAGTGTTGAATCTCTCTTACCCAGGAAAGGCTTATTCTGTTTTCTTGCCCAGCTAATAGCCTGTATCTTGCCTTCTGTGCCTCTCACTCCAAAACCTCCTGGTACCAAAACACCACTGTGGGAAGGAACAAATAAAGGTGTCTGAATTTACCCAGTTATATTCTAAGGAAACATCACACAAGATAAATACCTGTACAAAGATAGTCTGAGGGGTAGAATGTAAAGCACTTTGTATAATATGGCATTCATTATTGGACTAAGCAGAGCTCTGCTCTTAAAAAAAGCTACTCCAGAAAGATTAATTGCTTTTCTAGAATAGTCCGGAAACTTAAAGGCATTATTTGATATAGAACCTTTACCTACTAAAGCTCTGATAAGCCACTCCATTATTTGCAGGCAAGTGGTACTAATATGTCTAAGCTGTTTCAGATACATACAGTATGGCTACTAAACTACGCTGCACATAACGTCCTTTTAGCTTTTTTTCCTCACTGGAGAGATACAGTGTGGTAAGAAATAACATTTTAAAATCTCATTAAGATACACTGGCTTTTCTCTGTAGACCTAAAACTGATAATTATAATTTGACTCACTTTCTGCTGTAAACCTAACTAGTCATCCAAAAGCATCATTTCTCTAATAATATCTACAAAATCCCCATCTACGATCACTGACATTCCACAGCCTGGCTACCAACGACATTCCATGTTACCGTCTGCCTGAAAAGAACTACATGACAAACTCTTACATAGTACTTACATTACAGGTATAATCTATACATGGATATGGAATAAAACAAGAATTTCAAGCACTGACTGTTCTATGAAGTTACATAAACAACTAGGTATGACAGCACTCTACTGCCATCATGTGGCAAACCTAATATATATATATATATATATTTTTTTTTTTTTAAATACATTTTCAGGATTATCCAAGCCTACTGGCACCTGTTTTCTGCCAGGTCCGTCTACTCACTGAGAACTGCAGAGCTTTTGCCAGGCCTCATGATATTTCACTGGCTCGTCTTGCAGAGTAGTAGTCTCCAGGTCTGCAGAATCTATGTACTACAATAACAGAAAACACAACATTTGGCAGGAGATGAGTCAGTGTCATAGTATTGAGGCAAATAAACTGTAAATACAGGTTTGTGTAAAGATTTATTCCAGTTCTACAAGTATTCAGTAACAACAGGCAACACATCTATACAGCAGTGCTGCCAATTGCAGGAAACAAAGACACACATGAAATCATATATTTGTCCATACCTTAACCTCTAGTTTGTGATTAATTGCCAGGGCTGAGTGCTCTAGGGCCTTAATAACTGAGGTGTAAGAGTCCGATAACTTGGTGTACTTTCCCACCAAGGCTATGGAAACATGCTGCAGGAGACGGTCAGATCTGAGATGAGAGGAAAACAATTCACCAAACTGATCGGGAGTGTAATTTAATCATAACTTCAAAGCAAAGCCAATAACAGTTCACTGTTCAGTGGATTTTACCTCCACTAGCAGTACGCTACAAAGGACTCTGGGGACTGAAAGAAAATAGATTTTCAGAGTTCAAAATTCTTTTGGTTTGTAACAAAATCCTACAGGTGACAAAATGTCTCTGATTAAACTGAGGGGTCCCATAGCTGAGAGGTAAATAACGTGTGACCATATCCTCACTTTCCTTCAGCAAGACAGCGAAGTGTGTGTGTGTGTGGGGGGGGTCTGTTTCTCAGTTTCACCTGTCGGCCATCTCCTTCCACTTTGTGAGCATCTTTCTGGGTCTCATCTCGGCAGGCAGGTTCAGTCTCTGACACAAGTAGCTCACAACACCCTGGTCCTCCAGCAGCAGGGGCACTCTGTAGACCGAGGAGACGTCATGGACACAGATCACCTGGAAAACAGTAGTATTTATGATCACATTAATGAATGAATGAAGTGAAAACTGTCATCAGTAATGGTGTTGTTAATTTGTAGTCGCTTGTGGAAATATTTCATTCAGTGTATGTAGCTTTAACATTTTGAAGGATGTCTAAAAACATGCTGGACCTTTACGTGTAGAGACAAACCTGTAACGTTGCTTTTATATTCCAACAGAAGGCCAATGAACTAACCACCCAAGGCTACATCAATATAGCTCAACATTAATTACTAACAGCCTTTAGTGTTAGTCTCGTTATCCGTACATAATAAACTCACATCCTTCTTAAGCTCACATCCTTTGTATTCTAAAATAGATTTCACATACCACAACTAAGTAAATAAGTAAATTGTACTAGTATATTTCACTCAACGTTGGCAGTATGCTGAACAGACACAGCTTCAAGTGAGACTGCAGAAAAATTACAGTACTTCACCTGTGTTGGCTCCACGTGACAAAACATGGAGATCTTTTCTTTGACGGCTGTTTCTAAAGGCGTTGTACAGCGGCACATAATCTGACAAAGAAAAATGATAAATGCACAGATCGGGATGGAATTCAAGTTTAATGCATTAGCTGTGGAAGAAAGGATTTTATATCTGATGTACAGTACAAGAAGGAATGCAGAGTTTCAAATCAAACTCACCAAATCTGGGGACAGGCCCAGCCCTCTCAGCTCTCTGACACTGTTCTGGGTCGGTTTTGTTTTCTGCTCTCCTGTGGCATTGGGCTGTGGACACAGAAGCATATTCACCTCGTAACTGTAGCACGTGTGTACGCTAGTGGTGCTTTTTAATTCTTATAGCTCCTTTTCTTTAGTAATTCTTAAAAGTAATAATGCAGAGAGCAGTGGACTATACCTGTGGTATCAAGCTGACATGGATGTTGCAGAAGTTTTCCCTCTTCACCTTGAACTGGAACTGTCTGAAGGCCTCTACAAAGGGCATGCTCTCGATGTCCCCCACTGTGCCTCCCAGCTGTTGACACAAAACCAGCTTAGAGCACATTGCTGCATAAATGATGACATAAACTTGGATAATACAGAATGTCATCAGCTGCACTGAGCATATAACACTGCCAGAGCTGGTTGTGATGTACGCTGCATGAAAAGAGCTGCTGGAGGCAGTGTAATCATTTCACTTGTTATATCGGGATTTGGCAGTTATCAGCTGAAAACGTACTAAAGATTGCTGTACTTCTGCAGCACATATTGCCAAACAAAGACTCGATTTAAAACAGTAAGATTAGTATAATTTTTTGACTAAGTAAAACATACGGTGCACGTTGCTTCCCATAGCTGCAGTCACAGCCAAGCTTACACAAGAGGATAATTTCACAGACTCATAACAACAAACCCATTTCTAAACTTGTTGATTTTTCCGTTTTTCCGCTTCACTGATATACCAATTTATGTTGGTTCAGCAATTTCTCCTTGGTGCCAATATTTTATATTGCTCCAGGCAACAAGCTTGAATTCATGTCTGATCAAAAACCTCCACATTTTATAATAAGTGCACTAGGAAAAAAAGCCCTGGTCACAAACCACTGGAGAGGGGCATATGGAAGTTGTAGGAACTTTGAAGTTGCGAATTGATAAAGGTGTTCAGTGTCCTTTCACTTGACCAGCAATATCCACTACACAAATCCCCACGTGCTGAGAACAACTCACCTCAATGACACAAACTTGAGGCTCCATACCATCATCATCCACTGAAATCGTGGCCTGCTTCATCACCCACTCCTGGATGGCATCTGTGATGTGAGGCACCACTGAGAATACAGATAAATGCAATTTTAAAAATCCTATAACAGTAATTATAAGCATTTCACACTGGTCAACTGCTTTATAAAATAAAATAATAAAGAAACTTTATGTGTAAAAAATATCAACAAGCAAAATATACAAGTCTCTAACCTTGTACAGTTTTTCCCAGATAGTCTCCCCTCCTCTCCTTATTGATTACCGACAGATAAATCTTTCCGGTGGTGAGGTTGTTGTCTCTGGTAAGACGGATGTCAAGAAAACGCTCATAGTTCCCCAAGTCCAGATCCACTTCCCCGCCATCATCAAGAACATATACTTCACCTATACAAGACAGACATTATATCCACATCAAAACGAGCAAAAAGTCAGTGCTTCGCACACTGACACAAGGAGTGTCTACTAAGTGGAAACACCTTGTCCCAGTGCCATACGCCTGAGGGAGCTCCGTCTACCAACTAGGCCACCATGTTCCCACTCTACATATTGTCAAATATTAACTGCACCATGAAACTAAACTGCAGATGATACAGCAAAGACAATAAAAGCACACTCTACTACACACCGTGTTCATAAGGTGAAAAGGTGCCAGCATCAATATTGATATACGGGTCGATTTTGATGGCTGTGACGTGGAGGCCGCAGGACTTGAGGATTGTTCCCACGCTGCTAGCAATGATGCCCTTACCGATACCTGATATGACACCACCCGTAACCAGGATGTACTTCATATTGGTACTTGAAGACTAAACACAAAAGACACAAAGCAAGAATTCAGTGAAGCAACATGCAAAAATACACTTAAAAGGCATGTGTCCAAATGCTCAACTACATGCGGGATGCAATGCACACAGGAGCAGTGAATGTCTGCACATATACAGACATCTAATACTAAACATCTGAAACTTACAGGTGCATTTACTATAACACATTTACATTTTATTAAGCAGCATTTGCTTTGTTAGCTGGTAGGTGACGCGTTAATCGTGTTGTTTAGGATGTTGGAGGTGGAGCTTCTACTCCGTTTACATTTCCATCAGCATGAGCTTTACATTAACCACACACACACACATTTCACATGAGGCCACTGACCGAGTGAGTCCGACAAACCCCCGTCTCAGCCTGACGCAGAGTGTGTCTGAAAATCACTGCACGTGTTGTAAGCCGACAGACTCGTTATATGAAAGTCAAAGGCGGGAAATTATAGGGCCACGATAAGCGCGCAAATTTGAATTTATGGACACCAGTGAATTTTCTTTGTCACTGCAGTCCAACAGTCTTAACATTATGACGCCAGTGTTTACTGTCAGTACATTAATGTTCAATATACAACTATAAAAAGCTGTTAAACTGGTCTATTGAACTACAGTGTTAGTTAATACTTAGCATGAGCCGCCTGTGTCACGTACACATCTACGTTTAACAGTGACATTAACGTTAGCGGCTTAATTGCTTATTAATCGCTCATTTCAAATAAACTTCTCTGCATCATTAGATGTTATCTGACTTTTTAGGACAGCGCATGGACGCCATTAAAACCACACAAACTTACCCGATGGATACAACAGAACTGAAATATTGACAGGTGATGTTCGTCTCGGTAACTTAATTAATTTTCTTCTATTTACCAAGCATCAAACACCACGTTGCTGCGACGGTAAAAACACGTGTAGTTAACACTGGATTGTCACACAAAAGTACAGCATGTTTCCTTCCGCTGTGCTGGTTTAGTTTTTATTTTCCACCATCTTCTCAGCCTCTCAGGGAGACGATACTCCGCCACCCGAGCAGGATCCGCGAATCGGGTGGTTGCGTTCAGGGTTTGGTCTGCCTGAAAGGACGAACTCAGGGCAGGAATTTCCCCATTTTGTCACTACCAGTACCAGTATGACGTCACATGACAGAATAAAGAATTATTTCAAGGTCAATGCAAGCGCAACCTTTTTTTGGTAAAATGTTGGAAATTAATAAAAATGATGATCATTTTAGTCAAACAACCAGTTAAATAAATAGTTCTGTCCTTTGACATCTTACACATGACTTGTTGGACATATGTTAGTATGTCTTAAAGACTTCTTCGTCACTATTTGCCATGAAGTAACAAAATCTATATTTATATATTTCTATTTTACAATTTCAAACACCTAGACTATTTTTATGATCTTACTTTGTCACGTTCATCTTAACCATGTCACCACTAGATGGCATGTGAGCTCTATGTTGCAAAATAGAACTACCGTTTTGCATAAATCTAGGTTAAATTGAGCTTTTAAAATGCTAAAGATTATTCACAAGTAGCAACTCCAGTGAATTTATGGCACGAGGCATCAAATATGGCAACATGAAGATTTATTTTGGTGTATGGACGGGAACCCTAATAGATTCTGGATTGGAAAAGTCAGAAGGCACAAAAAATTAGAGCAATGGTGCCTCAAAGTCCTATTTATACAGCAACACTGTTTCTGAGATATTAAAGTTTTCCTTCATGTATTCACTGTCGTGCTGCTCCAGTTTTGCTATGGGTAATGAGAGTGGTGATTCTACTTCATTTCTGTCCATGATCTTGATCTAATTAAAGACCTCATCCCTGCCACCTCATTTTCATAAGCTGTTCCCTTCAATTACATCTGACAAGTGAGCACAGACACACATTAACCTCCTGGATGAAGAGGTACTGTGCTCCCTTCATCTCTCTGCAATCCTAAAAAAAAAAAAAAAAAAAAAAAAAAAAGAGAGGGCAATTCAAAGGCAATTCCACTTCTGTGAATTCACCTTTTTGGTAAACACATTGGTGGTTAAAGGTGCAAAATATTACTCACCTTACAATGTTTCCCATTTCCCCATTTAATACAGATGACAAGATAGTTCCATGTAATGCGATGTTTTGCAATGTCTTCTCAGTCATGTTGTCATCATCCACAAAGAGCCAAAGAAGCCAATGAGTCTGGTAAGACCTGAATACTGATTGAAACTTTACTCAAAATAACCTCAGGCTATGAGTCTTTCAGAGGGAGGAAATCTGACCTGATTTATCCACCTTAATCATATTGGAGCTCATACAAAATTGATTGACGTACCATCATATATAGCACTGCAGGCTACATATGCCGACTGTATTTCCAGTGAATAAAAAGCAAGAAGGTTTTAAGAGTAGTAATTTCAGTTTGATTGATAAGCTTTACTTCTACAGGAAGATTTTAGCATTTTGGGTGTTTGGGTGTTAACTAAATTCTTTAGAAGTTAATAAACCACTCTGATGCCTGTGTGTATGGATGGAGCTGGCTAGAAAGATACTTTCTCTAACACTGTTTTCCTACAACAACTTACAGCTGACTGTAAGTCATTGAAAACGGTTATTTGACATATTTTACACACACTAATGAGATGCTTTGTGTTAATTACCAAGCTTTAGATTTAGTGGATTTTTTAATTTTGGAGAGAGCCAAGCTAGTTGTTCCCTCCTGCCTCCACTCTTTAGCCTAATTATCTCATCTATCTTGGTGAATTGTTTAATTAATTGATTGATTAATTGTCACTTTTCTGGAAAATTACTGTGCTTTGTTGGCTTTGGCCTTAAATTATAGTAAATTATATATAACTATATATTTTTAAGATTTGGAAAACAAGACATTTAATGACATAAGATATTGTAATGAACATTTTGTGGTGTTTTACAAACTAAGAACAGCAGATGAATCTGTAATGAAAATAATTATCAACTTTATATATGTCATTACTTAATTTTTTTGTTTTCCTTTTGAACTGCAAAAACACCACACCTTT
This sequence comes from Ctenopoma multispine, assembly GCA_034779795.1. NCBI lineage: Eukaryota > Metazoa > Chordata > Actinopteri > Anabantiformes > Anabantidae > Ctenopoma > Ctenopoma multispine. The sequence goes on along the minus strand of JAUYWH010000008.1, from coordinate 7,182,921 downwards.
GTCTCATAACTAATCTTGTTTTAGAAATATTACTCAAACTGCATCCACATAATGTGTTGGCTAAACTGATTCTTTCTCAAGAGTGTAAATACAAAACAAAAATGTCCACAAGCTTAACATAGTACAACACATTTGACAATGGCAAAATGTTAGTTTCTGTTTGTTTTTGTTTACTTTGTCTTTTCCATCCTGTGAAGTTTGATAGCACTAGGGTCAGATGTCATGGGCTACTTCACTCTCCCAGACTTGCAGTGGGCTGAAGACGTCCAACTCCCAGCTCAAACACACACACACACACACACACACACAAAGAAACAGTAGCCCACATCCCCTCACCCCATGCACATTATTTATGAATGGGAGTGGTGTCTTCCCCGGTTCCCTTGTAGTTTAGGAATGTGCAGGACATATCGATTTAAGATGGGAACACAGATGGCTCTTAAGGCACAGTGCAGTAGGCAACCACTCAAGTGAGCTCTTTGGCAATTAGTGTCATTATGGTTGCTCATGTGCTTGCTGGACTGGATAACAGTGGCTGTGGTGGCAAAGGGTTAGGCTTGTGATTAGCATATACAATGATGAGCAGTGTGAAACAGCAGCAGAGCAAAAACACACACTTATGGGAAGTGTTCTGTCGATCAGAAAGATCATCATCAAGCAGGGAGCATGTCTGGTGTAAAGGACAGTGTGTTGTTCATGGGACTGCACTTCTTAAAGTCCAAGATACTCCAACCAAAGGTCCACAACCTAAAGAAATTCAGTTTACTACCACACAAGAAAATGACAAGCAGTAAATCTCCAAACTGGAAAGGTGTGAGGAGTGGATTTTTTTGTTATTTTGAATTCAGGGAATAAGGAAAATACTTAACATATTATTAAAACAGCTGCAGATTATTTTTCTGGAGCTAAATCAATTAATTAACTAATCATTGCAGTGAGTCTTTATTCTACTCTAATTATTTCCACTCTAGTTATAAAATGTCAAAAGACATTTAAAATGCTCATCACAGATTTCCAGTGTTGAACGTGCTGTTGTAAAAGTCCTTGTTAGTTTGTGGCCAGCACTCAAAAGGTATTCCATTTATGAACAATGAAAGGAAGCAGATACTCACATCTGAGAAACTGACCCGGTGAAAGTGCATGGTTTGCTATATTAAACACAAAACTACTAAAAAATGTGATGTATTCATTTTTTGTCAACTAATCAAACCGCTAATTATCCCAGAACTAGTGTTAAAATAATATTTCAAGGACGGATGTCAAGAAAGGGCTCTATTTTAGTCACTATTCGTTTCTATTTTTCAAAAAAATTTTTTTTACCAGGATGAGATTTGAGGAATTACTGAAAGTTTTTTTTAAGTGACACCCACACACACTCTGATATACAGTGCTGTAAAAAATGTTTGCCCCCTTAATATTTGTCACACTTAAACAATAAAGATCATCACACAAAGATAACCAGAGTAAATACAAAGGGCAGTTTTTAAATGGCAATTTCATTTATTACAGAAGAAATGCTGAGCAAACCTGACGTAGCGTTTCATAAAAAGAACATCATACCAACAGTCAAACATGGTGGTGGCAGTGTGATGGTCTGGGACTGGCCTAGTTAAAGTACAGACTTAAATCTGATTGAGATGCTGCATGATGTTAAACAGGTTGTTCATGCTCGAAAACCCTACAGTATGGCTGAATTAAAACAATTCTGCAAAGAAGAGTGGTAAGAAATGCTTTTTGAATGTACTCATTCTTATTATGCATTATGTTTGTGTAATATAAATATTTGTTTGATGAAATCAGGAAAGGGTTAAATACTTTTTCACAGCACTATAAATTCTCTGACAGCTACAGTGACACACATTAGACATTAGACAACAAGGTCAGGTGTGGTTGTAAACAGGAGCCAATAGTTTCTCTGAGAAATCCAACTCATAGACCTCTGGGGAAACCCACACTAAGTCTGTTGTCATTGTTTTTAAACCTAGTTAATACCCTGTTTATGCTACGTGCATACATGCGTGTGTGCGCGTGTGTGTGTTCCTGTGTGGGAGTGTGACATCTACCATTCTTTTCTTATTGCCTAAGCCACAAGTTATTGAGAAAACAAATGTCAGTTGGAGGGCGTTGTCTGCTCTGAGAGTTAGTCTTTCCTCCCCGCTACTTGAAGCAAATCTAATTTGATTATGAGCATCAGTGAATAAAGACACTGAGGAAGAGAGTTTATTGTACAACATGGGACCAAGCAAGACAATGGAAAGATGAGAGAGACTAAAATGGAAAGAAATAGAAATTGAGTGAATTTGGAGAGAGCCTCTCAGAGTGAAAGAGAGACTCTTCCCATAGGGGACAAGACTCTGGATCAGTGCCTGGTATGCCACTGCACTGTCATCTGTGAGCTGCCTTTGCACACGTTTGCAGGCCAGCATATCCCATGATCCTCTGCTATTATCCCACCCCAGCTCCTAGCATGTGGCCACCTGCTCTTTCCTCTCTATCTTTTTCTTTCCTGCTTCTTTTGACCTACTTCCTCCTGCACCTTTCACTTTATTCTATTCTCTCCTTCCTTTCTCCTCTATCCCAATAACCCTCTTCAACTTCAGTCTTCCTTTCTCTCTCTCTCTTCTTTCTCCTTGCCAAACACAGCTAGAGGCTGGGCTTCTGCCACCTCGATGAAAACAGATGACAGTGTTTTGTTTTTTTTCTCCTCCCTGTTGCCACAGACCCCCTCCAGGAGAGGTCTGTCTGCCTAGAAGGAGAGGGGGGAATGAGAAGGATTGATTAATTTAAAATGCATGCTCTTCCCTTTTTTCTCCACCAGCCTCCCTTCAAGAAGACATGCCTGCTCAATAGGGAGATTGAGAGGATGATCATGGGAGCTCATTCATCAAACCATGTATTCCATTATAAACAATGTTTGTAATGTGCAAACAAGCCTGGTACTTAAGGTTGTGGCCTTTGACCGGGATTGCTATTATATGTTGTGTGAAGAGTTTTTTGATGGTGTAATGGTGATAAGATTGGCATGTCAACGCCAGGCTAAACACTAAGGATTTTTTTGTTGCTTGTATAATAACACAACTGCTTTATATTGTGTTTTAGTAAAATGCATTGATGGTTTCTGAAAAGGTTTTGGTCTTAATAATGTACAGTAATTCGTTCCATTCATTCAACTTTTTTTTCAAATCAAAATACATCCCTATTTTATCCTAAATCATCATTAGTTATATATTCAGTGTTGCTGTTCAAAATAACTTAAGTGGCATACACACTGTCCTGAACACAGAGTACACAGTCCTAACAGATCATACCAAAGATAAAGAAGGGATGTTCCCTGATGTCTTGTGATCATACACTTTTAGACCACATGTCATTCTCAAGTCAGATGCTAGACTGGGGTGAACAAGCAGTCCTTTTATCACTAACTCAGTGATCCAATTATTTCAACCTCCCCATGTATTGAGACTGTTTGAAAACTTGCTTACACCACTTAGCCGTGGCAGAATATTTTACAGGCAGGAGAGGTGTGACTCTCTGCTGATCCTTCAAATGCCATTTAAGTTCAAAATAGTCTTCCAGACTTTCAGAATTCAAGAAGTTTTTTTTTTCCCAACAAAAACCAATCATCATTCAAATGAATGTCTCTATGACTCATCCACATTTAAAACACTGCAGTGTTCTGTTTTGGATTCCTTATCAATAGAGTATCTGTCTCTGTCAATTTCTCAGTCCCCTTTCTTCTATGAGAAGTCTTTATGATGGAGTACAAGGAGAATGCATGAGTTGATTGGAGGACATATCAATCTGAATCACATGTATGAAAGAATGCAGGAACATGACCTATCCAGGAGCAGTGTGGGGCGACTGTGGATTGCGAACTGTTTGGTAACTGTATTTGCACGATGCCTTATCATATATACAGTGTGTACTACTCTATATCTACTACCTGTTCAGGATATTTTACTCTGTTCCCACATTTTGGACTAGACTGCAGCTTCTTGTGACTCTATACGAGCTAAACACTGCACACACTGCTTCCTTATCTCTTGGTCAATGTTTGTCAAGGAATCATCAGTACTCATGCTGAGGTAAGGGTTAAATTCAAAGGTTAAAAGAAATAATCCACTTAAGATCATTGAATCTAAGACATTGCTCAGCAGGGTGCTTGTGAGTTTTGAATCTGGCACTTGACTTTTCCCTCTGTCCCGTTTTCTCTCTATCTTTATCCTAGACCATGTAATGAAGCATGGCTGCCATAAAAATAATCATTAAGGAAAGATTATCTCCCTCTCACCTCTCCCTCAATCTCCATCCATCTCTCACTGAGTTTGGAATGCACCAGTGCAATCACCCCCACTGAGAATAACATTCATGTTGGGTAATTTTGTCTTACATAAGGGAGAGTATTGCACAAAACAAGACATGTAAAAACATCAGGCAAGGCCAGAGGGAGAGAATGCAATCCTCAGCTATTTGTAATGGAGAACAGGGGAGGGGCAGAGTGGTGGAAGATGGATGTGATTTTCACATTTGTATTTCCTCCATTGTATGGGTTCACAGGAGTGTGCGTCTGAGTGTATGTGTGCATCCACATGGGGTGGGAGGTGTTAGTGGAATTTCTGAGAGCTAGGCTGATTTTACAGGCACAGCAGCGATTATGTGTGTGTTTGATTGTGTGCACATGTAAGTCAGCATGAGAACATGGGTATGTGCATTCATGATTTTGTGTGTGCGTTTGCATTGTTGGTATCTGTGTGCGTGCATGAGTGTGTGTGCGTGCGTGTGTTCTGAGACTCCACAGTTGACTCAGTGTAGCAAGTGGAATTTTCGAAGTGTGATGTTAAATTTCGAGTGTCTGTAGAGCCAGAAACAGACTAGTGAGTCTTCTACAAATCAGTGTAGGTCATTGGGTAGGTAAATCAGCTTTATCAGCATTTGATTTTTATTGCTTTTTAAAAAATCCTTCTTTTTTTTCATATTAACACATTTTACCCCATTTAATCAAACATCAAGTAAAAGTGGTGATGGACCTACAGAAACTTTTCACCCACACTGTAAAAAAACATTTACATGAAAAAATATGGATTGTGCTGTTTTGAAATGGTTCTGAGAGTTAAATTACTATACTGTTACCATTAAATTACAGTAAATGTATTTAGTTGTTATTTTACAGTTAGTTTCCGTAAAAACGCCATTTTAAATGCAAAGAAAAATCAAGAAATTTATTCAGAATAAACCTGTAAGGTTCTAACAGGGAGATCCTGTAGGTAAACACTATTTTTTAAGTTGGTAACATAATCTGTTTGTCAGGTGTGTGTGGAACACACAGGTTGTAAAGGAGCGCCCTTGTAGCGTGAGGGATCGACCCAGATGCGGAGCAGCAGCAGATGGGTTGGAAAGCTCACGCGGTTGCTTTTGAAACACTTGAGCGCTTAGAAGCGGATTCCACCGGAATCAGTGTTTGCGCTAACCGACCAACAGACAAAAAGAGGACACGAAAACGAGTACTCACGGTACCAGAGACTTAGTGAAGCAGGAACGAAAGATCTTGTGGAGAGATGAGCCCTGAACATGGCAAACCAATGTCTGAACAGAGAGCAGGTGACTGGACTTCCTGTTTATATCCTGTCCCAACCAATCCTAGCCTTCCCTCGCTTTCACCTGATCTGCTCACCTGACACTGTTTCATTGACTTTCTTCACAGATCACCCACAATTTACCGGTATGTACAGAAATGTATGTAAAGGAGCAGTTGATGATCTGTCTTTAAACAAAAACTAGTGCATACCTGAAAAACAATAACTGTGTACTATAATTTAAAGAAGCCATACCTTAAAATGATGTAAATCAAACTTTTAACAAATTAAGCGTTTCCCTGCTTTTTTACAGTTTGAATATTTTTTTATTATGGTGCACAGCTGTAATTCTACCAACTAGTGATGGGCAGATGAGGCTTACTTGAAGTAAAGAAGCTTTTCATCTAATTGGTTCACTTTGGACGAAGACTCATGTGAAGCTTCATTTGCTCTACTGAATACTGAAGGCCAGATGAAGCTGCTTGAAGCCTTAAAGCATTGAAGCCTTTCTGGCCGGTTGGTTTCTACATTAATTTCTTGAGGCTTCATGTGCACACAAACCCCTTTGTTGGTCAAAGACTGTAAGATAGACATGTGGGAATAAAGAGTCAGAAACAAAGAATACATTTATTTTCATGTAACTATGTATTTCTCTCCTGTAAGGACAAGATAATAACCCCCGCAAACCACGCGTTTTTTCTCCTGTTATTCAAATGCATGTTCTTGTCTGTAAATAGAACATGCAAGACACGGGTGTCAAACATTTAAAAAGGGGGGCAGATTCCCAGGAGCCAATGATGCTTTTAGACATTTTTAACGGTAAATACACAATTTTATTATAAGTGTGACAATCATTGTTTATCAGTGAAGTCACACAGGAATGATCACATGAAAATAAAAACAAAGGTTAGAAAGGGTTAAGATGAGTATTAAACCCAGAACTCTGACATGACTCTCTCATTTCTCTACCAGTTTAGCTAACAAGAACAACACATTATTTCGGGACATGCTGGTTAATAAAGTCAATACGTTGGTGCAGCTGTTTATCAAAGACACTGCATGTAACATGTACACGTAGCGAGGCTTCAAATGTCGTCGATGGTGTCACTCACCGTAAATGAGACAAACCTTGAAACGCCCTTCACTAAACACATTTTTCAGTACATGCTTTGATGCATCGACACAGCACATCACTACTACCAACGATAGACTGTAAAATCACAGTGAGAAGCTACAATTTTTTTTTATTATTAATGGAAACTTAAAAAATACCGGAAAATATCAAATGTTATTTTACGGTATTTTTTACAGTGCAGCTGTCTTAGCATCTTTTAGCTCATGTTTAGTTTCTATTTACTTATGGCACCTGCGGTGTGTCACATAGCAATAGCATCTCACTGTGCGTCATCATGGGTTGACACTTGTCAACTTGTCAGAATAGTGACTGTCCAATTTCCAAGCAATGATACCCATCAAGTCTTTAGAAAGCAGCCATTTTTATCACATTCACTCTCTGCACCTTGGCAGCACTTACACGCCAATTACTGTAACTTGTCTGCTTGTGCTGTGTGTATGACATGTTTGGTGTGTCCAGAATCATCCTGATGTGTGTTGCACTGTACGTTTCAATTTTCAAGTCCTAATAAACCAACGTTATCAGCCACGCAGATAGAAAGTAAGAAACTAGCTGGTGAAAAATGTATAACACAGAAATTCTTCTATGTTAAGAGCAAAACAGAGTTAGATACTATACTAATGCTGGACTTTTTATAGATTAAACCATTAATGATAATATTGCTTGGTTTGTGGTGTTGCACACCAAAGCATCTTGTTGCTAAAAGGTTATTCTTAAGCAGTGTGTTGGTCAGCTTGTCCTGGGGCTTTGAAGGTCTTAAACTTGAAGGGTGAAGTTAATTACATCTACTTACAAAGTAGTATTTAGACCTGCATATTCAGTAACATTCATAATTTCATTTAAACGTCTTTTAACAGAGAACATAACATGGGTAAAACACTGTGGCCTAAGCTGTGAAAGTGACATTTTCAATTGCTAGTCATAACTGCACAGCAATTTAGCAACACTTTGATGTCAGGTCAGCTGATCATGCAGACCACAGGCACCAGTACACCAGTTGAGAAAAGATTGTGAGACCTTCATTGTCATTTACTATATTTGTATTCTGTGTGCACTGTGTGGGCAAATCCAGTTATATCATGCTGGCCAACAGTTTTCTCAAAAACGCTTTAAGTGTGAGAAACAATTATTTCCAAGAAGAACAAGAGAATAAAATTATGTTACATAAATCTATATTGCGCAACATATGTAATAAGGTTATTTTTTATGGTGTACGGTTGATGAACTTGGCTCAATCTTCACTTCTTTTGATCATAAGCTGCTTCTCAGAGGTGGACTTGCTACAATCAATTTAAACTATAGTTCAACAGAGATAATGGTGAAGAGATGTGGGGGCACAATGTAAAAACACAGAACTCTTTGAATGTTAATAACAGATTTTCACTTAGCCGCCCACAATAGAATGAGAGGACTCAGATTGAATAAAGATGAAATGGCCCTTTAAATGCAAATGAGCTGGATTTGTCATATGTGGGTTGTAGCTCAATTAAGTATAATATAGGATATTATCAAATACTGGCTGCTTAGTCATCAAACACTAACTTAAATGATTGTCTGATAAATTCTGGCACTTCGAGGATCACACAAACATAATAATCAGTATACAGGCTGACCCAACTAATTTTTAACCCAGTAAACACTGAGGTTGACACATTTCTTTACTTTGATGCGTTACACAGAAATTCTGTTTTGCCAACATCCATAAAAGGGCCATAATGAACTCTGTGCTGCCTAACAGAGAGTCAGAAAATTCAATTTATAAATTAAACATGCCTGATATTTTAGAAAACATAAATCAACCCATTAAAGTTTGGCCTGTTTTAGCTATCAAATAGTTTCCTTCCATATAAACTCTATATTTATGATTATTCAATGTCTCTCCTTCAGCAAATATAAGTTTTTACAGTTTTTTTATGTATTACATTCATCCAACAAAGCACAGTGTAATATTTCAAGCCTGGCACAACCTGTCAGCACCCCCTTTAAATCTAACTGACTGTCTCTGGAGATGATCGCAACAAAGTTTCAGCCGTGCTTCTTGAGAAATTAGGAAAGCCAGTTATAATTGATCATCTCCTCACTCTGTTGCTCCTCTCTCATGCTCTCCATCTCGATTTTTACCCATCTATTACTCAACTGCCCCTTCTCATCTGGAGTTCCTCTTCAAACCGGAGGTGAATTGCAATGCCCTGAGCCAGCATGTTTAATCCACAACACTGACCTGGATTTTCTGCTTTTTCCCTTTGCTTATTCTGCTTCACTGTTCTTTTTTCACTACCGCCCCACCCCTTAATTCCCCCCCTCTCTCCCTTTATGTGGTCCCTCCAGCTGTCCTTCTCTTCAAAGTGAACTAAACACATAAGGTAGGTTTGTTACTTTTTTGCCTTCAGTGCAATCACCGTACACACAGCTCTTCACCTGTTTATCAGGCTCTCACTTTGTGAAAACACTTGTATGCAGGGTGGGTGTTTCCAAGGTTACCGCAGAGGCACTAAATAATTGTGACAGCTGTGGCTGGGGACTCTAGTCAAGCAAAACGATATCACTATAGACACAGAGTACTATTAAATGACAACACTTATTTCCCATGCTCTAAAAACAAACAAATATGCACAGGTATAGATGTTAGCCTGACACCTTAGACAGGCGAAAGCTTGTGTTGTCTGTGAGGAGTGTAACTGGAAGTTGTTCTATATTAGATCATTAAATAAACTGCACTATGGCAAGGTTTCCTGATTGCCAGCTAGTGGCAGAACAATGTCTGCACTTGTGGAAGAAACACAAACATAGTCACAGCTAACAGGGCTATTAATTTGTTATTATATTATATCCACTTTACTCAGAGGTTAGAGGCAGTGGAGAATGCCTGGATTGCAGTCACCATAGTAGTGTATCTGTGGCCATCTGTGCCGCAGTGTTAGTGTGTGTGTCTAGCGGTCTGCGTGACGTCTGTTCTGTGCCCGTGTGGCCGGTGCTGCATTCATCTTTCAGTCACCCAAAAGCAGATGTCACCAGGACGATGGGGAGCGGCAGATTGCTGTGGCGACCGACCGGTGGCAGGTTGAAGGTGTCTCCGCCCCGCAGTGCCCAGCAGATGGAAGCTGAGGTCATTATCTGCTGCTCTCTTCATCTCCTTACCCCCCAATCCTCCATGCCCTCTCTCACTTTTACTGCATCACTGTACTGCAAACACATATCAGATCTTATGGCGTGACGAGTGTTTAATGTAAACACTTCATTAAGTCCTTTACATCATATAAACACACTAGACAACTTAAACAGCTTGTTCTGCTGTCAATTAAAGCTCATTATCACAATCTTCTCTGTGGATGTGAAAATTTTTTTCTTGTTTTTACAGAAGCCCAGCATCACAATCCTGATTCCAGTAATGGAAAATATTCAGAGACCCAGCAGTGAGCCTAAATGTTCTGCCCCCTAGTTATGGCACCGCTCCATTTTCCTATAAACAAAATAATAAAGAAATGAAAACAACACAGCAATAAGTGGTCATTCAGAACAAATAAACCAAGTCAACAACTACAAGCAGAAAATAGGGCAGTGGAAAAAAAGCACTCTGCCACAGCAGGCAGCAATTCCTGGTTGTTATGCTGCCAGGATTCTTCTATAATAAACTATATGGGCACTATGGAGAACATGGGTAAATCCATGTTTACATGCTTCCTGTCATGTCCTTTCTGTGTGCTGTTGCCAGACAGCTGTCAGTAACAGAGGGCTTCCCTGACCACTGCAGCTTCAAATGATTATTTAGCAGGCTAGGAATGTCAGTAATTATGCATCAAACTGCTGTAGGCTATGGTATATTGAGCAAATTTCACTTCCTGCCCACTGCTCCTGCTGCTCAGCAGCTCTCTGCAGTTGAGTTTCTCTTCTCTTAGTATAAGATAGAGCCACACTCCAGATGTGAGATGTTGTGGATTAATTAGGACAAGAAGTATTACATTTGTGGCAGTGCAGTGGAGTTTGCAGTTCTGACTGCTGTACAAATTAGCAGAGTTATTCTTGTTTGTTTGCTTTCTTGGTAAAGCAGCATAGTAACCATTTAACTACATGTTGGCAGCTTCTCATTCGAGTGAGTGTGTTAGAGCTGTTGGCCATTTTACAGGCATGCACACATGTGGTACACAGACGTGCCGAACACCGGCTCACTGGGATGTTGTTGTCTGGCCATAAGGTTCATTTTATAGAGCTACTGAAATGATCAAAGGTTGGTTTGTGCAAGATTGTTTTCCATGTAGTTCACGTTCCACTTATTCCTGTGTCAAACAGTTTATGTGATCCGTTTGCCATGATTAGTATACTTTTTGAAAAACATTACCGGCTTTTATTGCATTAGGCTACCAAAATACTAAAAGTGTTCCTGTCTAACATAATCAATGCACCCTAGCATTCATTTCAACAGGGTTGTTTTGTATTTTTACCTCAAACCAATGATGTAATTCCCTTTTAGTGTATTTATCTTTGCTAATGTTTGTAATTTAAATGTGTAAATGAACACAGAATTCCTGTACAATACAATAAAACCTGTACAATCTAAACCAGTCCGTTGTTAGAGTCCAGTTGGTTGCTAGAGTGCAATATATTAAGAGGTGTTGCTAATGTTTCCCCCTCATTCATGTAAATAGGGTGGAACAGAACAAATTGGCTTAAATGTAAAATGCAACATCTGTTGCAATATTTCCAGTATAGCAGTATTTAGCAGCATTGCGCTATTAAATTAATAAACTGATAAATAAATGATTATTGTAAAGTCAAGTTTATTTACTGTATAGCCCGATATCACATACAGTGTCCCAGTGGGGTTTACAGTCCTTACATGCCTCATGTGACTACCCACATAGTGACTGCCCATATCATCCGTAAATAATTCTATTAGGGTGGAGACTCTTTGGTGTCCAGACGGAAGCTCAATCATTAACATAAGTCCAGACTGTGAGGCACACTTCAGTCTGTAGTGTGGTGTTCACCCACCCCCTGCCCCCCATCAATACATCTAAAGGTACCGTTGTTGGCCCCTGTAGCATTTTAGTGAGTAATCGTAGGGCTTTGGAGCTCTCAGTCCCCCATTTACATGTCAAAACCTCCCCAGGCTCGGGATGTAAGGGACCCAATTTGGAATGACAAAGCTCGGCCAGAGCCAGCTGATCCACAAAGGAGGCCTGGTTAAGTTCTTCCTCCCAGTCACCAGCTGCTCCACTGACCCATAGAACTCCTATTCAGCAAAAATACACAGGAGACAGAGAGGAATGCTGCCATGCACAGTTTCATGTCATTGTTGAGAAACAGATAATGGTGCTTTTTTCTTATTTGTCAACTTTTATTTGCTATCCATTGTTGTTTCATCATTAGAACATGCTGATGAAATACTGCAGATTCAAGAGATTCAGCTCCGAAAATATTTTATAAACATTGTGTACCTGTCCTCCATGTTGTTTCTCCCTGTATTTACAGACTGACTTTGAATGTTTAACACTGAAAAATCTACTCGGTTGTTATATTTGCTGGATTTCTTTTTTCCACAAATACCAAAGGGCTTTTACTGCAAAAACAGGTCACACAAACAAATCATCCCATGGTTGTGTCTTTGGGGTGTTGGTGACATTACTGCTTACTGATGAATACCAGTGAACGTTGTATTTTTTTTTTTTTTTTTTTTTTGCTTCAACTGCTTTATTTATTTGACTTATTTATTTCAGAGAAATGAAGCATAGAGCATCAGGTGAACTGAACTGTCATTGATTTTTAACATGGTCCTGTGTGTGCAGCATCTGTCACATGGAATGCCACACTATTCGTGTCTGCCTCTGACACAAAGTGGTTTAGGGATTTGTCACCTTCCCCCCCTCGTGCATTGTGCACTGCAATGACAGGATACTGGCTGGGACTTGTAGGTCACACCCAGCATGTTTTTCTTGGATTTGTGCTTGACATCCAAATGGAAACACATTGCTTCTACACCCGTACTCCTACTTCTACAGAACTGCATGAGGAAATATTTAGGTCTGACTTTGGGGAACAGTAATGACAGCAGGAGATAAATGCAGGATCAGGACCAGTTGGTAAGGTATGGTCAGCTCATGTTGATGTGAGGAAGAGATTACATAAGTAGAATTAAACCAGTGAAAACGGGGACATGTTCCATTAGTTTCACTGGTGCCAGATCTATATTTGGAGCATGAACCCACAGAAACAGACGTGCAGGGATGAAAATAGCCTTTAATAACCCAGTTTGGGAGCTTTATTCCATTCCACTCTCCTGCCACAAGAATAGTGACAGACGGAGCACACTCCACAGAGAACAGCTATGGTCACCCAATCACAGTGCTCCCTCAGGCAGGGAAGGAAGGAGGAGTGTGTGGGAAAAAGAGAGGGGTGGAGGAATGGGGGGGTGGAGATATAGAAGGGCAAGATGTGGCAACAAGAATGAGCTCAAGCTGTGTCTGTTGTTTGAGAAGCCATTTAGCAATGGTTCTCCGAAAAAGCTGATTAGTTTTACAACCAATAATATTGAACACTTTAGCTTCATCTTAAAATTCAGCATAATTTACATGTTTACATCTTAAAAATATACAACTTAATTGGTAGTGTTAGTAGTGTTCTCATGCCCAGACTTAAATGAAACAGTCAAGTAAGATAGTAGAGTTCCAAAGTGGCTTTAGACAGAAGGACAGACACTCACAGTCAATGATGCTGGAGATGTGTGGGGGCTGGGAGAAAGTGGGTGGTAGAAACCCAATCTCCTCATATTGGTTGCCTATTGCCCCCAGAGAGAAAGCAAGAAACAAGAGGCCCAGCTGTCCTTAACAATGGACCTGCCCCACACCAGCCAGGACTCAAAAGGCCTCATTCAGTCTCCATGCTCTCTGAAGGCAGCTTCCAGGGAAACTAGCCAGGACATGCTTACATTCATTTACTGTCTCTCTTTTGTGTTGACGTTTAAGGTTTATATGTTTGTGTGCGTCTGTATGAACATATGCTCCTATCAGTATATGCGTGTGAAAGTGCACAACACTCTTCACGGTACCTGGATCTGTTGTGTTGTGTTGTGGGAGATTTATTATCCATCCATAAATCTATTCATCTTCTACAAATCAGCTGGAATTGGCTCAAGGTACCAACAAGTTGAATGTGAAAGCCCAAACATGCTTTTACCCAGAAACATAGTCTGGTAGTCTATGAGAGGTTTCTGACTAGTTACATATGTCCACAAAGTCTCCAATTGAATGTGGCAAGTAGGCATCCTGATAAGATATTCAGACCACCTCAGCTGACTCTTTTCCATGCAAAGGAGCAGTACCTCTATTTCCAAACCACACTGAAAGTCTGAGTTCTTTACACTCTTCACTCCATCACTCTTTACATCTCCTTGGGTAAGCGCAGGCACAGGCAATGTAAACTGACAAACACACAACATTGTTAATTGAGACAGAGACCTCAGCATCTCAGGCCAATGTCTTCCACATCTGGCACATTGCCACAGAGAAGCTTCGTAACTACCCTCCTCCTACGCTCATCTACAACGACTGCAGCCATAGCTCTCTGGCCTGCCAGTACCCATCTGCTTCTGCAGGTCAAAAGGCCTCCTTCTTTAGTACGACAGTCTCCTTCACTCCACCCATGCTCACAAGCGGCAATGACTGCCAGGTTACCTACCACCCCAGAAGACACATGACAAATTCTACTACACATTTGGGTTTACCAGGTCTGTCTGCCAATTCATCACTAATTGGAGATCTATTAACAGCTCTTGTGCTCTCCCCACCTATATTCGAACAAGCTGTTAACTATGATCAATTCCTGACTAGCCCAGAAATACAATAACAAACACCACTGGGTTTGAGATTGGATAAGCCATTCTACCGAGTCGCCCCCTCCAAATTTCCCCACCATTGCCTATGCACGCTTTAAAGTCTTTTAGGAGAACTGTACCTACCTACCTAGGTATTATCCTTTCCATATGATCTGGCTTCAGGAGAGAGTCCCAGTTTCAAGGAAAGGTGATGTTTCAGGTGAGCTCAATCCAGGCAAGGTGATGTTTTTGACTAATCTCTGTGTTAAAGTCTGATCAGGAACAAGGCTATAAATTAACTTTAGTTAGATGATGCATTGCTTATCTATATGTAACAATGTTTATCTGTATGGTCTCTTTTGAATAAATGATTAAATGCATTTCTGGCGAACCCACTTTTCCTCAGCCCGCCTGACCCAGTTAATGAGTCACATGATCCAACCTTTCTCTGAATACATTTCCCCTGAGAATTTACCTGCATATGCAAATATGCAGTTTTACAACATCCTTTGATGACTACATGGTTGCAAAGGCCTGAGTTTGATTCCTGTTAACGTTTTTCTTTTGTGCTTTCTGATCATCATACACAAACAAAGCTATTTCACCGCATACCACATACACCCCTATCACTGAACTAGCAAGTTGTGTCTAGCTGGTGCATCTGCACTGGGGCAGAAGTGAGGAATGTATTAATCCACATACATTTGCCATGTGATAAAACAAGGCAGCCATGTAAATTGTAGTGTGTAAATTGTGTTTTAAATGCTTTTTAGATGCCAAAAACATGGGTATTTCTAATACTCACAAACTGCATCTTAAAACAACTCTTTTATCTTTCATTGTGATGATCTTGTGGTAAAACCGCAAACTACATTGTCTTTACTCAGCCTTACCAACTGAGGAAAGAGAACAGTAACTCAATCTGCACTGCCAGAATTTGGCAGTGATCGCACCCATCTCAACCAAGAAATCACACGTTCAGTCAAAGCCATATGTTAGGAAATTTCTTTCTCTAAACTCAAACATGTATTTATTTGTCAGTCAGTTTAGTTACCTACACAGCTGTGACAAATCACTTCACACTGTTTACACTGCAAAGTCACTGTGTAAAATTTTATTATTTATTTGCAAATACATGACAATCAGCATTTGTTCACTATATCCATTAAGTGTACAATATGTCACATGATCTCCCTCTTCATCTGTTATTTTACATTGTGGGCTAGTTGTTGCCTGTTGATATGAATGATATGTCAATGACAAGTGAGTGCATCAGTGTGTGGAGCCTCAGTAAATACACTGGGAAAACAGACATGCGGTTAAGATAAAGAGAGGATGATATTGTGTGTGATGGTGTTTTGTGTAGGTGACAGTCCCACGGGTATTCCCCGCAAGCAAGGTCTTTATTCCACACTGCACAAACACAACCAGCACTTCGCAGGAGAAAGCCCCAGTCAGTCAGTTCCAGCGCTTAAAGCAAAGTCTTCCCCTCCCCCATCGCAATGATGATGCTCACCCACACACAGACATGGGCATGGGCATGCATGCAAGCTACACATATGCTCACAGGCATATACGTAAGATACTGCTTCCACACACACAAACATGCACAGGGTTGGCCTCTTTCTCCTTCACACACTGAACTGTCCTCGCTGCGCTCTCCCCACCCCCACCCGTTTATTCATGCCGACCCCAGTGCTGATACCATCTCATTCTATCTCAATTACATCAGCCAACTCCCTGTCCTCCTCAGCAAGAACTGTTTTTCTTCTTCCCTTACGCTAGCACTGTATCCTCTGTGAGTTGTCTGCCAGTATGTGAATAAGCTCCGTATCCAGCTATTCATAAATACGAAATAAAAATGAATATGAACATTATAATGCTTTTGTCACCTGTGTCGGTAGCTTTTCTGTGTGAGTTTGGTGGTTTACAAAAAAAACAAACAAGTTTTAAAACAAATGAGAGATGGGTACATGCACTATGGGAAATGACTGGGCGGTTGCATCTAATTGCATCACTACTCCTGGCAACTCCACTGCTATACTGGTCACATATTATAAACTCAAATATTTGCAAGGCATGGTATGATGTGAGCTGACAAATATCAGGCAAGATGCAACAATGCCTGTGAAATATGATTTACGTATCAGTTATGCTCTTGTGTTTATGACTTTGTGCTCCAGTAATTACATGTTTCCTTGTTTTCATAGTTTCGGTAATCGTTTCTAAAGCCTTAAAATCCTAAATATTCCTTACCTGCTGAGTTAGCTCATTTTTTGTGTCAGGAGAAGGATTAGAGTCTCAGTGCGTCATAAATCACTTTTACAGATTTGATTTGAGGTCCCAATAGCAGCTAAGGTTTTACACTCTCAATGTCTTTCTGAGCCACATTTCTAAGTCATAGGTGTCTTGCAGCTGAAGCAATATTGTCACATCATCTCAACTGTTCTATTGTTAACCCGTATGCATAGTATTTCATCACAATTTCACTGTGAAGTATCAGACAAATAGCTTTATAATTTAGATTGTTTGGAACCATACTGCCTTATGTCATGATTCCTTTGCGGCTTTCCCTTTTCCCTGGCCAAGTACTCCCATTATGTTTCGTACACAGTATCAAACATAATCAACTGCCATTTGAACGAAACCTCTGAAGGATCTTCTGTAAATGTGTAGTAGTAAAATTAACTGTGATAGCGATTAGAGCTGATGTTGAAACATGTAATGCATTATCCCCCTGCACTGCTTCTGTGCAGAAATAATGAGTCTATTGCTTGCTGAGATGGATACTTTGGGAAGTTGGCCGTGATTTCACATAATAAATAACTGTTATTGTTTACAATGACAGTGAACATATTTTGTTTGTTTGCTTTTTAGTCTTGTCATTTAAATTTTTTCTCTGTTTCCTGAATGTGTTTGGTAATCTGCGCCTATCCCTTACAAAATACGAGTACACACACACTCAGACAGGAAAATTGAAAGTCTGCCATTGAACTTGTGCAATGTAGTGACCATATCCACTTCCTGTGATTGACAATAACAGGAAGTGGTTAACAAGGTCCCTAACAGGCATCCTCAGTAGTGGAAATGCATGCAATTCCTTCCACAACAACATGGCTGCTTCAGTGTCAGAGAAAACAGAGTCGACTACATGACACTCCTACAAAATTGTTTTTTGTTCACAAAAATGCAGGATACAAAATGTAAACAGCAGGAAAGGCTGGGGTCTCTTTGACTCCACTGTGCAACCAACCCATGTACAGACACACATTGATGTGAGATGTGTATGAGTAAATATAAAAGCCTACAAATACTCTTTTTTTATTGACTTAATTGTTGAACACAGTTGTTTGCATACAAAAATTCTATTCAAACTATTAGTCACTTCATTGTGCTAAAAAAGAAGATTTAGCAGGGAAAGTAAATTCACTAAATATACTGTCAGTGAACTTTTAGCAGATAGCAGTGTGAACATTTTTGTGACTTGGCAGACACATTTATTAAAAATGTTTCCTAATTATGCTGATAAAAAGTCATTTAGGCCGCAATTTTTTCCATTCTGCTGCAAATTAGTGGTAGGATATACACATATACTTTTTAGAAGACAGGATTTTAGTGGGAAAAAATACAGAGATGTTTTCTTTGGCAAAGAGTCTTAATAGACAATATAGCCAAAGGACATGTTGTGTTAGAGTGGTGGCATGACTAGATTTTCTGATTGCTCTTTCTTTCCTACTGCTATTTGTATTTCATTCCTGTAATCCACAGTTGAATGCCACAGCTTAGACCTTTTCTTTTCAAAGACTGTCAAGAGGCACTTTAGAAAAGATAGGAATCTCCACTTGCAGTGAAAGTAGCTGAAGAAGTATGTTACCTTGCATATGCAGTATTGGTTGTTATGACTTGTATATCAGCTGTCATCTGTGATTTAATGTTAAGTGTTAATGATAAATGTACCACTGAATCATTCTCTACCGTGTTACAATTCAACACTGAAGGTCTCTGAGTCCTATGTACAGTATTAAATGGTTACAGATCATTAATAAGCATTCATATGAGCCGCTACTAGAGAAATAATGCTTCTTCTTTCTCTCTCTCAGTCTGTAATTAATGTTCTTTGGGGGGATGTGTAAATATAGTTGCTCAGTCTTTTAGCCAATTACGCAGAACAAAGACGGTGGATGTCAGCAGAATCCTCAGCGCTCTGGGAGCTCCCAGCACAACAAGGACTGACCTTCAGGCTTTCACTTCTTTGCTGCTCCTTATCAGCACACATTACTTTGTTATTGTCATCCAGGCTGCATTCTTCCAAGGACAGTTTGCAGCGTGAATCATGCTAGAAACAAACTTTAATTTTAAAGTTTTTCCAGCATAATTACCTTGCCAAATAAACTCTGTGTTGTTGACCTATCACAATTCCCTATTTGTATGTCTTTGTGCTACTGTTTATATTTGATGGTGAAGGTCAAAGATGATCACAATCAGTGATGAAATGATCTTGATTTTTAAGATATTGTGAAAGCATTCCATGAAGATATGCTTTTAACAAACTATTATCATCTAATTTCATTCAGTGTCATTATTATATGTTTTGTCACAATATCTTACTTAAAAGTAGAAAATTAAAAACTCAACTCTCCTTACGCTCTCAAGCTTGAACAGGTCCTTCTAAGCCCTTTCCACGCCGCCCTTTGAAGTTGGAATTATTTTGCCCCTATGTATTTCTGTACAAATGGTACAAATCCACCATGGGGAGTTCGTTGTGGACCCTCCTTTATGCCAGCACTAAGTAAGAGCAATATGTTGGCTTACAGTGTGTCAAAGAAAAGAGTTGACTTGGTGCTGGAGGCAAAGGGCTGTAATATTTTGATTGATACCAGGTTTGTTTCTCCATGTTTACTGAACGAGAAACACCATGTACAACATGATTTAATTTATGACATGATCATGTACAACATGTTAATGATTACAGTGACACATCTGAAAAGCCTATCGCAACCAGTCGTGTGCTATGACACTCAACATGACCCAAACCTTACTCCAGTCCTAACCTGTGCCTACTTCTGAGCAGCACGTAATGGTCCTTGTCACTGTGTTTCTCTGCTAATATACATCTTATTGCAAAAAAAGGTTGCTTGAAGGAAAACAAATCTGTAACCATAATGATTAACACATTATACAAAAAGCAACACATTACAAAAATTAGTTGAGTCTGAATCATGACATTAATGTGCAAAACTACTACTAATGATTTTTATTAAAATACTATTGCCTCCTTATATGAGTTACTGTCAGCACAAAGTACACACAAGTTGGTGTATTTTCATACATGTAAAAATACCCATGAAACCTAAACACAGTTGTTACGTTAAGTTAGTAAGACTCATTGATAATTATTAGCTTTCTGAAGCCTATTTTTAAATCGGTATAGTGATTTGAATATTTTACGTTTCAGGTTAGGGTTAGGCATATCATGTTAGTTTACATTCTTATTGCTTGAGAGTGTTGAGTGCAACACTCTTTACAAAAAAACTCAATCTGTTATATTTTAGAGGTTCATGTGTGCGAGAAAGAGATATATAAGAGAATATTAAAATGAATATAAATAGTAACATGATTAATAAGAATAACCACAGATGTTTATCAGTATTTTTCAAACATTTTTTATAATGGTCATATAGATGACAGTCAAAATACACTATGCATCAGGATGGACAGTGGAGGATCACACTTTGCTGTATATCACACGTATGTGTGATTAAGGAGCCTTAAGAGGTAAAATGTCTTCAAGAACTTTAAAAAGTTACAGCTGAATGTCTATAATGCTTCTTAATCTGACAACAATAATATTTAATCACATGTAAAAATAAAATTTAAAAAGTTTTATTTTGAAAGAAATATTATAAATATTACATCTCACAATCCAAGATGTGTCAAAAGCTTTGGATGACCACAGCCCAGAAGAAAAGGAAATTGGATTGAAACAGAAAAGACAAGGACCCTATCTCTCTATCACTGCCTCACTCTGCATTAATCCATTTCCATTATACTCTCATTATTCAAGACGATCTTACCACAATGACAGAGTCAATGACTGCTTGAATAGCTTCAGTCCACGGTACCCATAAAAAGTGCTGTGACCTGTGATAAAATATCTGAGAAGACAGCCAGAGGTGTGGCTCATTGCCTACAGGATGTCTGAAAAATGGGTCACACGTGTGGGAGGACTGATCCTTGAGTCTGAGTTAGAGAAAACAAAAGGATTCATGCTTGCCATAGTATACACAGGAGGCGTTACTCTCTCAGTGCTGATGCGATAGCATTGGGGGCAGGGACCATTGGTGGCCTTGTTTAATTAGATTTAGTCTTGCTTGCACCTAACCTGAGGGGGGATGAATGTGCTGTGCAAACAAAGTGGACATTCATCAGTGTTGCCAATCACACCGGATGTGATTAAGTTACACACCTTGTGGCTGCAGCGCTCGGGCTAGAGTTACACTGGTCGCCAAGGCAAACATAAGCAGAATGCAGTCACAAGCTCAAAGGTCAGAAGGTGTTAGACTCTGTTTTTACATGAATACCTAAACAGGTCACATTAACATCTAAGTATTACATGTAGTGTAAATTATCATTGGACCAAGTGTCACCCAGTAAAATGGTGAAACCAGTAGGTGGAGGAGCTCTGTAATTGCATACTGTTATTAGTGACATAAAAAGTTCTACAACCTATACTGTAAGTTGTGAAAAGCATAGTAATTCTGTGTTTCTAAGCAACCTGCTCTAATAGCAGTTATAGAGAATATGTCATATGGATTAATTTACACTGGCGATCTGTCCGGGCTGTACCCCGCCTCTCGCCCGAAGATAGCTGGGATAGGCTCCAGCACCCCCCGCGACCCGAAATGGATTAAGCGGTAGATAATGGATGGATGGATGGATTAATTTACATTGGAAAGAATCTTTCTTTCTGTCGTTTGAAGAGATTCTCCAGCTTAGGTTGTTGTATTGTTACATGTGCTGGTCAGACAATGATGTAACTAGGAAGTCCAGTTGGATTAAACTAAATTATTTATTTAAAACATATTAAGTGCCAAAAGTCAGCACAGTGGTTTGGAATTCTCACAGACAGGATTTTACTAATCTGGAAAGATATCACATTGTTAACTGTTTTGTCTTTGGGTGTGATGATGTCAAGGTAAACAACTGAAACACAGCATTCGCATTACAAAGAAACTGGAATGGTCATTTGCATGTATGTGATTGCCAAACACAGTCTCTTGCTGGACGATGTCAACTTTTTTGTTGCATAACACTGCATTGCTGCACTGCAACACCTCACTCGATGCTGCCACTATGTCAACTCACTTTCCCCATTTAAATGATCTAAAAGTGTTTTAGTGTCTTTTCACATTGTTTATCTGTGTGAATACAGCCTTATAATAATAAAACCTGAACATTTACAAAGACATTTTTCCACACAGTTTTAACTACATTATTTGGTTCTTTTTTCCCTTTTTTTCTTATGAACAAAATAACTTGGATGTGATGATGTAAGCTTGTGCTGAATTCCAGTCAAGCAGAGTTGCATCACTTGAGCGTAATTGCTTTCAGCGTGCGTGTTTGGATCGCTTCCACTGAAATCATATTTGCATCATTTAAATGGAAGGGCTAGCACTTTCTGACAGTCTGTGTGCAATACCTTCAGCTCACATAGTTTGACTCATATCTTGACATTTACTGAAATATAACAGCTTGATTGGTATAATTACTTTCACTTAGGAGTAATCAAGCATTTCATGAAGAGTGAAGTGAAACTGATAAGAGGTGATTTGGCAGAATCTGTATAATAGGTACTTTATAGTATCCACATTTTGTATAATGGGGCATTGAGTGGATGGGAGGCACAAGATTTAAGAAGGAAAACAACAATAAAGAAGGAAAGAAAGAAAGAAAGAAAGAAAGAAAGAAAGAAAGAAAGAAAGAAAGAAAGAAAGAAAGAAAGAAAGAAAGAAAGGAATCACACAGAGATTGCGTGAGATTGAGCTTGCATGTATAGATTGAGTTAATTAGTTTCATTTAAAATGTTCGAGTAGAAAAGACAAGTGGAGGTGAAAAGGGGACAACAACAACAATCCATTGCCACAAAGCACTTTGTAAAATATAACATTTGACATTACTCTGTGTTTTAAAAATAGTGCTTCAAAGAGGAAGAGAGAAACATGATTTTTCACAGGTCTGTCTGACACATAGTACAGAAACAGCTAACTTTGAGGACTATACCCACCACATCAGCAGCCTTCCGAAGATGAGTTAACCAAGTCTTATATTTTTCTTTTATCTGTACTTGTTGCGGTGTCACTGCAGCTTAACTGATCAACAGCACACATTTTGAACATAAAAACCCTAAAGAACCCATGCTGCCAGTCTCTCATCACTTGACATAGACAAACCATGTAAATTTCATGACCACAGCATGTTACAGCTGCCAATTTTTTTCTTTGAGTCAGAATCACAGGGACACCCGCAAAAGCCTAGGGCATTCATCTTTTATAATGCTGTTTTTGTCTCTATTTGACAATCTCAATGAAAGATTTAGGGAGATGCGTAATCCTATGGGTCTAGTCAGGTAGATGGATGTTGTTACTGCCACTGTTGTGCTGATGAGACCCACAGTGGAGGGATGGAGGGAGGCAGGGTGCAGACTGACAAGCAGACAGACAACCATGGCTGCTAATATAGCTGAGAGGGAGGTGCTGATGGCCTGTTGCCAAGGTGACACAGGCCAGCCGGGTGCTGTCTCATTTGCAGATGCAAACGAGACCTCGCAGCTCCCACTGATGCTTGCCTCCTCTGGAAACACAAACTGCAACCTCTCCACCCTCCCCAGGGAAGAGCTCTTGCATACACCTGAGCTGAGAAAAGAGAGGATGGGCAACTATTTATTTGCCTATCACGTTTGCTTGTGATGTGCCTCCTTTGTGCTCTGTCTATCTTTGCTCCTTTGGGGAAGAAGAATTGCTTATAGTTTCTAAGTGTCCAATAACCCCACATTGATGTCTTCCCTTCTTGTTTCCTCTTCTATCCCATTGATTCCTTATGTTGAATTGGCCTTTTCAGAGATGGGGGTTGATAGCAGCATACGCTGCTGAATAACAGCCGTCAGCAGACACAGCACTCCACCCCAGCGACAACAAAAAGGCAGACTCCTTTGTTTGGCTGGAGGTAAACAGCTGGGAACAGATGATGCTGGCCAGGCTGATTTACGTGACCACAGCTACAGCAGTGACAAGGTTTTGTTATGGTAGAGGGAGGTGGAGGCAAAAGGCAGACAGAGAATGTGTGAAAAGTTAATTCAAATGAAAGGAAAAAAGCACACATTTAAAGAGTAATCTAGTAATTTGTTTGGGTTTGAAATCCTTCCTGAACACACCTGAGAAAGAGCAGACAGTCTAACAATAAAAGTATCAGTGTGATGTCGCACAGGTTTAAAAACACATCACATCCACAAACACATCCAAACCTCAGGAAATCACACACCAAAGAAAAAACACTAAGAGAAAAATCAACCATCCCAATTTGTATTCTCTTTTTTTATCTTTTCTCTGTATTACAATAACCAACAACTGGTCAACAGAACAGAATTATTGTGTGTTGTGTTAATTTGGAGGTACCGAATGTTAATGTCATAAAACTGCCATTAACAAGTGTGGCTGTCGCACACACTTATGAGAAACACCACATATGCCACACAGACCAAATCCTGAATGGTTAAATAGTCATGAATAATTAGGGCATTCTCTCACTGAGCAGATGTCTCTTTCTGCCGAATGCTGCTTCTCATAAGAATGAACGGACGAGCAAGATAAGCCTGGCGGAGAAAGAGTGTGGGGGTCTCAGTGGCTAAAAGAAAAGAAGGGAGTAAGATTGGATGCTGTGGCCTGTAATACAATACACCATGTGTGTACAATCACACACACACGCCTGCATATATAATGCAAAGTCTTGCAATATGCACACATGTGCTGATCAATGCCACACGCCTCTTGACTCTCCCACATTCCCACTTAAAATCCCTGAAATCTGCAAAGACTATGTCAGCAACACCCCACTTGGCTACATTGTCACAGGGTCAGTGAACCCATAAATTACCCATCTTGCCACTCAAATATTGATAAGGCAATAACCATTTCGCCAGTACACAGGGGGTACATTTCCTTCACTTTACTACTGAACTCCAAACACGGTTTTATAGACGATTGCACCTCTCTCTGTCATGCCTGTCCCGCACTATAAACATTCATCAGATTACACACTGGCTCCACTTCCTCCCATATATGTGTGAAGCAAAATGGATGGAGGACTTTGAATAATCAGTCAGAGAGACCAGCTTTTCATAGTGCTACTGTTCACCCACCTCAATCATATATTGTCTCATTTTGTTCACTGAGTTGCTGTCACCAATCATTTTAGTGCTCAGTGTACTTTATCCCCCCCCCTCCCCTTCATTTTCAGTGTTTATTGGAGTCATCCCCAGAATTTGATCCAAGCCAAGATTTGTCCCAGACTAATCCAACAGCAGCCAATTAGCTCAGCTTAGAATAAAGACTGGAAGAAGGGGAGAAAGGCTAACTTGGCTGACCAAACATAAAAAAAAAGCCTACCAGCACCTCTAAATCTCACTATGTTAATACACTATATCTTACTTGTACAATCTGGGCACAGTGACCGCATAAAATCTTTTCACTGATGTGAGGTTGTCTGGAAACTAACATAGACTCCATGGAGTTTGTGCACTCTGACAACTATAGTCCTAGGACATGACCCCTTCTTAAAATTATATTTAATAATATTTTTGTTTATCTTCATTCCTTATCTCTCCTAAAAAACAACTAAGCACCATTATGTAATGCAGTGGGTAGATTACGCATTTTTTGAATAAATAAAGAGAAAGCAAGTTATAAGGAAGATGCCGGTGTTGCGTGCACGTTTGTGTAAATCTACATGAATATTCCTGACATACAGTGCCAGATCTGAACATCTTACACAACGTCAAAGGACTATTTTGAAACTGTGGGAAATACTTACACTTGCCAAATGTTAGATGATAAGAATGATACCACTCTCAAGTGGGTAAGATAAACAAGACGTGACACCCATTAGATTAACTTGGCCTACATCTCTCTCTTCAAAATGATGTTTCTATACGACTACACTGCAAACTCAAACACATTTTGTCATAATTGCAATGAGATTATGTTGACATAGTAAGCATGTTGACAGCTAAATGGCAAGTTGCAAATACAGAGATATCAATAAAATGTCAGCATAATTTTCTTTTCCACTAAAATAGCAATTAATGCAGTAGCGTATAACAACCATAACATTTGTCTGCATATGGTTTGTTTGGGCGCTCACAGCAGTGGTGTGATTTAGTAGATAAAATTTTAACAATCACTTCACACACATTTATTAAATGGCTCCATGAAGAGAGGGAGTCTTATCAGTAAGGATTCCTATATTTCCCCAGCTTTTACTACAGCGTGTGGTGTATAACACATAAATTTCATTAATAACTGTCAAAGCCTTTCTCAATTAGTGTCTCCTTGTTGAACTGTAACAACAGCTCTCAAATCTGTGCTCAATGACCAGCTGCATTTCAGCAGTCATGGACCAGTTGTTTTATTACATATAAACGCATTAATAGTATCTAAAGGTCATGTCATGCCAGGCAGAAAGAAGTTTAGTCAATGGTCCAGCACGCTGATTCAACTTGACTTGCAAGACATCTGTCAAGAGCCAGAAACATGATTGTGAACGTCGGCAGTTGTGTTTCAAACACATTCATTCACACAAGGTTATGTATTCAACCCCACACCTGTAAAGGTCAGCTAAGGAAAACAAGTGAGGCATCAATATATAGATTTGTCTCTTTTGAATCAAATCAAGACTACAGGCACTCTGGGATCTGAACTATGGGAATTGGTTGGTATTAGGCTAATTGAATTACGGAAATGTAGATTCTACATGATCAATGGCTAGCAAATAATTTAGCACTCATACGCACATGCTTTGAAGACGTCAGGTGTGGCTGCGTTATGACACTGAACAAAGAAGAACAAAAGAAGTAAATGAAGATTCAGCCGTGCTGAAAAAGCTGGGGGGTTTTTGTTTGTTTTAATGGTAAACTCTTCTACTGCCTCAATGCTGCAAAATCTCTTAAAAGAAACTGAATCACCTGCCAGTTTTGGAGATAAAATAGTTTGACAGCATCATTTTTTTCACGACTACATAAAGAGCACAGAGTTCATATTGTTTTCTGTCAAATGCTGACATCCTGACACCCTAAACTGAATATAGAAACTGTCACTTTATTTTTTACATTCAGTTTGATATCTTAATAAGAGAATAACTTACAAGCAAGCCTCTATACTGAATTATAACTTATGCTGAGTTGCATTTGTCATCCTTCGAATTTGTTCATGAGTCTTGCAACGCAAGTCAAACAGTCATGTGCTCTCGCCCTTTTGTTGCCTTGTATGGTTAACTTGCTACCACAGTCAAATAACAATGTCTTTGTCCACCCTGGATCATCAGACCTGTAGATTCTCTACTTTTCCACTATCACGTATGTAGAGTTTATTTGTCATATTTGTCAAACATAGAAAGAGAACAGCAGCATTATAGCAGTGTTTTTTTCACAGCTGCTCTTTCTGCAAACTATTTCGCTGCAAATCACTCCAACACATCAACAGTGTTGTTTGCTGTGTAGGTGTTTCAGTTCCTCATGGCAAAATGGTATATTACAACAGGGTGATCACAGTTTTTCAGGAGGAAGTGGAGTTTTTGAAGCTGACTTGGGAATGGCTTCTACTTGAATTCCTCCCCTCGGCAGAAACGGCAAACTGACCTTGTGTCGCTATTTTAGAAAAAGCTTCGCACCTCCCAAAATGCACCTTTGAGTGTGAAGTCATTTCACCTTTTGTTGAAAAACTTCGCTGAGCCAGCTGGAACAAAAAATAAAACCAAAAGATTAAATGGAGAATCCTAGATATTCAGTTTACTGCACAATCCGATTTATAAAAATTCACTTTAAGTTCTGCCTCCAAAATAAAAAGTGAGAGAAATTTTAAGTTACCCAAAATTATAATTAAGTTATAAAGAAATCAAATCATAATCTTTCCTTTTTGTTAGACTTCCACTGCTGGCATAGTGAGATGTGCTGTTAGTTAATGACATTTTTTTGTTTCCTTTGTTAGAGATGCAGACATGCAGATGCCCATGTGCATTAATGTGCATGTCTGATTCTTGAACAGAACTTGTTTCTGAGAATCTGAAAAAAAAATCAATAATCCAACAATCAAACGTACTTCAAGCTGTTTGACTGTTTTTCCAAGAAGAACGACAGTATCAGTCTTTGAGGTGACAAAGCACACACGGGACGTTAAATTAGAGCAATAAAGTCTGTGCAGGGAGGTGATCAAAATAGAGGAATGGGTCAACAAAACATCAGAGCTAACATGAATATCTTTATGGCACCAAGCAGCTGTTTAAAGCATGACCAAAATTTTCCCTCTAGCCTTAATCAGCTGTTTAGTGATGGAACAATTAGAACTCGAGGTCACTTAACGTTAACAAAGAAGTCATTTTAACCATGTGGCAATCACCACAACTGAAGATTGAACCCAGTGATTTCAGCATAATGCCACTGACGACCGACACAACGTCAAATATTCCTCCTTTGTGGGCATTGATTGACAGACTTGCAGCACTTCTGTTTATATAATGGGCAACACAAATATAGGAGTTAAACTAATAACGCCATCACAGAATACTGTCACACAATGTTTCTTTAACATTTATATCATTCATAAATTATAATGTGTCACGTATCATTTTTACACAGTAGGTGAAACTAACTTTGTTATAAAATGCAACTCTGTGTATGGACCTTTAGTAAATAGCTGAAATCACTTAGCTGTATGTGGCAGTATTTTGTAGTTTAGTAGATAGCAGAAGTGGAGTGACCATTGTGGAACAAATATGGTGACTGACTGAAAGCTGCGACTCTGGGCTTAAGCTGACTGCAGTGGTTGACATGATGCTTTCTTAACCTTACCAAAGTGCTTATTTGAACTCAAGTCATCAATCTTTCCATCTTTCCCTAAATCAAAACAAGTCATTACTGTGCCTAAACCCCACCAAACTTTAACCACTGAGTCATATGATTTGTTATATACTAACATACTAACACAGACAAAAGGTCGAAGCTCAAGAAGAGGGATCAGTAAGAGGAAGAAGTGAGTAGCCATTTAGAAAGGGTATAAACACACATTTGCCTTTAGATGCGGCACAAGAGTGCTACAAGCAAAATATTGTGTTGCAAAGCTTATTCATTGGACAGTGCGAGATTAATGCATGCCAGTATAGACTTTTCAAATCATGCTTGTATTGAAATGTTTTTTGTAAAATTCATTACTCCCTTAGTTACTGATTACTCCCCCATACAGACTCTAGGCTCACGAAGCCATGTAAAAATTAAAAGGACACAAAGTCATCAAACATAACGCTGCTTTGCTTCAGATTGATTCATCTAGTAACAGTCCACATATAAATCCAACTTAACTGTGACATAACAGGGAAGTTTCTTTGTATCCATGTTAGTACAGTTAGAGTTCAGCCACAGCCATTTTTCCTGTGCAAAGACACCAGTTGAAATTGATTTAGCAGTAACAACTGACATTAACATTCACGGTTTGCTAATAACATACAGTACATCATAGACTGAGGGTTTGTTATGAATGTGTTTAGAAAATGTCCATATATTTTAGGTATATGTTTTCAATACATTGCTAGCATGCAGCTCAAACAGTCTGCACTCTGCAGAACACTATAGACAACTTTTCATTATGCAACAGTTTGCTAAATCTTTTTTGGGCAAATGCAAAATGAACACATTATTAGCTCTATTCTTCTAAAAGAGGAGTACTGTGGAGAATGTCTTTAACAGTGTTCACTTGTACTTGCTCCAGTCCCATGCTGTTTTCTCCCCTGACTAAACACCAAGCAGCAGGGTGGAGGTCAAGACAGAGGCAGAAGATAAGAGGCATAGTGAAGAGAAGGGAGAATGGAGGAGGGAGATGAGGGCGTACTCCCTGACCACAGAGCACAATGTCTTATCTTGTCCTCTGTCCTCCCTGCCACTATCTTCTGCACATGGACATGGAGACTCTGCACAGCTGTTTTTCTGCCAGCAGAAATATAAAAAAGAATTTATTTAAATGAAAGGTTTGCAATTGTGTTTATATTCATTAAATTAAAGTCAGATCCTGTGTGTAGGAAGATAACATAAAGGTGAAGTGGCACAGCGACCTCAAGTATGTTTTATTTTTTAACAGTTAATCTGATATTGTAGTCTGAGATCTTGTTTGGTTTAAAGAAATTAGTTTTTTAGCTGAAGTAGACGTAAATAAGGCATTAAATAGTCAGTGTTTATGGATTAAACACTTATAGCTTTAGTTTGGTTTTGTAGTCACTAAATGCATTTCCAGTCAATAAATGGACAAGAAGTCAAGGCAGTTTGATAAATTGAGTATTTGCTAGGTCTTATACTTAATATAATAGTTAGCTAATGATGTGTGCATTGCCTCTTTGGAATAAGATGTTACTACAATGTGCAGTAAGCTAATTACCTCAGCACTGTACCTTAACATAGAGAAAACTGGGCACATCATTAATTCACTAATGATGTGCAATATTACTAGGATTGCTAGGTTACTTGTGTGGATAGTAAGTTAATTAGCTCAGTATGCTAATGTTTGCACTTTAAGTCAGAGCAAATAAACACAGATATTAATCCATTCTTCAAGCTTTCATTTTTGTGTTTTTGATTTGGAAAGGTAATAAGAAACCTCCACTGTACAGAGCAGGTTATTGATCTTATTAGAACCTGGTGTTTGCATGTGGATTTAATCTAAAACCTAACATGTCTGCTGAGGCTAGAAATGGTTGTTAAACAATGATTGGACGTGCCAGATTCGGGGATGAGGTTTATCAGTTTGAGGAAATGTATCGGTCCACTTAGAACTGACAGTTGACTGTTTTCTGGAGTGGATTACACTGTAGATAAACAGAGCAGGGTTTTATAAAATTGCACGTACATTAACTAACATGAGAGCTTCGTCCATTTTAGTCTCTGTTCTCTCAAAGGTCAGCACTGTTGACGTGGTTTGCTCAGCCACAACTACATGCATCACACAGTCGCCGAAATTAAACTCTGCGAAAAAACTCAGCACCAATTTACTTTGCTTCAGCAAATGTTCTGATCACAGCAATTTCACTGAAATTAACTGCCCGTATTTTGCTTTTATGCTGTTCTCTGCTTATGCTGGAGTCTGTAGTATGTTTGATGGCTAACATAATGTGTCATCTGACACGTTGTGGTGGAAAAATATACAGTAAGTATGGATATATGACAGCAGTCCTTAGGTTTTATTTTGTGTCCTCTGTTCTTGATTCATGGTTTCAAACAGCAATATCCAGGGATGAGCCTAGAGTGAATCTTGGATAAGCCTCCAGCCCTTGGCTTAAGTCCCCACCCCCATCTCTGTAGTGCTCCCTTTCCTTCTCTTTCTCCCTCTGTCGCTCTGCCCCATCTCTTTTTCTCCCTCTCTCTCCCAAACACACGCACACACGAGGACTCCAAAAGCACTACAGACTCTCTTTGCCAATTTAATAAAGAGAGACTTTGTCATGCGTATCTCTCCCACAGCTTCCTGGCCAGAGTGACAACAGTGTGGGTGAGTGGAAAAACAGGAAGAGGACAGGCAGCACTAGTGGGCAGTGGATTGGCCTGTGTGTGTGTGTGTGTGTGTGTGTGTGTGTGTGTGTGTGAGTGTGTGTGTATGCACGTGTCTGCACTGAAGCCTGTGTGCATGTGTACATACAGCATATGTGTTAACCCGCTAAGACATGTGCTCACCAGGACATTGCTCAACAGTTAGATGTGATGGTGGTGTAACTTCTCAGTCAGGAAGGAGAACTATCTGTTTCCTGGTGGGGACATCTAGCTTTCAGCAACAGTGTGGGCCCAAGTAGGATATGACTCTGCTATTATCAGACCTCGTGATGGGATCACCATTGAACAAAAAAGCTTCACCCAGGCACAGAGCTCTTGGGGCATCTCAATAATTCATGCTTTGAGTTCTCATGACAGTATAGTACGATGGCTTGCTAGAATGTCTCTCCTGTAGAGAATGAAAATGTACAGATCCCTCAACTGTTATCAGATACTTTCTAAAAGACACAAACATTGAGTCTTTCAGAACACGCTTGCATGACCAAAGAGACCAAAGGTAGCCTTCTCTGCCGTGGTTTAAACAGATCACCATTCTGCAATATTTTCTTCATTCATCCACACTTTCCCTCCTAATTATTTTTGCTGCTGTCAAAGATGTTGTAACCAACTGCTTGAATACTAACTGTGTGTCCAAACAGATTTCTGCTGTGAGTGAGTCATTTGGTAAATATAGGGAATGACAGCACTGACTTTCAATTTGGGCTCAGCTGTTTAGCAGTCTAGTTGGAACACACAAACACATGAACAAGATGACAGATGCACACACGTACACAGCTGTCAGTGGTTTGGGTGTTCAGAGGCGACATTTGAATTCTGCACCAAATACATGTAGGAGCTTGAAAACTTGCCTTGAAAATAGGTCATTTTGTAGGTTGTACAGCATTTGAACTGTCTTACTTGTTATTGCACCAATGTATCAGTAGATGAGACCTGCTTTAGTTTGACAGCCGGAGAGGCTCCCCAGATGGTGAACAGAAAAATGGAATTATGCCCAGAACAATCCAGTTTCTCATCGTCCACAAAAAGGTTGTTAGTTTCTGGTGTTTTTTTGTGAGGCTGAGCTACAGTCAGTGCTGCCTTACTATTCAATTATCATATTTATGCCTCAAGACTTATTTTGGAGAAGTGAACGAAGCCCACCCCCATTCCCACCGCCGGAGACATATCTGTTTACTGAAGAGGCGTGTGTGAGACAAGTAGATGGTGAGGCCACCGGTACATGCGCATGGATGTGTTCGGGCGCAAGTGTGCACGTGCATAGGTGCTATGTTTGTTTGTGGAGGGGAAGAGTGTCACAGGGTGCTTTCGCCCTGGCACAAACCCCAGCTCCTCCTGACATCTGTGAGTCAATTAGCTGACTGAAGGGAAAACATCCCTGCCCCCTCACTCCCACACCCTCCCTTCTCTCCATGCATCCCTTCCTCCACCAAACAACTCCAACCAGCCAGCCAGCCAGCCAGTCAGTTAGGTATTGTAGCATAGCAGCTTCTGACTGCCCTTGCTGGTTTGAGGCACTGGGGGAGGGGCACTAGTCAGGGCCAGGGGTGGGAGGGTAGCGGGGGTGATGAGGTTGGATGTCAAGAATGTGGCTCATGGTCTGCTCTTTTGTGTGTTTTGTACAAAATGAATAGGCCCATGCAAGGCTGGGGTGCAAACCGTTGACTTAGAAAAAGCCTGAAGGCCCTGGGCTTCCCCTCTTTAAATAAGAGAGAAGGATAATGAAGGCTGCTGGATGAACAACTTAAACGCCCACTACATATAGACGTAACTGTTACAATGTCTTATTTCCTCATTGGCTCGTTCTTGTCACAGTACTTTGTATAACTTAATTATGTTTATCTCTATCTGTCTATACCTATCAGGATAGTTATTGTTTGCTTCGCTGGTGTGGGGGCTGTTCTTTTTTGTGCCTGGTGGATCCCATATTCCCTTCCCTTCTCGTCCCCAGTGCCCTCCACATCCTCAGGCTGCTCCTATGGAAATATACTATACTATATTCAGTCACATTGCTAATTATTTAAGAGTCATCACCTCATTACCATTGATGGGAGATAATGAATGATTAATAGGTCATTCTTCACATCATCACTATGTTCTTCCACTCTTTTCCACTCCCTTCTTCCATAAAAGCTACTTGTTTGACAGGTTGTTCTAGGTCTCTTTGTCCATTTAGTCTGTGCATCCCCCACACTACTGTTGTGTACGTGCGCGTTCCTAGAGGTAACTGGAAACGTCATCAGCGGCTGTATAGCAGGAAATGTAGAGAAGGGGACATGATTAGTGTTTATTTTGACAATGATCCCTTAGGCTAGTAAACACTGAAGAATGGTGTTGCCTGGAAATGCAGGCAGTGGACTTGTGGTGCTGACTGTAGAGGACTGACATTGCTTGGTAATGAGCCAGCATTCAAGCCCAAGCTCAAGAGCCGAGATACATGAAACCAAGGACATGAAATCACCTCCACTCACGTTTGTATAGCTTACATTAAGTCATCACTGGCAAGAGAGAACACCTGCTGACACTGATACTACTTATCATGTCTTTGCTATCATGATAGGTATCTTGGGAATTCTCAGCTGTAGTGATGAAGTTGTTTCAATGGTTATTTGGTGCCTCAGACGTTCCTTTGTGTTCTTGACTTTCTCAGACAACAGGAATTTTTCGTTGTTTGAGATATATATTCAGTAAAGTCATAACCTGGTGTGGAGTTAACTGTGAAAATTACATAATCACTAATCAGTTGGAAAAGTATTTATTGGGTTATTGTTAGATTGGAAGATAAATCAGACAAACTGGGATAAAGACACAATCTGGTGAGTCTTTACTCAACCATGGCGTTGGAATCCAGTTGTAAAGTAGTCGCTATGTGAGGAATGATAAAGGACAGCGTGAGAAAGAAGTTCAACACCTGTCTTATGGATTCATGCAGAATCATCTGTAAAAAAAAAAGTTGAATCAGTCTCAGCTCTTGCTGCAAGGCAACATAAAGATGGCTTGTTTATCAGTCAAATGAAAGTCCTAGTGGATTGCTCATTGTGCAGTGTTTTTTGTGGTAATTAATGTTAGTCTAACTTGAGCTCCTGGAGCATTTTTTAGTGTCTCAGCATTACTTTAAAAACACATCTCCCCATCCCCCTGCATTGTCTTTGTTCAGGACATCTGCATACCTGGGCATTTACTGAATATTGGTGTGCATGCAGCACGCCCTCATGCCCTCATAATTAAATATATATTACAGTGTGGTGTATCTGTACAGTGCATAAAAATACATATTAGAATGGATTTAATGACTGTGTGGACATCTTAATATAGAAGCTTACCTTTTCAAGGCTTCCATTCCCAGAAAATATAATACAAACGTAATATAATGATAACACAACTTACATGTTGTTTTGACAGTAAAGTGCAATACATTTAGACTGGTTTTCATTGCTTTAAGTACAATTCTAAATAAATTGTGTTATATCTCCATAACTTTTTGCAAAATCCAAGATAGCTTTTTTTCAGCATGTAGTGTACCACTTAATGTCACAATAGATTCCACCTAGTAATACTTAGAGTATTAGGTAGTTTCCCTGTTTGTCTTCACACTTTTCACCTTGTTATGTGTAGATATGTATTTGTGCATACTATACAGTACACTTTAATTACAAAAAGATGTCCTGTAATTTAGGTTTAAGTACACACTAAGTCACAGGCTATCGCCTTGTCTTGTGTAAATACTTTTGCTTCGAGATGTGGCTGACAATTCAATAAGCATGGTTTTGGAACACACTAACCCACTTTGCAATCATGACTATGTCTTACCTCTCTCTATATCAGATTTCTACATAAGTTGGTCATGAAATGTGATTTGATCTTCACGTCACAATATTAATACACGATCGTGATGACAAATCATGACTGTTGTGATCTTTCATTCGGTTATTGAACCGTGTGTTCAACAAAGGCATAAACATACAAAGTGATGAAAGGTAAAGGCAACGGTCTTAATAACTGGTTAAACCACCTTTGGCAGCAATAATCTCAAGTAAACACTTCATATAGCGGCAAAACGTTAAGGAGGAATTTTGGATTTTTTTGCATTGTTCCTTACAGAACTGCTTCAGCTCAGCCATATTGTTAGCAAATCTGTTGTGAACAGGCCTCTTGGGGTCAATCCATAGCATCGCTTTTGGGTTTTGACTGACCCACCGCAAATAGTGGATTTTGTGTCTTTGTTTAGCTGCTGACCTTTAGGTTGTGGACAGCCACTAACTGTAATACCAAACTAACTACAATACCAAATCATCTCCATTTATAGACAGTTTATCTAACTGTGAATTGATGACTATCTACACTCTTTGATATTATTCTGTGAACCCCAGTTAGCATTCAGTGACATCACTTACCTTTTCCACCATTATACTGATGTATGATGGGTGTGTTCGTAAAAACATGAAAGATCATGAGTGTTTCGTCAGCATAAAAATATTGTGTATTTATGACTACTTTAAGCAGAACACCAGGACAGAAAGTTGATGCAAAAAGTTAACTTACTTTTTCTTACCACTGTATGGCCATCCAGAACAACTATATATACTTTTGCCTTCCAACATGAGCATGTACTGGTACATTTACAATCTCTCCCACCCCCAAATAGATTATTTTAGATTTTTGCATACATTGGCAATATTGTATGTTATAATTATAATTATATTGCCCAGTCAATGCAGGATGGACCCCATTTTCTCCACACAGACAAACTATGAATACATTTTTGTTTCCTCCATTAATATTCCCCTTTATTTATATCCTGTAGCCATACAGACATCAGTTGTACTGGGACTTTTAAAGTGGCATGCAGTGTTTGTAAATAATAGCCAACAGTGATAGATCTACGTTTACTGAAAGCCATGGCTGCTTTTAATGGGAAAAAAAGTGTTTCGGTTTAGGTTTAACCTTACACTGAATGATCAAAAACTGTGTTGGAAAGCTCCTTTAATGTGGTATGTTCCAACCACCTCATGCCTCACCAAATCACTATACTTTCACTCTGGCTTCACCCCCACTTGTGGCCTCAGGTCCGTGACTGACAGTTGCCAGGCTTCACCCCCTCCCTTGCAAAGTCCCTCACCCACTTCTCCACCGTGGTATGTTTGAGTCAGACCCTCCCCCATTAGCCTTGACTCAGGCTTATTGCCCTTGCTCAGCTGCTGTGCTGAACAGTGTCTGTTGATTGGTAGTTGAGACAGAGAAGGAAGTCTTGGGAGTATTTATAGAGACTCTCTCATTTACCAGAACAATAACATCCCTCCCCCCCCAACACACACACAGAGAAAGAAAGAGGCAAACTGACTTTTGGTTTCACATCTCAGGGAAATGTGTATACTAGGACAAACTTTGTACCGTTGAATTAGGTGGCTGGCCGTCAATGCTGTTTCTACCAGTTAATTCATGTCGTGACTTTAGATGTAGAAAGCAAACTCCTGCCATGTTTACTATTTATCTTGGTGCTGGTTACCTTCAATGAATGCAACAAGATACATGTAGTTATACATTATATAATTGATTGATTTATAATATGAGAATTAATTTATAAGAACCAGCTTTATTGCTCAAGTACAGATCTGAGTTGAGCCTACACCAGCCATAAGGCCACTCATTACTGGCAGAGACAGCACAAGGAGGATTAGTCAGGGACGCAGGATTGAGTCAGCTAGTCTTAGATCAGTGGCTATTAGTTAATGGTGATAGAGATTAAAGATGACTTGGGTGATTGGTATAGTATGCACCGCTAGATCATTAGCTACTGTATCATTCAATTTATGGCAAGAAAGCTATCTTTCCATTGATCTGTCCAGTCCAGTTCTGTAAACATCAGCACTCAGCTCATCTTAAAACCTGGAATAAAAGCAGTGCAGAAAGTGCTAATTATTTATTAAAGTTTATATTGTTTGAAGACACAATGCACACCCTGAGATGCCATATAGCTTTTGTTTGACAGTATTTCCTATATGTACAATTGTTTTATTGGCTGCCGTACCAATCCACCATTTCCTTATTTTCTGGTTGTGGGTGTCAAGTTTCTTTAAGCTTCTTCTTTTACTGACTTGCAAAACAAGAAGGATGTAGTCAATGCATAGCAGGTGATTCATCAACACAGAACATCAGTCTTCCACTACACCTAATAAACAGGTAGGCAGGGCAGAGGTGTTCACAGTTTTCTGATGAAGCAGTTATTGTCTGTGTTGTCACCTGCTGTCAGGGCTGACATGTTTGAAATGTTTTATAGGGAGAAGTCATGAAAAGTTGAAAAAAATAAATACACAACATTTTGCTGAGAACACACATGTGAAACTTGATAAATTCTCTCAACCTGTTGGAAGGTGAATCCTGTCATGCAACTGTAGCATTTTTATTGGCTGCTTTACAGTGTGACACGGGTGTGTCCAAGCTAGGAATGGAAGCAGCACTTGCAGTGTATTACTCCTATTGCATAAACTCTCTCCTTTGCCCTTCCTCCCTGAAATGCAAACACACTTGCACACACATATAAGAACATAAAGCAATATAAAACTTAAGGCATGATGTGTGGAGGTTCTTCCCTCAAACCATAGACACCAGCAGATAGATAAGGATAAATATGTGAAACACACACAGTGTACAGAAGAAATTGCCTTTTAAGAATATGACTGCAGTGTACCCTCCATCTAATTACAACAACGCAAACATGTTGAATGGATATATAATTACTAAATGGATATCTTCCACCACAATCATGGTTGATTGGGATTTTATGTTAATATCTTGGTGTTTTAAACAGACACTGTGATGTGAATGGCAAACTCCAGAAGGTCTGGACACATTCCCTGCACTCTTTAATGCAAATGACACCATTAGAAGCTTTTGGCCCTGGGATAAAAATAAAGACTGTATTGATGCATTTAAAATGCTTGTTTGTTCTGTTGTCACAGACTGCAGTAACCTTGCACAGAAAACATGCCCTACTAAAAGAGTGTCCATCACAGCACAACAGAAATTCATGTTGATTCTAGGTTATTGTTTGAACTGATTGGCTGGGTGAGTTTCTCAGAAAGTACTCACACCTGGGAGTGGCTCATTAACACCAGCTTAAAGTGGTCGGACAATGTCAAACAATGACAAATGCCTGCCAGTGGTTGCCCATTTATAGACAAATTCCCCAGACAATAGATTGGCTTGCTCTCCCGAAGTGGCTCCATTCATTTGCAATTGCAGGCAAGAGGTTGTTGTTGTGAAGTGGGCAATCAAGAGATGCATGCATCTGAGGCGAGTAAAAACAAACGCACGCACCAACATGCACACGAGCCTGCATCCTCAGACCGTGGCTACACGTAAATGAGGTGAACACAGCAGTAGTTACATTAGCGCTGCAGCCAGTGTGGCCTGGAATAGCACACAGGCTACATTTTCTCTGCCCTCCACTGCCTTGATGAGGTGAACACACAAAAAGACTGGTGGGTCACATAGACCAACACTGCAGAAACCAGTGATCCTGGAAATGAAGCAAACACGCATGCGAGGGTAACACCTCCTACACCTGCGGGTCAAATAGGTTGTAGGTGCAGTGCACAAGAATTACTACGTTTTAGTCTCTGACATGAGGTCAATATGAGGAAACCCAAATACATTCATAAAACATATACACACACAAACCAAACATATAAATACAAATACAAAATCTATCTATCTATCTATCTATCTATCTATCTATCTATCTATCTATCTATCTATCTATCTATCTATCTATCTA
>JAUYWH010000008.1:7130389-7143677 GCA_034779795.1 Ctenopoma multispine | reverse complement strand
CTATCTATCTATCTATCTATCTATCTATCTATCTATCTATCTATCTATCTATCTATCTATCTATCTATCTAAAAAAATAGAGCCAATTGACAACCTTCTTTTTTTTTTTTTGCTTATTCAAACACAGCAGCGTCAGATACAAACAAGATGTTCAAATATTCTTTCAAAGAGAAACAGTGGGGAGGAAGATATTTAAATTGGCTACTGTTTCACTGCGCTCCTGCAGCTCGTTTTTCTACGCCCATGCACAATTATATTAAGTAGGGCCAATAGGAACAAAGAAGAGGCAGGACC
This sequence comes from Ctenopoma multispine, assembly GCA_034779795.1. NCBI lineage: Eukaryota > Metazoa > Chordata > Actinopteri > Anabantiformes > Anabantidae > Ctenopoma > Ctenopoma multispine. The sequence goes on along the minus strand of JAUYWH010000008.1, from coordinate 7,143,383 downwards.
GAGGCTCCACCTCTCACCGACTGCCTTCCTCTGAGCTTTTTAGATGTACATAATCCCTGAGTTGACCCAGAAAATAGGCAGTCGTTTCAAGATCTGATGCGGCAGTCTTTGTGCACACCGTCCTCGCTTGAGCATGAAGCGTAACCCTTTGGAATACATACTGTAATTTTGAAGGAGGCTTCGCGTCGCTGAGGAAAACTGTTTAAAAAGACGGAGCCGAAGGAAAGTCACGCAACTTTGTGAAAACGTAGCGGATACGGGTAAGCGATTTTCTTTCGGGTTTGAGAAATTGGGGTTTAGGTCTGTGGTTGTCTCAGGGGCTGCTGCTGCTGCTCCATTGTTTGCATTCCCCTGTTTCAAACTCGAGATTTAAAAAAAAAAGAAAGAAAACGCTACGTCAACGATTTAACGTCGGGAAAAAAATTAAAGCCAAACATTTAAATAAATCGAGTGTGATCTGAGAAAAGCGAAGCCTTTGTTGAATTGTCTGCCTTGTTAGAAATGTGGTGATTCAGCTGTTGGGGAGATGTTGCATGATGTCAGTGTTCTTTGTTGCAACCTTACGTGCGTAAAATGTAACACAATTCTATGCCTCAGCTGACATGCAGCATAGATCGGATTTAAGCGATGTATTACGCGATGCATGCGTTTTTTTCCTCTGTTTTGTCGGTCCCGTCGTTGCACGTATTATCCAGCTGAAAAACCAACCCAAACAATGTACGTTAGGCTTGTACTTTGAACCTGGGCGTTCATTCCTTGGCACAAAGAGGGGAGGTTTGAGAAAGACGAAACACAGCAGTAAGGTTTTCACTGTTCGCCGATACGCAAACCAACCTTGCAGATATTTCTCCGGAAGCGTTTTCACGGGGTTTAACTGAAGGTGGGACTGTGACACTCCAAGAAAAATGTTTTTTTGTTTCTTCTCAGTGAAGGTGCAGTGTGGTCACTCAGTCACTTGGCTGTGTGTGGAATTGGTTTGGACCACAGCACTGCCACATCTCACATGACAATCTTAACACTATTATTGTGAAATCTAACCAATGCTATTCTGCTTCACATTGAAGGGCAGCTAAACGTATATTTTCCACATCAGTCACTGATGCACCTCTTCTGAAATGCTTTCAAATATCTTGTTTTGCTCCTTGTATTGTCCTGACTGTGTCCTCTCTCCTCACAGACAGGAGGTATGGCAGACCATCTGATGATGCCCATGAATCACAGCTCAGCGGGTGCCAGTCTCCACGGTTACAGGATGGGCATGAATGGTGGCCTGCAGGCAGGTCACCAGCAGCATGCCAACCAGCAGGGCATGCGGGCGCTGCCCAACGGCCAGATGATGCACTATGGTGGCGGCCAGGCCAACATGGAGACTGCCATGAGGCAGCGGCAGGCTATGGTGGGCGGACCCATGAATGGACAGCTGAATGGGGCCCAGATGGGTCACCATCAGATGACTTCGGGTAACATGATGTATAATGGCCAGCCCCAGCAGCAACAGCATCACCCGCAGCAGCAGCAGCATCACATGCATCCACAGCAACACCAGCAACAAGCCCAGCACCCGCAGCAGCAACAGCAACAGCAACAACAACAACAGCAGTTCATGAATGGAGGTTTAACATCACAGCAGCTTATGGCCAGCATGCAGCTTCAGAAACTAAACACTCAGTACCATGGACACCCATTAGGGCCTATGGGTGGGAACCACATGGGTCCCACAACCCAGTACCGCATGAACCCGGCCCAGCTAGCTAACATGCAGCACATGGCCGGGCCGACTCTGGCCCTGAATGGCATAGATGCTGATATGATCGACGAGGAGGTCCTGACCTCGCTGGTTATGGAGCTGGGCTTGGATCGAGTGCAGGAGCTGCCAGAACTCTTCCTGGGCCAGAATGAATTTGATTTCATCTCAGACTTTGTCAGTAAACAACAGCCCAGCACTGTTAGTTGCTGAGAGGACCTGATTTTCAAATGGGCACAAACGACGGAAAAAGAGTGAGAACTATGAATGGTGTGCATCTCTCTCTCTTTTTTATTTTGTGGGTGCCTCACAGTACAACCATGCCAATTTACGGCATATGGGGCACATAAGAGAACGCTGGATATCCACAGTGAATGCACAGTGCTAAAGGCTCACATGAGCCAGTGGCCAGAGAGTGGCTGGCATTAAGGCCTAGTTCCACTTTGCCCATTTCCTGGACATGAATGTAATAAAGAAATGCTGAACAAAGCCACTCTGAACAATGCTATGACACTGTGTAGCCTCCAAGTCTGGACTCCATGACAGTTTACCAGTTTAAAGGTGTATTTATTTATTCCTATCTGAGAAAACTGATATAAAGAACAGCCACATTCTCCATTTTGAGAATGAAGTGGTTTTAATGTTTTTTTTGTTTTTTTAAGAGTAGGATGAGGGAGAAAATGAAATGTAACTTCTCTGCTCGTGATTTTTTTCCTCATTCTATTTGGCCTAGTATTAAAAATAGGCTCAGATGACAAAGTCAGCAAAGAGCCTGGAATTTCTATCATAAAAGTCAGACATGACAGAAGTACAATGTTATCTTATTTGAATGGGAGTCTCATCCAGATTTTAACTATGGTTCACTTTTGCTAAAGTGCTGCCTCTTTAGATGTGACATTCTCAAAAGTCTACTGCTTGTTCTGTATGAAGCTGTATAACTCCAACATGTCCACACTGTTGTGTTCTATTGGAGATGTAGAACCGCCTTAATCATGCAGATTCTTATTTATTTGTTGTTTATATTGTCCCCTTTTGTGGTCAAGATGGGGGGATGGTCTTTGTGAAAGGGGTTTTGAGGATCAATAAAGATGGCCTGGATAGAAGTGTGGCCTGCTTTTCCATTCATTGCACAGCACTTCCCCCAGGGAGTGGAGCTAGCTAAGTGCTTAGGTTAACTTGTGGGTGAAGGGAAACCTCAGTTTCTTTGGAACTGGGGATGATGTTTAAAAAAGATGCAATATTTATGCTTTTGAGAAGGATATCCACTGTAGATCTGTAAGGTTTTCAGTAGCCAATCTTTTCCTAATTTGCGAAAAAAGCACATTGTCACTGATGGGAACATGACTGGCATGTGAGGATAATAATTATATGTTTCTGTGTCGGTTACCATATGCGTATGCCTCAGATATGTCATGTCAGGTATCCAAATGGGATTTACAATTCACGTTTATTTCTTGATGATTAGCTAAACAAATGCCATGTACTAACGACACAGGTGGTTAAAAGTGTAATAAATTAATAACGGCAAAATGTTCCAGCAAAGGTTGGTTTAACAGTCTGAATAGCACTGATTTTTGAAGCGTACTCCCAAAACATTTGTTTTTGCTTTGTGTAAAGAGTATTGTAAGTGTGTGTCTTTGTGGATGGGGGAGGTGGAAATAACCAAAGAATGCTTACCTTGATGGGGGTTTAAGTGACTTAAAGCTTATAAGCCCTGGCTGTCAAAGGCAGTGTTGCCTTTTCCCTGCTCACCCAAATGATGGTCAGAGAAAGGAGGCAATTGTCTTTAAACAAAAACCCTAAACAAATGACTTATGCAAATTCAAAACAACCCTTCTCCAGTCTACACCACAGCCAGCTGGAGGAGTATGCCAGTTTCTCTCATAATTGTATTCATTATGAAATGAGGGCAAAGAGATTCACTGCATTCGCTGATTAAGTTGGATTGCTTTCTGCCTATGAAAAGGCTTGATTGAGGTCATGTTGGGAATGTCATCAGCGCATTTAGCTTTTCATATTGTCAACAGAGGCATCTTTAGTGGCATCATGAGTAACAAGGGAAAATGAGAACACTTGTTTGAAACCAGGAATAGTGTTTGCTTATTACTCATTGTTAAAGCAATCCCTGCTCTTTATGCAGCATCATTTATTTCCATCTGTCCAATTGTATTTAAGGATGATGTGATATAAAGGGTGAGCCAAACTTAAAAATCTTTTTGTTTCGCGTAAGAACAACTCGTTTAAGGCTGTGTGACTGGATTTTTTTTTGGCTTGACACCGTTATGAGAATGGCTCTTAAGTAGGCCAACAGCCTTGGCACAGTGCGTAGTAACGGTTGCAGGTCCCTTGCCCAGTGCCAGTCTGGTGAGATGGTCTTCTGCTGTGTGACACATGGGGGCATACTGGCACACTGTCAGAACTCTGTCTCCCCATATATCTCATAATTGCATGCTGCACTGTGAGCTCCTTGGTAAATGCAGAGGTTTTGTTTCTTGGTTGTGACTCCATAGACAAATGGCTAACTATGCCAAGCAGCCCTGTTTGCTCTCGCAATCCCTTGTTTTGACTACTACCTTCCTCACAGAGGCCAGTCTAGACGCAGGCTAAGCAGGGTGGGACGCTCAGACATTTACAGTTACTTCTCTATTTTCTTACTCTCTTGTTTTCAGCCCACCCACAACTACTGCTCAACACAAGACTTTGTCTTCCTGTGGCAGCTTGCTGTTTTCTCAATATAAGTCAAACCAAAAGCCACATTCTGATAGAGAGGCTCACAGGCAAAGTAAAAGAGTCAAAAGATAAGAAGGGGGGAGAGAAGATGTAAGGATATCTCCAGTTTACAATTAGAAATTACATAGAGGGATTTTTTTCATATTTTCTTCGGGGATTTCTTAGCTGGGTTTTTCCACAACACTTTTATGATTCCATTGAGAAAGCTTCAATAACCATCACACACAGTGTGTTTGATGATATCCATACTACATTCCTCTCTTCTGCCCCATACCTGTTTATGAGTTGTATATGTGCCTTTAGTATTGTCTAGTTTTCTCTTCCTGGGCTGTGGTCCAGCTGGTGCCATGCCTGAGCTTGTGATAATCTCATGCCCTACTGCCAATGACAGATAGATGGTCATTTGCTGTTGTCACACATGGCCAGGTCTTCACATGCACACACGCACAGTATTAGCACACAACCTGATCAAACAGGCTAACAGGGATACCTCAATATTGGTGTGGAGCCAAGGAAAGATAAAGGATCTATTTCTCTACTCTGGTCGATGCTACACCTACAGTTTGTGGGTAGAAAAACCCGTTAGTGAATGAAAATCCAGAAAATGGAACTTAATATATGTGTTCTGGTGATAATGTAACATTATGACTAAACCAAGCATTACCTCTTACTGCAGTGGAAGTTTAATATAGAAAAGTAGTTACTTGAAGAAACCCCCAGCCTTTAACTGTGAATCAAAGAGGGAAATATACAGTGAAAGTGAGAATCAATGTGAGAAGAAAACCCAAGTGTCCCATAGGGGTGGATGAGTTATTTATTGACAATAAGGGGCATGTTTCATGTGTATGAATATTGTGTGAAGAGGGCATGTGTTTGAACTTGTTGGCTTTAACAAGAGAGTTTGGAGGCTTTTGCCAAGTTTTGTGTTAACCTTGTGTGTGTGAGTGTGAATGTGTGCTGGCAGGGGGTAAAAAAAAAAAAACAGCAGTTCCCTGAGGGCAGGGTTCATTCAGTGGACATGTTGCTCAAGCCAAACTTTCAGATTTTCTAGCTTAACAGTCACCTTGTATCTCCACTTGACAAGTAGTCTTACAGGACGCTGCTCTTCTCTCCCCTTGCCTGCAGTTCCCCCTCATAAAAAAGGTAACATATCACATATGACGTTTCAATGCAATACCCTTGAAACCCTTCCTGTTTCCGAGCTTTTTCCCTACAAACCCCACAGCATCTCAGTAACTGTTTTCCACATGAATCCTGCTGAGGAGGCTTTTAAATGCAGCCGTGTATCTTGTGCATGAAGCCTCCAGAGGTACGTAGCTGATTCTGCGTGTCAGGGCAGGTGACATAGAGGTTGCCTAGTAACTAGCAACGCCTCCTCCGACCCCCCTCCCCAAATCTGAGGTTGAATGGTTTGCCAACTCTTTGAAGTAAAGAGAGGGGGTGTAAATAATTTATTTTCCTGCACACAGCTGACACTACTCTGTCAAGCAGACTCAAACACATCAAGGTGTCCCAGCAATGTCTAAAGGTGGTAAATATTTAAGGATTGTGTGATTTACACAATTGGTCTAAACTGAGCAGAGCTGCGGTTTCACAATGGTGTTAGAAAGTTAGTGGGTGCATATCGACTAGAGGCTTTTAGTAATTTAGTTTCTTGTTTTTATCATTATTTTATTTGATATACAGGATTTACTACAATGTGTAAGGGGTTTCAGCATGAACTTCAATCTATTTTGATAAGATAATTAAATCAATGTCCAAACTGCTTTTTTGTTTGGTACTTCAGTGTTTCAGAACCTAAGGGTTTCCTGTTATTACATCTTCATGTACACAATAATGTAGCATTGAATCTGACAGTCAAAAACAAAACATTTACAGTGTGAGTTTTCAGACTATTTTGTAGTAAGGCCTTAATAGTGTAATATTGTGTTAACCTCCCATACTCACAGTTTCATTGGACTTGTTTGAGGTGAGCAGGAGAACTGGTTTACTCAGCCTGGAAGAGACACAGGGAAACAGTATTAGCAGACTATGTTCTGTACTCTGTGTGAGCAGGGCTTTAAGCCTGCATGCTAATCTGGTGGAAGTGGCAAGCAAAGACAGAGTAACAGGCTATAGGTTGGGGGTGGAATTAATACAAGAGAGCAGTCCTTGTCAGGCTTTACAAGTCTTATCCTGTTGGTTAAACCTACATATATTTACATGAATTTTAATTGTTTATGTCAGCGAGTAGGCCAATATTCACCTCTGCAGGTACATTATCGCCTGCAATTAGTCTACACCATCTTTGGGCTGGGTGATGGCTGTCAAGACAAGGTTCTTAGCAGACATTATCTTCCAAGACCTTGCAATGTGATCATATTTCATTGTTATTTAGAAAAACAATAGTTTGCATTGAAAATAACATAATAAACCTTAACCAGTGACAATACATGCAGATCCCATCCAGAAGAACTCAAGTTTTATGCTCTGTACTCAGATGTGAGGCCTTTGTTAATGTCTGAAACATGCATTATAAACCAGAACTTAATCTGGAAAATGATCCAAAGATCAACCTGAGAAAGAAATTCAAGTACAATCATTTCTGTGGCCTCAAGGCTTCACAGGCAAACCTGGACCTTCACAACACTGAAAACATCTCCTCTCAGAGGCCAAAGGCATGCTGGGAATTCTGGAATCAGCTGGAGATTATTTTTGTATTGCTTCTCTCTAGCTGTGCCCACACTTGCGTTCAAAGTACATGTCAGACTGGTTCTGCAGAGTATATGGCATTTCTATATGCCATAACGAGACACCTGCAACAAAAATCTAAGAAAGTCGTTTTTTCTTTCTCACAGTTCTGACTGATCTACATGGCTGCAAAACTTCCTCCCATACATACTGAAACTGTCTCGCTTTTTGACTATGTAGGTGACTGTTGGAGCATAGAAAATAGATGACTCAGGGCCTTTGTGCAGCGTTGTTGGTAAATATTAAGGGTAGGATTTTCCCCAAAGTACATAGTAAAACTGCATGTCATAATAATAAAGATTGCCCTGCTTCTATGTTTTCAGAAGACCCAGCAAGTGGTGCTAGATATTCACCTCAATAATCACAGACCTCTGCCTGCCGCTTTATCTGCACAACAAGCACGACACCTGATAAAAATCCCACTTGCATCACAATGTTCACAAACACAATATGTGGCACAAGGGGCTGTTATATCTATAAATAGCAGTGCCTTTATGCAAAGCACTACTTTTGGCTACTATTACACATCAACAAGCACAAGCATCAGCAGGGAGCTCTAAGCTTGTCACATATGCCTGAATATAACACACAAACACAGCATAGATTGTGTGTATGTGCCATATGCTCTCACACAGAGTCAGACTTTCATAATCATCCATGTCAGTTAAAATCAGTGGGTTTGGTCACTTTTTTTTCAACCATACGATAGGTTTTCCTGTTTTCACTAAGAGGATGTGGTTAGATTTTTCTGTCTTGTGCTGAGTTGCAAGTCATTTTTCACCCACAAGCCTAATAGCCCACTCACGTACCGGCAGAAACAATGACAACAACATTTACCAGAAACAGCAAGAACAATAGATACACACAAATAGAAGGTCTTTAAATAATGCAGAATAAAAAAAAATGGTAGAGCAAATACAGGTGAAGTACTGTCAATGAAACAACAAAACAACCACCACAAATGATCTTTACATGATAAAAATATTCAGAGATTCTCATGCTGAGTGTACCAGATGGAGATATGGCCACCCATGGTAGTGCATGTCAGTAATTCCCAAGGAGAAACAGCAAGGAGACAGGATTGTAAAAAGGTAGACCAAGCTCTGCTGCCCTCTGTTGGCAAACATCTGTCAATGAAAGAACCATACATGAAAGGCATTTAGCATTCCTCAAAATAATAATAAATTATAATCTAGTTAGATTAATAATAAAAACAAGTTTATAATGTCTTCTAAAACTGTGAGATGTCATATGTACCTTTGCGTGTGTCATATGAGTCTATAAGAAAAGGTCCTAGTGATACCTAGGAGAGAATCCTAATTCAACAAACAAAATCTCTAATACAAATTGTTGAAACATGTTACATGTTGCAGAACAAAACTACAACAACAGTTGAATTATTATATATTTATTGAACAATGTTAAGTATGATAGGGCTCTCCGTGTAGGAACTCTAATAATATAGTATAAAAATTAAAAAAGTACAAATAACAAAGACAAGACAAGGCATTGTAAACAACATCCAGAATAAGACAAAAGAAATTTCGTCATGGCAGTATTTTCAGAATAAAGTTTTTTTTTTTCTTCCTTTCATAAAACATGTTTTTACTCCCTATAATTAATATTGTTGTAGTTGCAAAACTGTGCCTCAAACAGAGACGTTAATCAGAAGCATTCCCAACTATTGGGATGAATGTAATAATTTCTTGTCTTTAGTGTTTTTCTTATTTTTAGCATATCCAACACAAACTGTTGAAAAAGGCCAAAATACAAGTTATATATTCATGAATAAAAAAATGTGAAATGTACAGAGTAAGTATAACATAATAAAAACAGGCCAAAAATCCTTTTACAATTTAAAATGGCCACAAATGACTCTTCTAGTAAAATGTAAAATAGATGATGAACAAGTGGGTGAGCCTACGTATCCCATGCTGCCTTAGGGCTGGATTGTGCTACACAAAATAAATTGTCCTCATTAGATGAGATCAGGAGGAATATGTACTGTACCAAATATGGTGATCTGATGGAGGCTGCTACATGTATATGGTCAGTATATAGTGTCCAATATGTAGTGCATGATATACTGATCCTATAACAGGGAGGGGGGTTGCAGATTAGTCCTTTGAAAGCCTGGAGCTGATTGGCTGACCAGCTCAAGCCCGTTTGAGCTTGTCAATGTGGAAGGTGAGTTTTAGGGCTGGGCCGAGCTTCAAGCCCATGTATTTCATCATCATGTCGCTACGTAGCAAGAGGAGTGCTTTCCCATCAATCTCCTGTAACAAAAGAAGGAAAAAGGAAAAGTGATATCTAGTGCAATCTAAAAAGTATATTTGAACACAAATAGTTGTTGTACACAGAGTACATTCTGAAGCCACTGTGCATCAGTTACACAGAGCCAAGTTTAAATTTACATTTTCTAATGCAGAACACAGTTATTTTAAGCATCTTCACTGCTGTGAGTGAATACATACATGTTTTCTGAAAAGGTCAGCGTGTGGGGCCAGAACAGGGTCGATATCTCTGATATACTGCATGACATCCTCCACTGTCCACAAGTTGGGGTCCTGACCACTGGGCCTCGGGCTTTCTCGGAAACTGCCAGAGCCTGAGGAAACGCAAACACAAATCCATAGATCCATTAACTACAGCTACTTTGGAGGTACCGGTTTCAAAGAGTTGGGACACTAAAAATTCACAAGAGCTTTTTGAACTGTTTTTAGGCTTCCGAGTGTAAACTCCTCAGTATCACAGCTTTTTAATAGTGCTCTAGGTCAATTGGGTGTTTTCAGTCCAGGTTTCATCAAAGTTGAACTCACCAGTATTAACATCTTGTTGAAACAAATTACTGGCACAATGAGGGTCCAGAGTGTGATTGAGAGTCATTCAGGTGAAGATATCTGGAAGTTAAGTCATGGAAACTGAATGTCTTCGGTCTGACTGAAGAAACTACTTAAATGAGTAGTGAAACTACTAACCTAACAAGAAAGACGATACTTGCCATGACTCAAGTTTGAAATATTATGTTTGGTGTTTAAGTCATATTAATGGGGGCTTGTTTTAAATGTAAATCTAAACTTAGTTCAGTACCTTTGAATTGCCAAAGTCATTTGTATTGCCACATGAGGTAGTTTTTGAATTTTCCTAGTCGGAACAAGTTGGCGGGTGCTGGACCAGCACCACTTTATGACTTTATTACTGTGTGGTATTCCTGGGGTGGCCCCTGTTATGCCCAGGTGCAATGCTAAAGATAAGCAGGGTAAAGTAAGACAACAAATATTTGTAGGTACACAGAGAAGTTCTAGCTTAGAAGATTAGACATACAATGTCTAGCTTAAGAGTTGCTTGTGATAGCAAACATCACCTCTGTAAAGCCTGCTTTGTTTGTGTATGAACTGTAATAAGAATGTTTTAGTTTTGTGTATTTCAGCTGTGTTTACTAGTTTAACTCTTGTACTTTACCATGTAGCTAGTTGTTTAGTAGTCACTGAAGATTGTGCTCACTTTTTAGCCATGGGCACTTGTGATTGAGTGGGACTGAATTAGCAACCTGTACATCGTACGTTACTTGTGATTTTTGTAATGAATGTATGTTGTGTTCCCTATTGGTACCGTTTCTGTTAGCACAACCCCTTAAAGGTGTTAGCATGTGTGGAGAGATTTGTGGCAGTTTTGCTTACACCTGGTGAAGACAACATAAGCTACTGTGAAAAGCTAAGACACGTGTTGCCAATGCTTTACAGTGGCCAGTGAAGTGCTCAGACAGCATATGCTTCACTAGCTTGAGAGAAGAGAACATACTGTTATACTGTTAAATGTGCTACTATGCAAACTTATAAGCTGGTGCAAAAAGCTTATCACTAGTGTTTTTGTCGCAGTTTGCTTGAGAAAAAAAAGAGATTTTATTTGATTACTGGTACACATCCCAGAAAGTGGAAACTAAAGAACGATTCAGACAATTGGTTCTTCTTTAGGAGTTTTAAGATTTATATTCAAGAGGTGGTTTCCACCTATTTGACTGTGAAGGAGTTAAAACTAAAGAGGAAGCTGCTGTAGTGGCTGATGAGTATTTTCTGTCCCATGAAGTTAGTTTTAGCAAGTTTCACTTTAATGCTAAAAGCAATGTCATTTCTCTGCATTCTCTCCTTTCAAACCAGTTTACTTGGGACAGTTTTACTCCCTCTGCCTTCAGTAGCAAAGTCTTTAGCTCTAGTTAAGGAAGCTGGGAAAGGAGTTGCTTCTACTGCAAGAAGCCTTGCAGTTGATTTAAATGTTTATTGTACCCGACTTCCCCGAAATGTAGAAAGTTAAACCTGTGGCTCTGATAGTTCTCTGATACTCCACCTCCTTCTTGCTGCTGACAGTGAGCAAAATCCTTGGTGCTCAAAGGATTAGGTGATTGTCAAGAGATAAATAATGTCACCAAGCCTGACTCCTTTCCCCTACTTGTGTTGAAGATTGTTCCTTGGACAGAGAGACTCTGCGTTTGTTACACCAGACAGCTTTCTCTAGTAGACTGCCATAGTATGAATAACACCCCTGCAACTTTCCAGCACCTGACATGGAAAGTGTTGTCTGGCGTAGCTTTTTTGTAAAGCATATTTTGGATGATGTTGTTGTGTATTCTCCTGATTGGGTGACTCACACTGATGTTTTAATGCTCAAGTTTCAGTGTTTTTGAATGGCCTCTCAAACACAAACCTTTGGTGTTTCTTTACTGGATGTGTAACCGTGACCACAGATTAATTTAAATGCTAATTGTAAAAAAAGTAACAGGACTTATTGTACTAATATATTTCACAGTAATTTTTGTAACTCTCCGACAAAACTAAATTGATTCTGGCTTTCTGATGTAGTTGAAGGCATATGTAAAAATGATATTTGCCTCTCACACAAATCTCCTCAAATATTCCATTATCTTAACTAAAATCTAAGGAAATTGAGAAGATTACATGATTAACGATCTGCCCCACTTGCTCCTGAGGTTATTCTCCTTTGCTAGCACCTTTTATATAGCTACATAAGTTTTACTGTACAGCTCAGAGCAGTCAGTTGTCAGTTTTAAACATCGTATATAAAATAAGGTGCATTAAAGTTGGAAGTTGGAAGACTTGTTTTATCACTGAAACCATTCAAACCATTCATACTTTACTCAGACGTAAAGAAATTACAAATGCATTGTAAGACCAATCAAATATACTAGCCGGGAGCTAGTAATTCACATATACACTGATTAAACAATGCAGTCTGTATCAAAGAACAAGGGCAACTGACTTACCACGGAGCAAATATAGAAGTAGATTCACAAAACACTCTGGTCATACATGATGGCCAGAGTAAATAACAAGTGTAGTTTGAAAACAAAAAGTAATTGATAATAAATAATAATAACTAATTAATAGTGTGAAAGGCAAATGGACATGAACAAACCAATTTAATGCAAAGTCCTATTTAACAACCTGCAGCATGTGTGGAATGACAAATTATAGTTCCTGATCAGTCAATCAGTTTCCTCCACTGCCCCAAAACATCTCAGGTTGAAAAGTGGATTTAGCTGCTCAATTTGTGGCTCTACTGTCAACAAGGAGCATCTCACATTTAGTAACAGTCTGACTAGTCATCTGACATGACTTCTTTAAAGAATCTAAATGAATCTGCTAAGCAATACACAAGACGATTATGACTATGAAACTGCAGCTGCACCCTTTGCTCCGATTACTGCTTTGCACACTCTTGGCATTCTGTCGATGAGCTTCAAGAGGTAGTCACCTGAAATGGTTTTCCAACAGT
>JAUYWH010000008.1:7076884-7130289 GCA_034779795.1 Ctenopoma multispine | reverse complement strand
TTCTTAATAATAAATTGACTGAAATTAAGCTATGAGTCTACAGTTCTTTTGAAAGACAGCCTCTCGCACCACGACAATGAGAAGGTGTGTCCAAACTTTTGGCCTGCACTGTACATATATATATATATATATATATATATAGCAAGATGGTCACTGTGCATAATTTATTACTATTTAAACAGTGGCTTTGTAAGTGCCTTTTTATTTATAGGGGTACAGTAATGAGGCCAAAAGTATATTAAAAAATACAGTAACATACCATCAATGGATTGCCTGGGAATTTTGGTCAGTTTCTGTGGAAGGGGACTTTTGTAATCCTGGAGGAACCTCTTGGTGCCTCGGCCAGGCCCTGTTGTCAGGCTGTCACCAATACCTCTCCTCTCTAAAACCAGTACAGCACAAATAAAATAAAACATAACAGTTGACTTGGCTATAACAAGTGAAAGGTATCAACATATCTAAAGAGCAGATACACTTTTAAACACAGTAAATTACATTTGTCTCAGTGTTTATTTTACATTTAATCATCACTTAATTCATTATTTAAGGTAGCATACCATCAGCAAATCAACACACTCAGCATCCTCAGTGGCAGATGGCAGTCTCAGCATTTGTTTTCATATAAAATTTCTCTGTTTCAAGAAATCTAAACTCCAACAAAGGAATTTGAGGTTTCCCCAAATTATTCCTGAGTTGTCTGCCTTTTGTACAGCAGAATACAATATTACGCATATACTCAGGAGACTGCACCTCCCTTGAGCATCTACAAGACTTCTTTCCTCAAAGCCTACTGCCAACATTTTGACATGAGTAAATATTTTCTTTTTCTGTGTTTTACTCTTAAATCCCCTATTAACTACATACAATATTACTATAACCAGAAACATCAGGTCATTATCACATTAAGTGCAGAATATGTGAGGCTGTGTTATTTTCATATTCAACAAAAATGTGCACATGCATTCTGACTGTATTTAGAAAATGTTTACTGTTAAATCTAAGGCTGCAACTAAATTATTTTTTGATTAATCTATCAATATTTTTTGATTAGTAAATTATTAGTAGTAAATTAATCTAATGTTTATTTTTCATTTGATATATTAAGTGTTTTTGATTAGTTGATTAATTAGTTAATGAATTAAATAATTTAGTTAACTTACTAATAAATATTAATCATAACGTATGTCAGAAAAGCTACTGCACTTATCACTTATTTCTATATGAAACTAGCAAATAAGCTAGAAAGCAGTGTTGCCATACTAGACGTTGGCATCTGTTCTGAAGAAGACAACAACTACTCCAACGTACTGATACTCCACAAAACACTCACTGTAATAAATACTTACACTGCTGTCTTCCCATTTCAAGGTTGGAGAGGCCCAGGATATTTTATTGTAAAATACTAATACATAGCAGTTGCGCTGCTGAAGTAATGTTTGGCCATTTAAGTTTTTAAAGCACTATTTATTGGGTTTCTTCTTAAAGATGTAAAGTGTCCAGTGTGTGTTTTAAACAGGTACCAGCACACCGGGTATTAGTGGCGTGACATGTGACATTTAACGTAAGATACGCATTAAACATTACTGGTGGATGAACCGTGATGTGCATTTGCTAGTTTTGCACAATTAAGACATAAGACATAAGATACCCACAGCAACGTGTGGGTGATGACAAGCTGGAGGAGAAACGCTAATGTTTAAATCACGCCCACAGACGTTGGGGCAAACTCTACTCACCCGAAACTACCTCTTGAGCCAGCTTAAAGGAAGACCCACGTCAGCGTTTTGTACAGCACAGCAAGGCGGCAGTATAAAAGTGGACTACTGACACATTCCATGCTAACCAACATATTTACGTAATGGACAAAATTGATTACATCCACAAGTTGTTTCACCACTAGTTGAATCTATCAGCTTTCTGATAATGCTTCAAAACAGACATATGACATCCCAGATATCATATTTGATTCTATGGTTTTATTATTAGAATCTTCATTTACCAAAAACAGTACTAGGGTCTCTTGAAAAATTTTAAGATGAACACATGAACACACAGTGATCTGCAAGTGACGATACTGACCTGTAGTGTAAGTGTAACTGTCGAAGTGGAGGCCTCCCCTGGCTACAGGCTGGCTGCCAAACAGAGGATCGCAGTGAAGGTTGTGGCAGAGTTTTTCCAGGAAGCGGAGAACGTAGGTGACACTACTCACTGTAGGCAGGGTCAGGGTGTGCTGCTGCTGGTCAAAGTAGGCTAGGCAGGACAAAAGACCAGTTAAAAAGCTATTTAATAATGTGTAGTCATTTTTCTGCAATAGTTACAACTATAAATAGATGTGGTATCAGTACAAATCAAACAAAGTGAACATTTAATGAAATCATTTTTTATTGAGTGTAATTCTCACCAGAAATGACTTCTCCACCCTGTCCAGACTTGAGGCAGGAGAAAACTGTACTCTGGTTGTGGGCAGAGTCTACACAAGCCTGAACACACTGCTGAAGCACAGAAGAGGCTCGGCCTGGCCCGAAGTGGTCAGGGAGCTGCTGGATACGCCGCTGGTCCAAATGGGGTCCCACCTTGCCGTACTTGTTTAGGTACACACAAACTAGGCAAAGAAAATAAATAAATAAAACAAGCAGAAGCTTATTTTTGAAGCTTACAGGAATTGTATTTTTCATATACTTTCCTGCTAATGTAAACCAGTGTTGACACTGTACAAACACAGTGATAGCGTGGGTGTGACAACATGAACATGCCAGAATAAGCCATAATCTTAAACATATACTGAACACCTACACAGGCAGACCAAACAATTATCATTTGCAGTGTGTTTGTCGACATCATATACCTGTGGGAGCCTGTAGTGCAGAGTTAGGGATGGTTGCATTATCTAGAGGAACAGTGCTCGTGTCAGGTTCTGGGGTGCTGCTGGTGGGAGACGTGGGGACTGGATTAGGAACCACACGTGGTTTTCTCTGGATACAAAAACAGATACTCTCTTTAGATAGTCTCTTTACTGGTTCATTACCATCAAGATCGAGGCTGGGGAGCGTCATGGGGGGGGGGACTAAATCATGTGCACAGATGACTAAATTGACAGTACAAATTAAGCAATCTGTGGGCTCGCGATACTTAATTCATGTTCTTGATTTATTGACTTTTGTTTTTGGCAGCACACAGATGCTTTCAAGCTCATTCTCTTGCGCTCTGGCAGCTCAAATAATATCATAAAACCACTATAGTTTATAGGCTAACTGTCTTCTGCTCAATGGACATTGTCTGAATGTCAGGCTTTAATACACTTCACATCTCCATAAACATTACCGAGAGAATTAAAGTCACATAATTTCACACTGCATACCGAATTTCAAATGTTAGACTAAACTATCTATACAGTGCACTCATTTACATGATGATGTAGCTGAAACCTAATATCTGACTGTCCTTTAAAGAAAGAAAAGAAAGAAAAACAAAAGGCCATAAATCAAGAGCACAAATTAAGTAGTGCGTGCGCACAGATAACTTAATTTGTACTATTTATTTTTCAGTAATCTGTGCAGACAATAAAATTTTTTACTCCGCCATGGCACCATCAGTACCTCTGATAGAACATCAGACATGACTCTTATGATGATCACTATTTTAATTTTCACTAGTTTCCTACTCCCATTATGTTATATTTTCTAACCCACTAATGCCTGTAATAATATGTGGGGGCTGGGCAACTACCTTGCTGCCAGGCTTGGGTCCCCTTTTCTTTGGAATCTTGAGAGGTTCTGCCTGAGTCTGGGCCTGCTGCAGAGCTAGCCGTTGAACCCAGTTGGAAGGCAGTCTGCCCCTGGTTCGCCCTGGGCCTGCCCTTGGCCGTCCTGGGCCAGCCAAGGCATCTTCGAGCCATCCAGCTCTCTTCGCCCAGCCCAACTGCAAAGAAAATGTAGAGAAGACACAACGTCAGGAGGAGCTAACTTTTCTCGCATTGAGACTTCACAATGATAATGGTATTTGTAACAGAAAACAAGATGTGGCACATTGTGTTTACATGCAACCAAGGCTGCTACTGTGAAACAGTATGAGCTGTTTGATAAGTGATTGATTATATTTAGCCATGAAGTAAAAGTATGTTTAGTCTTGAAATGCAATTTTTTTGTAATTTGTATAAACGGTGATGATATCGCAATGCCATGTCATGCCTACCCTACTGCCAGGCTTGGGCCCTCGTTTCTTGGGGATCTTGATTGGCCCTATTTCTTTGCCTGGCTGGATGCTTTGGGGTCCCAACACCGAGCCTTTCTGACCCCAGGGCCCGGTCACCTTGGTTTTCCTTCGGCCTGGCTTACGTCCTCTTTGACCTGGTGGTCTTCCCACCGTAGGTGTCGGATGCATTGTTGGGTTCTCCACACTCCCGTCTGTCAGTGCCCCAAGGCTCTTAGGCAACACTACTGCATGGGCAAAGATAAAAGAAAAACAAAAATTAAGACTTTATGAAAAAGCTTTGACATGCCAGCAAAAAAGAACAAGTTAACAATGTGCACATAACATTTTCATACAGCAGAGTGAATGAAGTGATTGACGGCACATCAAAGAAGCTTTTGTGCTTCTGGTTTACACAGCTTTTTTGCAAATCTCAATTTGTGGCATTACACATTTTAAAAACTACAAATCCTTCATTTTGTTCGATTCACAACTCACAGCAACACAACAACATTCTCAACAGCAAAACCACTTTCTTTTATTTGAACTTCCTTCCTTAGCTTAAAGTCTGAGGAAGCCAAACTTCTCTCAGACTGAAGTTCACTTTATAGTGAGAGTGAACAGGTGAAAGAGGGTAAGCGGTTACGTCAAGAAGGTCATGCTCCAAATTGCTTTCTAAGACTTAATTTCAATCTTTCAGTGAATTCACAAGATGCAGTCTTTTTTAAGACATAAGACCTATCTTCTCCCATGTTTCCTGTTTGCCTCCTTACTACTTTTATCAAATGAAGCCAAAATAAATTGCCCAAGATATCTTTAAAATCAGTTACAATGGGATCTACTCATTCTTAAAGTTTAGTGTTTTTCTTCCCCAGTATTGAGAAATCAATCTCTTTTTAATTAATAGTATATATACTTTTCAATTTTATCAGTACCACAAATTAAATGACAATTTGCACTGATGATGCAATGATGCACTTACAATTTATTGGGATAGTGGGATTAATTTCATAAAAAATGAACAGACACTGCCAAATCATCTTCACAGCCAAGTATCATTAAAGTAAATGGAAAATATGTATCAACACTAAAAGTAAGTGGAAAAATCTATATCATTATAATGGCTACAAAATAATCACAGTAGTATTGGATTGTCAAAGCAGACAAACAGGACAAAGCACCAACACAGACCTGCATAAAATGCAATCCATAACAAACCAACAAAGCTGAAGTTGAAGTAAAGGAAAACAAGGACTAAAGGATATGAGAAAAGAGGTGAAGGGAAAACATTAGTCACTGTGGAAGAAGCAACAGAGGTGAGATGATGATTTTCTTTTGGTCTACGATCATATCCCTACAGCCTAGATAAAAAATATAGAATTGTGTGAACACTTCAAAAACTGAGGAATAAAACCTAATAAAGAATAAGGCTGCCGTGAGACAGTTTAACGATTTATCTCTTTCAACTCCCACCCATTCACACATCCTTCCTTTCTTGGTGAAGAGCATTTCAGAAACCACATGAACTACTGAAGGAACAAGAACATTTTAAAAACATTAAGAGACGGTATAAATACATAAAAACTACCAAATATATACTGTAACCTTTACATAGGCTTCTGCACCTGGCAAAACCTCAAGAATGTGTGCATGCAAAAACAACCACACAGTATGGTCAGCATACAGTGCTGTGAAAAAGTATTTGCCCCCTATCCTTTGCCATTTGTCACCTTTATATTATTCAGATAGATTTAACCAATAAGTGGTTGTGCCAACAAACATCGTAGCGATTGACTCACTCACATCTCTGTAGAGGAAATGTGACCCACTTGTTGTTTTATTTCAACCACATGGGAGGTTTTTCAAGCATGAACGGCCTGTTTAAGTTCATGCTACAGCATCTCATTAAGTTCAGACTTTGACAAAAACAAAACCTTAGTTTTGTTTGTTTTTTTAGCCATTCAGAGGTGGACTTGCTGGTGTGTTGCAGCATTGTCCTGTTGCATAACACAAGTGAGTTTGTGGTCATGAACTGATGGCTGGACATTCTCCATCAATTATGTTCCACTGAATGATGTTTTTTTGAAACGCTGTGTTGGTATTTATCCCCACAAAGGTCTTGGGGATAATTAAATGTTTTCTGGCAAATCTGAGATTAACCCTTCTGTTCTTTTTGATCAGCAGTGGCTTGGAACTATTTTGGAACTTTTGCTCAGTCTCTATGTTAATGTTTAATCAGGCAAGTGAGGCCTGCAGTTCTTTAGATGCAGTTTTGGATTCTTTTATGATCTCCTACATGAGTTGTCGTTGTGCACTCGAAGAAATATATGTAGGCTGACCACTTCTGGGACGGTTAACTACTGTTATAAATTCTTCATTTGTGTACAATGGCTCTGGTTTGCTGGAGTCCTAAAGCTTTAGAAAAGCTTTGTGGCCCTTTCCAGACTGATACTTGTCAACTACCTTGTATCTCTTGTGTTCCTGAATTTATTTAGATCGCAGCATGATGTGTTGTTTTCTGAGAACTTTTATTGTTCTTCACACAACTTTTTACCCTTAACAAATTTTATCTATGTGTACACAGCACTGTAGCTGGCTTCACATGCACCTGTAAGTCACACACACACACACACACACACAACCACACACACACACACACACACACACCTAATACACTGGTATTCATCCTGGATCAAGTCAAGACAGATTTGATTTGTGAAAGACACAGCCACATTCATTAACACAGGTCTTGGCCCAGGGAACTGTATTTTTGTATACTTCTACACTGGCACCAATCAATGCACAGCTCAGTCTGCTGGCTACTGCTACTTTTCCTATGTGTGCTACCGTGACACTAAAAATACAAGACACATAACTGATTTCTGACAGACTGGACAAATCCTACATAATGTCATGTATAAAGAGCTAGAGGCCAAATGTTCATTGATCAATGGCAGTGCTTGTAAATACAGCCAAACCAACATGTAACAAGCAAACCTTGTTTTTTTCCCTCTCCCATGAGTGCACTGAGTTCACTGAGTTCACAAAGCCACAGCTGCCAGCTTCATATTACAGCAAGTTATCGTCACAAGATCTTTAATCAATCACTCTGACCGCATTTCTGTCATTCCATTCATCTTTACTCACCTCTCTTGGTCAAAGGAAAGTCAAAAGTGTGTGATTGTCTGCACAGCTGTCCTCAGATTCACCCTCTCCTCCTGCCCTGTCCTCTCCCACTCTTCCTCTGCGTTGCTCCTCCTTTCCGTCTTTTTCCTCCCTACTCTTCTTCTCTCCTCCCACCATCTGCTAACAATGTAAACACTCAACCTTTTACGGCATATGTCTTTTCTCTTCGTTTCAATCCCCCTCTTTAACTCAGTTCTACCCGAGGTGTCTCATCAGACAGGATGCCAATGAGAGGCCTGTGGAGGGGGCATCCAGGCTCATTTCAACCATGTCATAGCCCGCCTCTGCCAGCTGGGCAAATGCCAGGCCTTCATAAAACACTAGCAGGCTACAAAGACATGCGCTGCCTCCCCATTTCTCCCTTTCCTTTTCCACTCCTTCACATACTGTGGATCCGAACAGAGGAGTACAGTTTGTGGCTGATAACCCTCGTGTCCAGTTTCCTTTAAAGTTTCTTTTCTAGAAACTGGACTGAAATGTTACTAGATACAAGAAAACAATTTTTTAAATACAGTTCAATAGTACATGCAATCTGTGAGAAATGCACACTATCAGCAGTGGCAAACGTATGCTGATGACTTGTTTATCTTATTTGGGTCATCTTATGATGCCTCCAGGCAGATGATGTCTTTACATCGTACTGCAAACAACTACCAAACTCACAAATATCATATCAAAACCAACGGCCAACTTCGAACAGTATATACTGATGAAATCTGCAAATCTGACGTGTCATAGAAGAAGAAGAAGAAGATAATCGTTATTTACTTAATCCCATTAGGAAAAATTTATTGGCTTAATGTAACTTTGACTGCAACATCGGTTGCATATTTTGTAAACAAAAAAATGTATAAGTAAAAATCATAATGACCTGTTAGTTAATACAATAAAATACTTTTTTTTATTTTGAGTTAGGAAGTGTTTACAGGGGTCTGCACAAGCAGAAAAACTTCATAAAACACTGAGAGACAGCCAGTAAGGCAAAACAGCATCATAAACACTACATCTATATTTTCATATGTGTTAATCTCACTCACTGCTCTCTTAAATTGCTCTACACTCTACTCTTACTCTTGGCAATTGAAGATCCTCCTTCTACAGTTGGAGCTCATACCTTTGGTGCCAGGCGGCTGAAGGTTGTCTCCAGTGAGAGCACACCAGCCAACAGGGAAGATGTCGCGTGAATCGTAGCGGCAGTAGTAGTCAAAGGCTCCACGCCAGCCATCAAAGGTGACCAGCACCTCGACACCACGCAGCGCACCCACAGTGGCTGGACAGATAAAGTGGGGATTTTTTCGGTCCACTGCTTCCAGCTTCATGCCTACCTGGAAGGAGTTCTGCTCTGGGGCGGGAGGCTCCTGCTGGAAAGCATCGAGAGAAAGGAGCGGGGACATGTATGGAAGTCAGCATGCTCAAGTATCTGTGCATTCATTTGTGACAGGGAAGTACAGTAAAATCAACCAAATACTGCTGAATGTTTAACAGATATAAAATCAACTAACTTTAAAGACCCCAGTGAACTCTAAATAAAGTAAATAAAGATAGGGCTGAAACGATTCCTCGAGAAACTCGAATAACTTCATTCTCGAAGCAAATTGTTTGCCTTTAACCTTTCTTTAATCTGTGTTTACATACAGTCTGCATTTCCACATGAAGAAAAAGCTAGAGTTGAAAAGAAGAAAGAAAAATACAAAACGTGTTAACGAGTCTGGAATCACGTCAAATATGTGTTATTAAACCAAACTAGCTAACCAACAGCACAACATCAGAACTTCAGGATCTCACCAAAAAAGGTCAAGAAGAGCAAGTACTTTTTCAAAGCTTGTGAGCATGTACAGGTACCTTGTGAAAGATGCGGGAGGGTGCCATCTCAGCTCCATTTAATGTTTTCAGAAGGAACATGGGCCAGGAGGACGCATTGAGACGGAAACCTGAAAAAGACATTTGTTGTTATAACAAATATATGTAAATAAGAAACAACACAAAGATAATAATTCATAGAAAAGTAAATGTTAGTTTGCTACCCTAAAATCCATATAGTGTCTTTTTTACCTGTGTGTTCAAAAGAAAAATGTCATGGCTACATCGCTTTATAAACTGAATGTATTCATAGTAATTAAATTGATACATTTACATTGTGTGCTGTCAGTCACTGACCTCTAGTGGACAAAATAAAAAAAAGAAAAGGATAGAAAGATGAAACATATTGTAAATGAAACACACAAAATAAGACAATATGATAAATGGCAGCATGAAATGTGAACTTGTGTGTGTCCTTACCAAGTGGTGGCTGTAGCATGCCGCCATTTTTCTCACAGTTGCCAATAGGCTGGATCTCAGAGGAGTCCACCAGGCGCCAGAAGTCGTTCTTGTTGTCGGACCCATCCAAGCGCAGTCGCAGGCGTGAGCCTGTCAGCCCCACTACTGTGGCAATGCAGGTGGACGTGGTATTACGTGGATCCTGGGCCTCCAGTTTCATCCCAGCCTTAAACTCATTAACTGGCGGTGTGAGACTCTAGATGATGATGACAGTGTTAGCAAATGTTGTCAATGCTAGTTAGAAAGTGGGAGTAAAATAAAACAGTAGCCAGAGAAGAGAATGGTACAGATACTTCAAACTGCTCACCTGTTTGAAGCATGATGTAGGTGCAGCGATGGCACCTGTCTCTTTCAGGTATTTATCCCAACTGAAGTGCCCTGTAAAAAAAAAAAAGCAAGAGCTGGAAAGAGTTCATATCATATTACAGAAGTGCTAAGTTGTGTTTTTGAAGTTGTGGAAAAAACACACATCTGCTTTAGTGCAATCTTTTGGGAGTGCAAACAGAAAGCAACAAAAATAGACATGAGAATTAAAATCAACACCTCCAGCAAATTTGCTAATGTCAGTTAATGGGGCTAATGCTTGGACACAGTCTCCTGTTGGAATTGCCCAGAGTAACGTCATATATCAGTTGCTGCTGTGGGTTATTTACCCTGGTACTGTGAGGGCACCCGGGAGGGCCGTCCACTTCGGGCATGCTTGATCCTTCTTGCGTCTTTCCACTCTATAGCTGGAGGAGCCAACAAAGACAGAATAAGCTCTCGACTACAGGTGACTTCCTCATCAGTCATTACCTTACAATACCTGCCCAATCCTGGGGGAGGTTACAGGACTATTACAAGGTAACTGCCAACATAGAAACAACAAAGGCATAGGTTGGAATGAACACCTCTAAGTTAACATTCAACCCACCATGTACCTGTGTTTGTTAAAGACATTTCAGCTATAATGCTACGAACGATATAATCTACACTTACCTTTCTGTGGCACAGGTTTCCTCATGCTCCGACAATGCTGACCAAGCTCACGATGCAACAGTGGCTCCCACTCTAAACACAACACAACCAAATGGTTTCAGCTGTGTGAACCATTCAACAGTGAAAAACAGAGAAGGCCTGGTGCTGCTGTGACTACTAAAATAAACATATTTATCTCACTTTTATTTTAAATTATTGTCATGATCAAATTAAAGACACCAGATACACTATGTCACCTTGATGTTTGAATAGATTTGTAGGAATGACACATGGCATCTAAAACATCAGCAACTCATACAGTGCAAGTCTAAAAAACACTAAGTTTGAAGAGTACATTTCAAGGACAATATTGCCTTAAATCTTAGACCTGTAGGTAAGTCAGTCATCGAAAGTCGATGCTGTACAGCCAGACAACCTTTACTTAAGCTCTAATTTAGGTCATCTTGAAGTTTCCAAAAATACCACATATGTCAGGCTGAATTTTGGAGAACTGTGTTGAACGATGCAAAAAAACGATGCACAAAGTAGCAGGAAAGTAGCGGTTTTGAATATCTCTTTCGGTATTAACATTGTGTAGTTTAAAGAAAGAGCCAGAACAAGCTGATAAAGAATATGTATGATACTCTCAGATGACTCATATCCTCATTGCAGGCAGGGGATTGTCATGGGAGGCAGACACGTGAAAATTCAATAAGCAGGTCCACGGTCATCCAAACATGGCAGTACAGTTGGATTTCATTTACTTTTTCATGCTCTATGACTAAATTTGAGGTCAAAATACTTGCTCTATTGATTGTATATTCAGAGAGTTACATTTAAACATGGAAGGAACAAAAGACTCCTCTCACTATAAACAAATTCAAATTCAAACAACTCCAAAATGTAACATAAAATTCAATCAACAACTCTTAAGACTGTGGCTTGCTTTTGATTGGTTGCTTTTGTTTGTATAATTCAGATGAAATTAGTATTAGAGTTGTGCCAAACAAATCTAATGTAACAATAATAAAACACAATAATCCCTATTTTCTTGCCAATTATGTAATAATTATTGTGCTGTATGTCAATAACAGAACAAGGTTTTAGAGGAGAGCGACGTGTTTTGAAGCTCACTGACCCCTGTAACCCAAACAGTGGGCTCACATCACCAAGCAGCCACAACACACAGGTCAACAGGTCAAAGTGATAAACAAGTGGTTGTTTATCAAGTCAGCGACAACACCGGAGCAATTCTGAATCAATTAAACACAATATAAAAGAGAACAAACCGACAATTAGGGGTTCAGCAACACAGGACAGTGGAAAAAAAGCTATAATGTAGGCAATAACATGACAGATACACTTGTTAACTATGTGCCAAATATAAGAATATTCCGTGAAAATATCATATCTACATTAAGAGAGATTTTTTAAGTTAACAAACGAGTATCAGAGCAATGGACAGAGCAGCTACAATGCAACTTAAATGCGGTGTAGTTCATAGAAAAGTGCCTACCTTAAGCCTTCATAACCGCTTAGCTGCGTCTCTCCTCCGCTTTTCAATAGAAGTGCGCCTTTTTCCTCCGCCAAGGGGGATGGTGTCCAAATTAAAGCGACCTGCTCACTGTTTTTTTTTTTTTTTTCCTGTCTGGGAGAGTGACAGGACTGACCTTAGAGAAAGATCAGCAGGCAGCCCACACACACACACACACCTCCCTCCTGTTGCTAACCTGCTTAGTGCTGTAAACACGCTGTACCACTTGTTTCACATGCATGGGGACGCCGTGTTTTCATTTATAAAACCCCCAAAATAAAGCGTTTCAGTGTATGAAATTTGCGCCTCATTCAAAACACAAAGACAACACAGGGACTCCCCCCTCCCTCCCTCTCTCTCTCTCCCTCTCTCTCTCTCCCTCCCTTATGTGCTATATTTGCAAGGGCGCAAACGTAGACGCTCATTTACCTGTCAGCAGCAACTTATTCAGAAGCTAACACCAGAATAACGGTACCGCCAAGGCTAAAAGCCAGACAAAAACATCACTGACTGGATACGAAGCACACAAGCAGCCAGTGCAGCCGTGCAGACACCACATGCAGCATGCTATGCTACGCGCGGCTACAGAGACATGCCCACTGCCAAGTATGTTAGCTTAGCATGCTGGGTGGCTCGCTAGCTCGTTGACCTGATTGTAAATGTTAGCATTAGCAAAACGGGACCATACCAGCGCGCCGGGGCTAGCCAGTGCTAATCTGGGTTCAACGCTGAAGCCGAGCCTGAAAAGAGGCGCTGCTCGGTGTATCCGAGGAGGTCTGCCTTGCTTTGCAACGTATGTGTTTGTTTCTGGTGTGGATTTAGCGCTTGTCCGCCATTTTTTCTAACACGATGAGGAGGGGGTGTTTTGCCAACATTTCTTGTTGGGCAGTCAGCCAGTCAGGCGGGCAAACTGGAGGAGGAAGACGGGGAATCAGCGACCCCTCGCGGCGAAACGATGGTATTTCAAGCATGATGGGAAATGGAAAGATGAAATATAAGTTTTTTTTTCCAGTCTTTCAAATATCCCAGTTATATTATCTTTTAAACTGCAGTACTAACACACCAGGACACTAGGATAGTCATGATTAACGGACAAAATAAAAGATAATTGAACATTTTGGAGTTAAAAAATGAACTTTGATGCCCCACATTCTTTCTTCCTTTATATGTACTGTAATGCACATATTAACAGTTTAATGCGTAGGGAACATAGACTTTTACACCTTTTAAATACAGTATTACTATATCTTATTTTTATAGTTGGTAATGTTTGTTGTCGGTGATGTGTGGATCTTCCTGTACCTTTATGTTTGACACTGTGTGTAAATACAATAAGATATAGGAAACAAGAGTCATCTTCCTCAAACATTTAGCTCATAATCATCTCTATGAAGAGTTACATGTTGGCATTATGAGATGATCAAAACAATAAGTAAGATTAACGTACTGTAAATTCAGGTCAAACTATTTTTATTTACAAACAATTAAATGTCCATAAAATAAAAATTGTTGATGTTGATGTAATTTGCATTTATTTAGCATCCCATACCAAATAAGAACATTCTTACAAAAAAATGTGAAATGTAATAATCTACTTTAGTTTTACTTCCACAAGGCCCATGTGATTTGTCTTGTAAGAATCTTGCATAAATTGAGTTTTTGGATCTTATGTAACTCTTTATTTGAAATAAAATATTTTATTAATAATAACCAGTTATTTTACAACACAGTGTTAATAGCCATAATCATTAATTTATCACTAGAAATAGAAGACAACAATAGAAATTTATAGTAGTGCAGCATCACTGCTGTGCTGTGCAGAGCACTGCTCTAGTCGCATGCTGTGCTCTAGTTTTGGGTGTTTGACTAAAAATGTGGGGTACTTGCCTTGAGCATAACATGAATAAAATTTGATTATCAGTGCACACAAAGCTTAAGTTATTAACCACTATTTGTTCCAGTTAAGATTATTCAAACATTCTGAGCAGATTTATGGCAACATCAGAGTACATCTACAAATAGAGAAATTTAACATTTCAAACGTAACATAACCTACATTCCCAGAGTGAAAATGCAGCAAAATATCACTGTAATGCATTGTGCCTGCAGTTGTGTAAAGTCTGGCACAGTACAATATCTCAAAAGATATTCCAGATAAATTGTGTAGGTGTGAAAATTAGAAATAGGGGCCATTTGGTAGTGCTATGCCAATTAGGTCTGTGTAGCAACTGTAACTATGTGATTTGGAGAAACACCCAGCAGTTCAACTGTGTGTAATGGTCACCTGGCAGCACTGTTAATGCCCATTTCAGCCTACGCTGGGCAGGCCATGGCCCAGTGGCCCCCTGCACCCCAGGCAATTATGTTTGGTTTCACACGGTGAAAAGGGTTAATTGGCAGCACCCACGCGCCTGATTGGACCTGTTTCACGCCTGTCGGCCTTCATCACATCAAAGGAAGCCCCAGTCCATCAGGCGCCATTATTAGAACACACATACACACACACACACCTCATGGACACATACTGTACACAAACTCTGTACTTAAATGTAATGCTTTCATGTACCTATGTCGAGGAACATGCATGCACATAATGTAAGCTGAACAATACAGACATGCAAAAGACAGACAAAATATTCACAGTGTAAACATACATACACATACAGAAACCTACTCATACTATTGTCACCACATTTATGTACTCAGCTAAATGTATTCACACTTGTATGCACACATGCACTGTTCAAATGTCTGGATGCTTCTAACTAATGTCACTAGGGGTCAGTGTTGTTTTACATAAAGCAGAAACATAACTCTTGCTCCTTTCCTTTCACATTTCCTCATAATGTATCTGTAAGCACTTCACAGTCACAATCATTTTAAAACTCACATATCTTTATGCTAATTATGATTATGGCTTTTTCACTTTCAATCTTTTTCTGTTATTAGGTGAAATGATTTGCTTCTCTTTGTCGAGCATCTCTGTGTTACATGTATTTGAGTAGTATTCTACTTTCTCTGCCTGTTGCTGTAATTATAGACAAACCAAGTCTAGTGCGGTTAAAGCCATGCCTACTGTCTATTGTGCGCCTGTCTGTCAGGGTCTCCATGTGGTTCTAGTTTTTTATTAATAAGGCTTCAACCACTGAGCTACCAGCAGTCTATGAAAGTCTATGAGCCATTATACAAGCCAGTTTGACTCGCAAATAATAACGCTGATGATGCGTGCCATCCAACAGTCGACTGTAATATAAAGTTTTCCATGGTTCAACAAATCAACAAAACACAGACACAAATCTGTGACCCTTCAAAGATGTTTTAGTAACAGACCTGATGAGTGAAGTCACCAAATCCCTAAAAAGCTTTTTTTAAAGGCAAATTTTAACACTTTGAGGCTTCCATAAAAACAGGAAATTATTAGAAGAGATATGAATAATGTGATTCTATAGTCAGGTATCGCAGATGACATAAACATAGATACCATAATCTGGCCCCCACTCAAATCCAAATCATTTGTACAAACGGCACTGTTTGATTTGATTTGCAAATGCCTTTGATAGCTGTCATCAAAAGACAATTTAGGGGTAATTTCTTCTCATCTTGTTAGCATGCTTCCAGAGTTATAAATAATTCAACTATAAAAAGGACCAGTAAATGTACAATTTTGAGACAGACCTATCGTGTTAGTGCAAATGTAAATTATATTCTCATATTAGTGGTTGCTATTTTCTTTTGACAACAGTATCAGTTTTTTGGCCTGCTTGGAATGTCTTGCTTGCTCTTTTCATTTTATCGCACTAATTGAATCTGGCTCTCTTTGCTGGCAATGTGTTGTTGGATTTCAAAACATGTTGCTGGAGGTGTCCACTAGCCAATGGCATGGCTCCACCGCTGTGGTCTGTTTCTGCACATACAGACAGTATAGCAAGGATCTTGTCCCACTGTGCTGCCTTGTCACTTTCAGCACTCTGGCACGCTCCAACAAAGTTGCCCCTCTCACACATACACACACACACACACACACACACACACAGAAGTAGACAAGTATTCACATTCATGCACATGTACACACAGTGAGAGTCAGACTGAGTGTGTTCCTTCCCAACTGTGCCTCAGAGGACTCTGTGCTTGTTCCACAGACGAGAACATGCATGTGCACATACACTCGCAGAGTCCTGTTACACAGTTCCCATCTCTGCTGGCATCCTGGGATGGATGTGCAAGAGAGAGCATGAGCATATGTTGGATGGACGTTTTTTAAGGAGGGTATATTTCTCTTTGGATGTTGTCTTACAAGCTCTGACGGCATGGCGCAGAAAGAAGAAATTTTTTTGTCCAATTTATTAATCCTTTTAGGCAATGTTCTCTGTTCAGAAATGCAAATTGAATCAATCTGAGGCTGACTTTAAGACTTTTCAAGTGGGATTTAATTAGAAGCCAGGGCCTGCAGTTTTTAATGAGAGAGGGGGTGGAGTGATGGAGAGAGAGAGAGAGAGAGAAAGAGAGGAATGGGGAGGGAGAGTGGGTTGCGGTTTTGATCTGGGGGTCCTGCTGGAGAAAGGATACACAAACACCCACAACATATACAGACACACACAAATGTACATACATGCACGCACACATACACACACACACACACACAAATGCAGAGTGCATTTGTATGTAGAGCCGAGCATGAGGCGGATGCCCTGCTGTTTGGTTTTTCTTCACTTCCCTCATCTCCGTCTTGTGAGAGTTCAACCAAAGATCTTGTTACTTCAGTATATATCTCAAATCCTCACATCAACCTATAGTATATATTGGCATGTGGAGCTGCTCAACAATAAACCTTAGGCAGACTTTCACTTAATACCGAAAAGCTCCCAGGTGTGAGTTTATCTAAAGCCATAAAAGTGAAGGTGGTTAGTGCAGAAAAACACGCACACACACACCTACCATCCCCTGGCAAAAGTGGGAAAACAAATCAATGGATATTCCAGGTTTCAAGACACTTACATCTCAAAACACACGTCTGCCCTCATAGAATATTCACTACGCAACCCTGCACTGAACATTGTTTATGAGTGTGGAGTTTGATTTATAACTCCTGCAATTCAGTATTAATTTATAGTAGTAAGGAACCACTGCACAGGTTCATAAGTCCAAGGGTTCAGGAAGCCGCTAACTCCCTAGAGATTTAGCTTAAAAATTAAATTCAGGTCATAATTCCAGCAGATTTTTCCCCATTTTTTCCCATTTTACTGTAGGCCAATGTGTGTTTGAATCCTTACGTGCACACTATGACATACACAATTTTAACATGTCAGAAGAACATGAGTGCCGACATGTCTGAGACATTTTTACTTATTATGGTTGTTTGAACAGTTCCAGATCTTCCCGTCACTCCTTTGTAAATGATTCTAGCAGACAGCACTTTCTCGTCCCAGGAAAACCCGTCCCAGGATTTATCAGATATTCCAGTGTCATTTAGCTATCACATGTTATGTCTGATACATTATGGAGAAATTTGGTGCTGTTAAAAAGGGTGAAATCAGCCTGTGGCGTCGGAATGTGGTTTGAGAGCTCACACGCTCTTCTCTACAGTAACTCACTGCTTTATTTCCCTCTCCCCTCATGGTTTCTTGTCACTTGTTCAAATTGGGGCCAAGGCTGTAGATCACTGGCATGTTTTGTTTTTTTCCAGGGACTGTATGACGTCTTCACAGCCACTATGCCTGATGTTTCTTTCTATATTTTTACTTTTGTTCTGGCATCTTCAAGGAGAAGAGGAGGAGAAAGATTTGATTAGTTAATGCTCCTAACTTGACCATTAGAGTTTCCTCTGTGCTGATGTCTCTCATGAAAGCTGTAGATTGTTTATGTCCCGCAAAAGAAGCAAAAGATAAATGTCAGAAAGATTATTTCAAGTTTGGGAAAGTTGATATAGGTAGGAATAAACATGAAATGATATGCACGAAAACAACAATTTCAGATGCCAGCTGAGTTGATGTACAGTATTGAAGAAGCAGCGAAAGGAGGACGAGCTGCCACGGAGGGACATGAATTTATCCATTAAAGTGATAACTCTAGTGTGCGCCCTGCAAAATGCTTGACAACTAGTTGATACTGTGAATGTTTAAATAATACTAATTAATCTCCATTATTGAAACATGTAATTAATCTCTCTCTTACCCTCTCTGCCTGTCTCTCTGTCTCCTTCTCGCTCATATTTAATGGAACATGAAAAGGAAACCCAAAGAGCAAATGCTGTGTTGTGGTCCTTGTGGAGAGCTCACTGAGGGATTCACATCAGAGAAGAAGACAAGCAAAGAGACAGACGGGTGGACATGTTTTGACAAACAGACAGTTGGTCCAAAACTCCTCCCTATCTCACTGCTATGTGCCTTCTCTCCCTCGATCCCTCTCTCTCTGCATCTTTGAACTCAGGCCTTCATTAACAATCTGCTGATTAACAGGCTTGGCAACGCGGGGGGTAGACGGATCAGAGGAGAAGAAATGGAGGGAGGAGAGACACAGAGAGACGGAGTGAAAGAATGAGAGGGGGACACAAGTTAAGAGTATGTTCGGCTGCCAACATACTAAAGAAACCAATACCCCTCATTGCTTTCTGTGAGGCGACTGGGGTTGTCACAACACTGGTGCCATTTTAGAGACCTTCTAGAAAATATTACACAGGATCATCAATGTTTGAGACAAAGCAATGTAGGATTGTCCAGCCGTGTAATGCGGTGCCCACTCACTAGGTGCATAAGCATATTTCTGCACATTTCTGTTCTGCTATTATTGTACAGCACGTTGTACCTCGTTTGAAAAGAGCTCTGGAAAATTATTATCATTATAAGCAAGGTCCTGGTAGACCACTCTGTAACACACGTCATATTTATAGTGTTTACAAAGCATTCACTGAGGTAGACTCGCTTTCCAGAATTATAAAAAACAACAACAACAAAGAAACAATTCTGCTGATAAATATTCAATCGAAAGTGTGCCAGGAATGTATGGCGCTAAATGAGTTAAATGAGGAGAAGGGGGAGACACTGACATTGACTGAAAGAGACTGGAAAACACAGAGAAGGAGAGACACACTGACACAGAGGGAGAGACAGTGGCAGAGAGTCAGGCTGATGGGCAGAGACAGAGGGAGAGAGGCCATCTGATGGACAGAGAGAAAGAGACAGACTGACAGAGGGAGAGAGCGAGGGATAGGCCTGTTCTGAATTAATGATTGCTCTCATCAGAAGATGAATGTTCTCCCACTCTCCCCTCAAAACCAAGCTCACAAATAAAAAAGAAAGTCATTCCAACGAATACTGATTATGCAAATAAATATATAGGCCAATAAATAAATGAATAAAGGTGACAGAGCTCCTGAAAGGCAGATTATGATCAATGTACGGCAGTCATGTGCATGAGTACTGTACGAATCCACACACCAAACAACACATTCCATGTTGTTTGGTGTGTGCTAGTTTTGAGCTGTAAACATGCATGTTTTCATTGTGCACATCCCGCTGTGCACATATATGTGATTGTACGTACGTGATTCTGGCACGTCTGCGTGAGTGCGTTGGATGTTTCTGTGCACGTTATTCATGTGATTGTGAGTTTTTGTTTGTGTATGTTGGTATTGACTCACATGTGGGTTTGTGAATGTGGCTTTGTGATGGTGTGTGCATTTTTATTAGTGTGACTCTATGTATGTGCATGTGTGTATGAGTGAGGGGCTCTCTGGTGAGTCTCCTTAACATCAAACAGCTGGAAGTAATAAAATATTTAGGAAGCACTGGGAGTCTGTGAATATTAATACTGCCTTTTCCTTCTGTCTCTCAAATCTACCTCTTTTTTTCCAATCTTTCTGTTTCTTTTTTCCTCCCAGTTACCCCCTCCCTCCAACTCTGATTCACACAGCCTCTATCTCTCTTTCTCCACTTCTACATCTCTGCTCGTCCTCTCTCCCTTTGCTTATTTGGTTTAAACTCATGCTCTGACTCGACCTAACTCTCTGATTGCAGTCTCTTTGACCTTGTTTATGAGGGAATCACAGTCATTTAATTGGGAGTCTGTTCTGCCCGCTGGCACTAAGGGTGATGGAGAGAGAAGAGAGGAGGTTGACCTATGCCACTCTGTCATGCTTGCGGCGATGGCGGCTCTCTGTGTGGGGATAAGCAGTGTCACAAGTCCTCTGCGCCACCAGGCAGTGAGAGTTCACCACTCTGCACCCTGCCATGTCAAACACAAACTTGGCCAGCAAGCTGATGGATGCGATGGCTCCCGAACAAGCAGGGATACAGGACCTTTTGGCCGGACCACTATGGGGGCCTGTGACTCTAACTTTACAGGATTATGTTCATTTCAAAATTTTTCAAATGCACTTTACTGACATTTTGAAATGATACAAAAACAATGTTGTTTAATCTATTCCACAAAAAACTAGTATACCCAAAGTACAAGAGCAGCTTAAGTGACATAAATATTTATTTACACAGGAAAGAATTGGCTATACAGATGTCTTTGTTTGTCACCGTTTTACATATGTCAGCTCTTACAATACTAACCTTTGATACTCAGCATCCTGGTACAGTGTACGGAGACTGAAGTGAGCCAGTTTAGTTAACTGTAAAAACTGCTGCACTTACTTTAGTTAAGAATGAGCCTTTTATACTGTACCTACATAGGGAGTGAGGCCACTGTGTTGCTACAGTCACCCAGAATGGACAAACCAAACACTGGCTCTTGAAAGGGAATTGCATTTTGCTTGAAATTGGTGATATTGGAGTTACGATAATATTAACTATCTTACATGAATGCTATGACATACAGTCTTACATACTAAATAGGTCAACTACATCCAGTTTCCAAACATAAAGCTATCTAAACTGACCTCATCACTTATTAGCTGATGCAGTTGTGGAAGATGCCACGTTACAGACACTGTAGCCTCCTTCGTGCATGAAAGTGAGGGGTGGGGTGTGAGGGGTGCTCTGACGGTTGCATTCTACAATCTCACCACTGGATGCTGCTAAATAGTTCTCATTTTACACATTGGCAAATTAAAAAATATAATTATTACGACTATAACATTTGATTGAAAAATTCCTATTTACTGATATACTGCAATTTATCTTGTACTTTACAGTAAACATTTACAGTTCCAGCCTACTGCGCAATGTCTTACATGAAAAAGAAAATTAGCTATGAATTACATGTGAAAGACTACAATTAAAAATTATAATCCAACCATACAGTTATAGATTTAAATAACGCAAAACACTTTCAAAACTTCATCACAAGCCTTTCTCGTACTGTACCGGCAAATTTAAATTTCCTGTTTTAAAAGGATGTTTTCATTGCTATAATAAATATGTTGCATGTATTTATTTACGTGACTATTTATTTTACAATACAACACATAATCTGCGTCAGGAGCTTTGAATGGTCAACTGCTGATATGTGAATCCTACCAACACATAATGCTTATGGCATCCTTTCATGTGACGTTAACACTTGTTGCAGTGTTCTGTATATGCGAGATACAAACAAAGAACACATCTGAAGTTATTTTAAACCGTCATCAGCACCATGAGTGTGAGATCATCATTTATTATCGCTTCCCAGAGACACAGTAACATAAAAGTTGTGCAAATTTGATTTGAAAATATCAGAAATGCATCTTGTCAATACAGAAATAAATCAATGGAAAAATACTTACTATCATGCCTTTGACCTGTGTATCAATTTCATTAATATTTTGTTTTGCCTAATTAAAGCAGACATTTGGCTTCTTCTGATTTAATAGTTCACATCAGGGAAAAACTACAATGCAGGTAACTGTGTCTGAATGACACAGTTTTTCTTAATTGTGATGTGAATACACAAATCCCAAGGCAGACCCGCAGGCAGGTGTTGTAAAAAGAAATTTTATGAAGCACAAGGACACAAGGTAAGACAGGGACACAAACGGAGTGACAGCAAACAGGACAAACAGACACCAGCAGAAGGTTTCGAATCACACCAAGGTCATTTGTTTTAAGCTGCCATTCCAAGGCTGCCAAACTCTTTGTCCCTTCTGGCAAGCATTGTGTGCGAGACAGACATGCAAAGAAATGAGTAATCCAGTGCTTATTAGATAGTGATTAAACAAAGCACAGGGAAAGGAACACGCTTTAAGACAGGAAACACAGCCAGGTTGACCACAAAGCCAGGTAGCAGGTTAACAAGGACCAACACAGAGGGGCCGAGTGAGACGCAGGCAGACTGACAGAGAGACAGGCTTCGGGCAGGGAGACAAAGAGATATAGTCATACTGCAGGACAGGCAGATAGGAAGGCTGGCTGTTGTCAGCATCAGTGACAACAACAGCAGCAATGTAATTATAGGCTCTCTGATTACAATCAATCTCATTTCTGCCACTCACAACACATTTCGCTCGCTGAAAAGATCTCTGCCGCGCTGACACCTCGGCTGGTGAAAGAAAATGGAGGAAGTCAAGGTGGACAGACGGGCAGAAATTAAGATAAACAACTGTGGTGAAGTTTCACTTCTGTAGGATTGTTCTGTGTTTCTACTGTGTTCCGCAGACTTTCTGTTGAATGAACTTTGAGCTGGGCATGACGGTCTTATTTCTTTTGCGTAGTCATAGCCTAGCTGGAAACTTCTGTCTCTATATGGTGCAGCTTTGTTCATTAGTGGAGGTCACGGTACAAAACAAAAGCTCAGTCACATTTAGTAATGTTGCAACTACATGTTATTTGTGATAAGAACCCCACAGTTCTGAGTGGTCCAGAGTTGGCTCAGACAGCTGGTCAGTGGTGCACATTATAGTACTACTGAATTTGAATTGATCATAGTTTTTAACTGACACCTTATTTTTATGACTTTCTTTTCCCCATTTGTTCAAGTTACAGAGTCACAATTACCAAATATTTAAAAAGTAAATGTTACTCCAGTATGCACTAAGCAGTGGTGTACTGCATGAAGTTAACGTTACACACCTGCCTAATAGACTGTGACAACTTGAAAAATGATGAAGAACAGATGTTTGTTTTGCTTGAAAAAATGTGTAGAAATAATATGCAAATAATTGAGTCACTACTATCCAGACAATAATGAAGTGTTGCCATGTTCTTATAAAATGCAGTCAGCAAAAATGTATTTTACATAAACTTGTATACTTTACTAAGATCCTGATCATATAGAGGGCCAACTACAACTTTGTCCTGTCCAGGCTCATTTATAAAAAGAGTCCTAGACCTGTGCACAACAGCACCACTGCTGAAATAGGAGAAACACTACAAGTAAAAACTCCCTTTCCCCAGTTAAGAAGACAAAGACATGCAAAGTGAGCATGAAGTAAAGAAAAGACTGAGAGAAACAGAAGGGAAAGGCGTCAGTGTGGAGAGGATTTATGAGCGGGGCCTGTCTCTTGGCTATGGGCCTGGTCCCTCTGTGGTCCACTCCTCTGTAATATTCACCGCTCCTCAGGCTCCTATGTGTCTGCCTGTGGCTGCAATGTACACACATGCACACATGCACATCCTGACACGCACACGTATACTGTACAAACACAGCGTGGACATACAGACTGCTCACTACAGAGGAATCCAGTCACTGTACAATTACCCTTCTGCTATGTCACTGAGACGTTAACATCTGCTCCCGCTTTCTGTTTCTGTCTGTTCATCTCTGACTGTTCATTATCCCAGTTGTCCACCTGACCCATACGTGCAGACACCAGTAGCTGAAAAATACCACAAATCACAAATCAAAGCATCTAACCACCACTGATTTTAACCAAAAATTCCAAACAGTTGGGTTTCTTTCAGTATATGTTGTGACTGGCATGGCATTGCTGCAATACAACACAGAAACAAAAGTAGCGCAGAGTTCAGACAGAAATACATCAAGGAACTGACATTTTTGTAGGAAACGGTTACACAGTTGAGGGAAAAGGCTTTGTCCTTGTGGGAGTTTACAAAGAATGTTATCAATCTTGTAAACAGATACATGAACATTAGATGTTAGTAAAGTCAGCAATTCTCAAAGCTTTCCACATTAGGGAGAGGTGGTGAAGGGAGCTCCAGTACAAAACGGTGTTGACATAAAAGTAATAAAGTACCAGGTTATAACGTGACTTCCTTGCATGAATATGATGCACACGTGATTCATATATGATTGTGAGTCCGCTGGTAGCCAAGCAGCTCACAAACGAGCCACTGATGGTGAGGCATGAATAAAGCAGCTGATGACAGTCAGCTGATGTAAGCACAGGCAGTTCCCTGCCTGATCTTTTCAAGCCACAAGCAATGATGCAGATTTAAGGCTAAAATTATAGTCGCCCATATACATCTTTGTGACTGTGCAGAAAAGAGTGCTATGAGTTGCTGCATGTTGCAGAGGAGCTGAGGAGCATACTCCTCAGATTTCGGAAAAGACTCTTGTCAACATGTGTAAAGCAACCTGACCTGTGAAGCAACCTGGCTGATCCAATTCCTATCATGTGGAAACGGCGTCTGTGTAAAAACGCAGCCCAAAGAAGCATGTTCCAGCCTTAAAGAGCTGAGATTCACAGCTTTACAAGACAGAGCAGAAAGCTGTTTGCTTCAAACAGGAGTCAGAGATGTGTACAATCTCATTTGCATCTTGATGTGTGTTTTACCTGCAAATGTCTGACATAGGTTGACTCCTGTCTGTTAGATGTAGAAGCATTTTATACTAAAGGCTAAAGTAATTTTGAAAAGCACTTACAGTAGATGTACAGTATACTTGTACACACTAAAACCGTCCTGTAAACAACAAGAGAAATCAAACATACTGTTCATATGTGTACACAGATGTGCATGAACATCTAACATCCACAGCGAGAAAACCTTGATCTGGTGACTTTTCCATTTTCTTGAGTGTGAAAGGATGATACAGACTGCAGAGTGAGAGAGTCAGGCCTTTGTTGTCAGTATTAAGAATGAATAAGGCCTCATATGTCCATGTTGCATGGAGGAGTGGTTTAATGGGGATTCCTCTGTTGTGATCCTCGTCAAAAAGCTTATGGCAGTCTACCAGACCTGCCAATGCACAGGTCAATAGGATCCAAAACAGTGAGGGAGGAGCTAGTGAGGCAGGAGGGAGATACTCACTTAAGAAAGAAAGAGAGAGGAGGAACAAAACATAGGGAAGGAATATAAAGCAGAGAGGAAGCGATGAGGCAGAGAGAAACACAAGCATCTAAGGAGTTGTTTTTATCAGCAATGGAGATTTTACAAAGACAGAGAAGATGACCTGATGGAGAAAAAAAAAGATGGAAAAAAGGAAGGGTCCAAAGGGAAGGGAAAGATTCATGAGGGGATCAGGAATAGAAGAGTGAATCTATGAGTGTTTGTGCTGTGTGCTGTGCGCTTGTGAATGTGAGTGTGCGTCCTAATGTTCAAAGAGAGTGCATGAGGGATTTGACAATAAGAAAGACAGTGGGAAAAAAAGAGGGAATATAAAAACATCAGTGACATCAAAACCACAAAAGGGAGAAAGAAGACAGAGGGACAACTGAAGAAAAAAAAAACTGGATGAAGGATGAAGAAAACTTTGGAAATAGCCCATAAAAAGTGTGTGTGAGTGTGTATGTGTATAACTTCTCTTAGTAGAGTGTGTTCTATGCAACTGCATCCAAATTGTGATCCTTTCTTTCTGTTGAGGACATATCTAGAGGACACTGAAAGAAAAACACAGATCAGGAGCAGGTTCACATCAGTTTATTAAAAATCTTAGGGAACAGATTCAGTTTTACTCAAATCTAACGCAATGAAGGGTTCCCACAGTGTTTTATAAGCAAAAGAGGGACACCTCACCCCCGCGCAAACTGTATAAGAAGATAATACATTGGTATGAAATAAGAAAACAGTACCAGAAGCACTATTTTAATACAGGAAATACTGTACTGTATATTTATTCAGTATAGCTGTAGTTGTTTAGACTGTCATCCACTAGCTTAATAGATTATGAGTCAAAACATCCTCTCGATTTCTGGATTTTGGAGAAAAACCTGTTGTAGATATTACACAATATATAGTATTTTAATCACACAAATATAGGTAAAAGGTATTTTAGTATTTTATTCTACAGAAATTGTTTAAGATTCACTGAAACACATTCAAAATTGCACTGGTGTTTGCCACTCTCTGTCATCATTTCATTCCCTTGCAAATGATTTTATTTCAGTTAATTTATCCTGTTATCCAGACCCCCAAAAAAAACACAGAATCCTTGCTGTTAGTTTATTACTGTATTATTACGAAACGAGCTTTTGATACTGAAGACAAAATGGTAACATAAACCTAAATCCATAACGCATTGGTGAGTCCATCACAGTTAAACCTAAACAGAGATGTTGTGAATGTGTGTGTCTAAGAGAGAGAGAGAGAGAGAGTGAGAGAGAGAGAGAGAGAGAGAGAGAGAGAGAGAGAGAGAGAGAGAGAGAGAGAGATCTATGAATGGATTTTGTGAGTGTGAGTGTGTGTGCGTGATGGGTTCACTTATGTAATAGCCACAAGACACAGACAGTGGGAGGGTGAATTAGGAATTACAAATCGAAGAACAGAGCAAGAATACAGGAGAGAGACAATGAGACAGAAGGACAGAACCACAGACTGAACATTTTATACTGAGACAGCATAAATGAGAGAAAGCACTGAGACAGTCCACCCCTATTGCCTGTTGAATGTTTTTTAATGATCGAGGAAACTTACTCCACATTAAAGAAAGTGCAATTTAGTCCTCACAAGTAACAAAAGAAAGAAAAAATAATGTTGGTGTTGCCTGTGATAACTGAGCTGAAACACAAGAGGTAGATTCAGCCGACAGACAGACATGAGTGAGTCAGACATACAGACAGGACTCTCAGAGTGTGCTCAGAAGTGGCCTTCTGTGATCCCTGCCACTTCCAAACAGCATCAGGAAAGAGCATTGCTCTGGCCGCCAGCCGGGCCGTCGCCATAGGGACCCAATTCAAAGAACCCCGAGCCAAACCATGTGAAAGATGTGGAAAGGGGGGATTTAAGTATGCAAAGACCCAGCAAGAGTATGGATTCAGTGCTTAAACTATATTGCTATCATCCAGCCCACTGCCAAAGCCCCTAGTTTCTCTTTACTTTCCCTTTGTTTTTTTGTCTCTCTCTCTTTTCCTATTATCCAAATTT
Organism: Ctenopoma multispine; assembly: GCA_034779795.1. Lineage (NCBI taxonomy): Eukaryota > Metazoa > Chordata > Actinopteri > Anabantiformes > Anabantidae > Ctenopoma > Ctenopoma multispine. The sequence goes on along the minus strand of JAUYWH010000008.1, from coordinate 7,102,923 downwards.
CTTTCCGTCTGTTTCTGACTTTGAAGCTGTTTAAAGTGAGATGAGAATACCAAATTTTTTTTCTCTGAGTTGACGTCTGTCTCTGGCTCTCTCGCACACTCTGTCTTGTTTCCCCCTTTAGCTCAGGGAGAAGAATTCAAAGTGTACTCTTAATGGCTTACATGTGTTTCGATTAAGAAGCTGGCATGCACTTCCCATTTTAATAGGCTTTGTGTGCTCTTAGTTCACTGCTGGGCTAGGTTATGTGGTGGATATTTGGAGGTAAAGGCCTTTAATTGCAAGGCTATGGCAGGAATGTGGTTAGTCAGAAAACAGGAATGTGGCATGGTAGACACATATTTTTCTGGCTTTTAGACACTTGTTGGCATGATGCTCAAATGATATGGCCACCACATATATACCAAAACAAATTCCTCAGCAAAACATGTGAGGTAACAGGCTGTGTTAGGTAAGAGGGAGAATACATTATAAAAGCCTGTGTATGTACTGTACTTTAGGTGTTCTTGTGCAAAGATTCAATGAGATTTATAATTCACTAAAAATCTTGCCCTTGATATATTCAAGAGAGGGATTTTGAACTAGTAGGATGAGCGGCACTGCTGTTCGTTATGCAGGCAGGCATTTGAACACATGGCCTTGAGACTGAGTAGAGGCATCATGACAGAAATTTAGTCCTTGAAAGCCTAAATGACACCTGTACACCGAGCGCTGCTGTATTTTACCCAGTGTTTGATGTGCATATTCCAATTTGCAAACATTTGTGAAATTGGTTGTGTTAATAGGGGTAGCATTAACAACTCTTCCTGGTTAAATACAGTCATTGAATGTTTTTGCTGATTTCACTATTAAAATGTAAAATTACCTTAAATTCAAGGATGAAAATAAGAGTGGAAGACCTGTTTCTCAGAGTTTCCTCTTTGAGACACCGGAAGAATTCCAGCATGGACATGACTCAGCATGATCTTTGATCCTTCCATAGCACGAAAAAAAACCTGATCAGGAATGGTCTTTGCAAAAGGATAGCAGGCAAGAAAACACTTTTGCACAGTACTGTAGTTGTTTCCTTGTTTTACAGATAGGAAGAAAGATGCTAAAAAAGTTGTATTTACCTAATTTTGAGGGCAGGGGTTTGTTCAGTAGACATTCAGCAGCTGGAATAAGCCACTCTAAACCCTTAGGCCTTTCTTGCATGTTCTTATTTATTTCTTCTTAATCCCATTTTTATATATTTTTTTTAATTTTCTTATATTTTCTAGTTTCATTTCATGTATTAATTAACTTTGCATTTTTGTGTTTCTTTTATACAGTGCAGTTACATACCGTGTATATAAGCTGTACTGCACAAAGGCAGCCTCTCGCTCAATGCGTCTGTTATTCTTTCTCCTCTCTCCCTCTGTAAAATACTTCGCAGGCCTGAACTACCCTGCGGTTAAAGAAAAAAAAAACACACTGGGTGTAAAATGATCCCTGTAAAATTAGAAAAAGGGGAGGAAGAAAAATGAGTGCACCCAATGTGGCATGTGAACTAATGATGGGTTGGTGGGGTGTTGGTTACGGCGGAGGAGTGAGGAGATCAGTGATGCGTGTGATGCAATCATCACCTTCCGTCCAGTGTATGGTTAAAATAGGCTGTGCCCCAGCAGTTTGCGGTGTAACCACAGGGTCATGCCAGGGCGCATGTGTGGGTGTTCGGTAGATGGAGGCAGGACAGGGCAGGAATAGTGTGGAGAGAAGTTAGGGCAATGATGAGGAGAGGAAGAAGAGGTAGTGGGGGGTTTGATTGAGGTAAGTGTGAGAGCAAGTGTGATGAGGAGAGATGAATGGACAGATGAATTGAGGGAGGAAATGGAAGGAGCCAATATGCACATAAACACATGTGTGTGGACACAAACAAGCACACTCACACACGCACAACCACTCCAAGTCACCCTATTATTATCATTATGCAAGTGTGACTGCAAATGGCCCCCCTGAGCAACAACAGAACTGAGCAATGAGCCCATAAACAGATATGTGTAGCTGTGTTGGCATTTATGATGAGGCAGCAGCCACACATGCCCACACTCATTCACACACACACACACACACACACACACACACTCCTCTTTCCCTTCGACCTCTGCTCTCTGAGGGAAGGCAGTGCTAGCACATAGCCTGCCGTAGGGACTGAGCGACAGCGTGCCCAGCTGCATGCCAACTGCGCCCGCGGGCTGCCCTAACCCGTGCACCCAAGGGCGCAAACAGCCTCTACCACTCTCTATATCGCCATCTCTCTCTTTCCTTTTCTTGTCCTCCCTCTCAGCCTCTCGCTGTCCTCCTCCATCTCCCAAATCGCTCTTCTTTCTCCTGCTGCTCAGTCTCTCTTTCTTTCTCCACCTCTCCCTCTCGCTCTTACTGCCAGTCCTAGAGAGTGAGTGACAGGCTGTGAATTGCTCTGAGGCCATACCCAGATAAAAGGCAAGGAATGCACATAAATACACATATATACACACACACATGCATGCACACACACTTCACTGGAAATCACATCCACTGTCACACAGATAGACAGAAGTCTTGCCATTCCTGTGTTGGTGAGAGCAATACACACTCCGCACACTGAATGTAGAGTGACAATCTCTTTGTCCAGCCCCCCCTCCCCTCCCAATGTATGCTTGGTCACTCACTGTAATGGTACCCAGCGTTGATCTGTGTGTGTGTGTGTGTGTGAGAGACAGAAAGAAGGAGAGAAAGCGTGGGTGTGAGCCTGAGACAGACACGGAGAAAGACAGACAGATTGAGAAAGAGAGTGTGAGTGCATGATGTGCATACAATATGTGTGTTTGTGTGTGAGAGAGAGATATTGCGTCTCACAGTGTGCGGTGTCAGGTCTGGCTGTGTGAGCTGACACTGATTATAGTCTTCACAGCTCACTCCCATCACAGGAAACTATAGCCACAGCCAAAGCCCTATATTTCAAAAAGTTGCAACACTGTGCAGGTTCCAGAATTGCTTTTATGCCTCCAGCAGTAAGGCCGTTGGCTTCCCGGAACGAAATTTAGAAGCCACACTGTCCGACTGCTTGGCATGGAAATAGAGAATTCAGGCCTAATGGGACCTATGTGAATGAAATGGTATAATGACAGGGCTGAGCACAGCATGCGACATCATGGGATAGAATACTTCAACCTTAATTTCTGTGCTAAATTACGGTCCAATTTTTAAGAGATGTGTTTGACAAACTACTAAAAAATATCAATGGGTACTAAAACTCTGAATACTTTTTTGATACTCACAAATGTCATAGCTTCTAGTACCGAACACGGATGGCCGTGTGGCATAAAAATCTAATTTGAGGCACTCAAGTGGGTGATCAAAAATTAAAGGTTTTTAATGAATTTGGGGTAATACAAAATACACCAGCTCATATCTGCACACTTGCCTTCCTCAGGGTGCTTTGACACACAATGAGCTCAAACCAATAAGTAGTGATTCCAAACACCTGTGCCATGTGAATCTGTAATCTTGTTTACGTAGGCAGATCAGTTAGTTCCTTGTTTTAATCACAATTTTGCCAAATTTATACCGTTTGTGGGCAGAACAGATTTACCATATTAATGTAAGGTGAATTACATATTCAACATCTGTGCACCAATGGTTACGTAAACGTAGATAAAGTGAGTACAAGTGATGACAGGTCACAGTCATAATGATATGTTTAGAAATTCTAATATAAATGTAAATAGTCTACATATGGTCAGTGTCTAATCGTGTATACAGCTACTACAAAAACCATCCACTCAAACTGTTTTCTATGTGAAACAGTTCTGGCCTGCTCTTATTGAGACACATGCTCCTGTCCTTTGTGCCAAATGATAGGCCGTACTGTGAAGTGTATAATTATTGTAACAAGCCTTCTGTCTTATCCCGTATACACCAATGACGAGGAAGCATTCAGAAAAACAAACAGTGACACTGATGACTGATGTCTGCTCTTAGACGCTCACATTTAAAGGCTACCTAACCACAAGACTCCTTTCTCTGTGTGGACCTTTTCCATTTTTTTTATGTGCTCTCTCTTTTCAGTGTCATTGACTGCTTTATGCCAAATATAAAAAGCGATGCATGGCCAATGAAGCACATAATGGGCAGATTTGACTAACGTATCAGTGCAGATGAGTGAAAAAGAGAAGGGTATGAGAGAGAAGAAGAGGAAGAGGGAGGCAGGTGAGAAGAGGAGGGAGACAGAAGGATCGAAGCAGAGAAAGAACGAAAAAAAAGAGGGAAGAGAGAGAGATAGTGGTAGAGGGGTGGTGACCTGTGCCCTATCCTACAACAGAGGTAGCCGCCCTGGCATCTGCAGGCACAGCAGGCATCAGATGACATGCTACACAACTCGCAGGCTGTGACTGAAGTAGATTGGACCAGTACATTCATGCTGAGTCGTGGGGGAGAGAGTCCGCTGTCAGATAGTGACTCTGTGTCAAATGAAAACAGAAGATAAGCTGAACGGACGTCCAGTCTGAATCAGTCTGAATCACAACAGAAATGACTATGAACCAAATCCAGGCAGGCGCTGCTGTGAAATGGGACCGACTTTGAGTCAAAAACCCACGCAGGCTCGATGAGAGATCGAACAGAACAACCTGACTCACACAGATTCAATTAATGCTGATGAGACTGACACAGTGGACCCCACAGAGAATCTTTCTTTCTGAGCCTAATTCTCCACTCTGTCATGTGAATCATGTACAGCATAAGCATATTTGACTCCAGCTGATGTGTGCTGACAAGTAAATGCCCATAGTGTGAATGTTAAATCTACAACTGTGCTTCCATCATCCATGTGTAAATTTCATGCTGTGTATGTGTGCGCATTCTTCCCTACTTGATGATGACATAACTGGAATTCAACAGAGGTCAAGCGTTGTCCATAGCCAACTTCTGGCCTTCATATAAGATAATGAGTGAGGTAGTTACATCACCAGAGATACACACATGTGAGCACACATATATGATCTCAGGCGTATTACATGAATTCAAATCAAGCACCTGTCAAACAGGTTTATGCAATTCAAAGTCAATGAAAAGCTTCTACAGAGATTTAATGTTATGAGCATTAAATAACATTAAAAAAGATTTTTGAAACAACTAAAAAAAGACCTGAGACTCATTTTTGGTAACGTATATAAATGGAGATTTCAAAAAAGTCACTACTGTGCTACGTCTTTAGACAGAGAGCTTGTACAAGTTGTGATTAGTAGCTGTTCAGTCCAGATTCTTTGAAACACATCCATCAGTCTATTGTAAAAGCAGCATTCGGGTCAAGTAGAGCAAGAGTTTAGTGAGATCTGTCCTGTTATCACCAGCTTTATTTAACCAGTCTGTCTCTTCTCTAGTCACAGAAACCAGAATTAAATTATTCAAATGTATTATTTGTGTTAAGAAAATTTAATTGTGTCTAAAGGTAGTGGCTGTGAATTAGATGACGATGATAGAGATGGCTGCTCACTAACCGGTTGGTGGTTCAATCCTCAGATCCTCCTGTGCACATGTCCTTGAACTAGACACTGAATGCTAAAGCGTGTGTCCCGCATTATTTGCCCCACAGGCTCAATAGAAGCATTAAAAAAAACAGCAGACTAAACTTAATCATGTGCTTTAAACACTCATCCTCCTACAGGGGAAGACCCGCATGGTGTCGAAAGTGTGTTAAAGGTGAGGAAAAACATTTGTTATAATAGTGAAAAGGCTCAGAAAATACATTTTGCATTTACAGGTCACTGCATGTCCCAATATTTTTTTAAGTGCAACACTTAAACTCAAGGGTTGGGGAGAAGTGGATTATGTTGGTCCCTGCTGTTGTTCAGAACATAAGTGAAACACTTCCATTACTACCAGGCTAGAGAATACGTTTGGAGTTCTGCCTATTTTCACACCTTACCACCAATTTTCTTTTTTTGGAAGTCACAAAAAAAGGTAAATAGAGATCCAACTTTCTAAAATATGGCTTTCCCCCATTTTCAGATTGGCCAAAACAGCACCTCTAAAAAAAAACATGTAGCCAGCTTAAAGGGTGCCAAATAAACTATTAGTCTTCGGAGGTATATAAAAGATAACACCTGTGTTTTTAGCAAGTGATACATGTTTTCTGAAGACAGACAAATCAGAACAATGAGAGCACACCTTGACTACACTTTCCCTTTTTTTTGGCTGAGTATACTGTCCTCAAATGCCCAGTGGATCAATACTGACACAGACATCAGATATTTCTTATTTCTAGCTTTGAAAAGGTTTGTTGTGTCATCAGTGCTGATGAAAACATCTAAATTTAAAAACTGGCATTCCCCTTTCATTGCTGATGAGCCATTGTGGTCTTGATTGGCTCCAGATGTCTGTTTTTTTTAGCCTTGTTGTCATTTTCTATGGGTGGTCACTGTGGTGCATGAACACATCGTGGAAGAATACTGGTTTGTGGCCAGACAGACATGCAAGGAGCAGGTGTATGCTGTAGTGGCACAGTCCTGGTCCCCACCCCCCAGTCCTCCACAGTTTAATGACTGTGGTACAGCCCTCTACTGTGGCTTTGCCCCACCCCTCCTGCTTTTCTGAGTGTTTGAAATGTGTTAGCCAGATGTTCAGGGCTTACACCTGTAGGAGACACAGACTTTGACACGCTCTCTGTGGATCTGTGGAACACACACAGAGAGACACACATATATGTATGGCCGTGCACATGTTTGTAGATGTACATACATCCATGACTGCCAGATTGCTCGGAGATATGCCAGCAGATGGATCAGCAGATCTGAACCAACATGTAGACACACATACTGTACACAGCTCCATAGTTAACCCCTCATTTATCACCACTCACTCACCCACGGCTTGGCTCCGATGTGAATTTCAGAACGATGGTGGGCTAGCGGGGCTTCCAGTTTATGCCACCCTGGTGCTATACACCTCTCTCCCACATTTCACCCCTCCTTCACCGCCTTTTCTCTTTCGATATTGTGTGCCATTACCCTAGCGTTTTGTAACTGGAGGCCGTCTGTCTGGCTGGTGTAAGCTAATGGAGAAGAGCAAGTGTATGGAGAGGCTATAGGAGAGACAGTCTTCTTTCCTCACACGCTGCTGTCAGAAAGCATACGGGCCTGATTAACGACAACAGACACAATAGCTCTTTATGCATTCTCTCCCCACTACTGGCCCGCTGCCAACTCACCCTCAGGGAAGGAGAGGTATACAAGATGAGAGGAGAGAGTGTGTGTACGACAGAGAGTGTGAGGAAGGTGAGCTATCTAATATGCTCTGTCTGTGTGTGTGTGTATGTGTGTGTGTGTGTGTGTGTGTGTGTGTGTGAAAAAAGAGAGAGACAGAGAGGTAGGTGCAAGAGGGAGCATTCAAAAAGTGCTAAAGAGAACAATCAGATGCTGCAAATCCAATTCACAACTCTCCTATCTCCAATTCTCTCTGTGAAATACAGAGCTACTTACTGTGGTGTTTTATATCTATAATGTCTATCAACAACTCTTACAATGACCTGAATGTAAGCCCTCGTGTAAGCAGTAAAACTAGTCGGGACTGTTGTACAAAATATAATTAGGAGTCTGACGAAAATAGCCCTAAAACTTTATCTCTTTTAGGTTGTGTTTTGGGTCTCAAGTCTCGACTGATGCCGAATACTTGTGGGTGAGTGCTGGGTGTGTGTGTGTGTGTGTTTGTGCACGGCTAGCTAGCAGCTATCTCCCCTCGCTCCTAACACAGAAAGGTTGAAAACAGCCATCTTTCATCTCCTCTGCATCATCACAGTGTCTGCATTATTAATGGCCCTGATTACTGTAATCAAAAATTCTTATTTATTTGGAGGAGCTGGAGGAGGGGGAGGAGGCAGCGAGGCCTGGGCTTCTCTCTCCAGACAAAAAACCTTTGGTCTCCAGCTTTAATTTTTCAGAAATAGAGATGCTGCAGTGCCCTATCTTTCCCAAGTTCGGAGCTAAGCTAGTTAGGCGCACATAAACATGCAAATACTGAGGCAGAGATGTTCAAACTTTTTCTTTCTCGTGTTGGAGCTGATACACTTGCATACACAAACACACAGCTGAGATGCACATGCACGCACACAGAACTAACTGTCAATAATAGCACCTTAACGAAGACAATCATCTAAACATTCAGACAGCCAGACGATAAAAAGCAGAACGCACTCATCCCTTCCCTTCATCTGCTTTTGAGCTTCTTTTCCACCTCCTTTCCCTCCTTCAATAAAGTCCGTCTCCTTTCTTTCCTCATTCTCCTCCTCCCTTGCTCCCTCCACCATCCACTCCACCCTGTCTAATCTTTCCAGGCACTGCCATTTGCATGCAAATAGTCCATTACCCAGTGGCAGGGAGACACAGCCAGGAGCTCACTACTAGGTAATCAAGGACAAAAGAAGTGCAGCAGAGATACGAGAAAAGAAGGGGAGAAAAGAGAGAGAGAGTGGAGAGAGCACTGAAAGATCACAGGTGAATTAACATTGAGAATGAAAGGCACAAAGCAACTTGGTGGAACGAAAGGAAGAAAAGGAAAGGTGAGGCAAGGTGGAGAAGAAATACTGCGCAACTGGTGTGATTTTGTAACGTAAAAGTTATAAGTTATGCTGAAGACTCGAATGAGTGGAGAGCAGCTTTGAGTGTGAGGAGGATCAAAGAACACTACTGCAGCTTGTCAGCCTGTCAATCTACTGCAGGTTTATAAAGTGAAAGATTGTTATCCTGAGGAAAGGTTTTTCCCTGAATGTTTTGTCTGCAGTTTAAAAGAACAACTTGCAACAAACAGTTTGTCACTGCGGCAGTGCCCATAAAAGGGCAATTTTGTAGCATTTTTAAAAAGTACATTTCAAAGGAATTAGAGGCATACCTTGACATTTTGAATATATTTGGTTATTTTTGTCAGCGGATATTTGTCACATTAAAGAAAAAAAAAAACATCCTTCCTGCAGTTTCTGTAAATAGTACTCATATTGTAAACATTCCTCACCACAAATCCACTCCAACCGTGGACACATTTTCCTACACTGTGTTGACAAAATGGGTATTTAAAATGTCAGTGTCAAATAATGTCAATGCATCCCTTAGAAAATACACACTTATTATTAGACATATTAAGTCTCGCTAATGATCAAACCACAATGGTGCAGATTGGATTTGAATATTTGGAATATGCTTGTATATCAATCCAAGAACTGCAGAAGCAAACAGTAGATATGCTCAGCTGTGTTTGATCATCAATTAATTAATCAATAATCACAGCAATCACATTTTGCAACTCGAGATGCAAGGCAATATTTTAATATTCTTTCTCATGGTTTCGGCGAAATGCATGTTCCTGTCACTGACATTTTTACCCGTGCATATATTCTGAATTAACATAACTATTTTTTTCCACAAAACAGCTCCTTTTGAGCAAGAGTGAAGGAGCACTGCAACAGGAAATGTTTGCATGTAAAAGCTAGATCAGTCTATTTTGTCAGTTGCATGGAAAATAAAGATTGCTTCCGAATTAAGAAAAGACTGCAAACAGATGATGACATCTCGGGGAAATATCTTAAGATGTTAGGGATTGCAGTCTTGCACATCCATCCATCTGTCCTTCTACATCACCTGTTGGTATAACATATAAAACCTTCTACATAACCTCTTGCATCTCTTTTGTTCCACTTCCACATGTCTGTATCACCCGATACTTTGTCTAACATTCAATGCCTGCCTCGTTTTCTCTCAATAGATGTTTGAAGTAACTAAACTTCTTCTTATGGGAGAAGAAGCGCAGGAACGTCAAAGGAAATGAGTCCCCCCTGCCACCGCTACCTCCGAGCCCCTCCTGTCCCCCCCCTCCTCCTCTCTGCGAAGCGGTTGATTGCGGCCCGTTTGATGTCCTAAACGCGGCGTGCTAAGATTTGCTCTCTGTTCCTCGCTGAGCCTGTTTGAAGCTCTGCATGAGCGACACACATTTTCGACGTTACACTCTGCTAAACCGGGCAATTATTTTTTTCCCCCCTTTTTTATGTTCGGCTTTGGAATCGCAGAGCATAAGGAGGTGGTAGAGGAGAGAGACAGGGAGTGATGACTTGCACCCACACATTCCTCTAACTAAGACGTAAATATGCGTGGTGCAAAGACCTTTCTTCTAAGACAGGCGCTTTACTGTTTCCTAAACTTTTTTCTTTTTTTCTGTCACAAGCATTACCAAAATTACACCTCCTGCAGATTTCACCAGCATGCATCTATTAGGACCCATATATTAGTGTCAGTAGTGCTTGGTTGAACCTGCCTCAACCACCTCTCAGCACCTCTAAGCACTTTCATAAGCATCCTGTGTCTGTCGTGGGAATATAAAAGAGTCCTCCGTGATACAAGTTGCTGTAAAGGGGTTTATTCATTGTACGAAGAGCTTCTGAAACTGCTCCAGGCTTGCTTCTTTCTACACCCACCACAGCATCTCCAAGACAGTGGCTTGGAAGAAAAAAAGCTCCAGCCTTGGACCTGCTCCTCACCCACCCACTCATCTCTATGTGAAGCAAGGTCACCACTTATGTAGGTTTATCATTTCACAGACTTGCATTTGACACTGCAGAGCTTTCTCAGACTGAGATAACTGCTTTGGCTGCAGGTTCAGCTTGGTGTGCTGTGACACATTGGTAACATATGTAAACACACGGACTCACATGCACACACCAAGCGTACATACACACAGAGACACTTCTCTCAGAGCTTGGCCTGCGCCCAGCACTGCACTCCCCTTTTATGACCCTTGCTTTATGGTTTATTTAAAAAGTAACAGTCCCTTTATAGGTCATTAAAGCAGAAATAAAAGACAGCAGACGGCCTGCAGTGGATAGAGGAGTGAGCAGACGCCAGCCAGATTGGGTTGAAACACTCACACATGTACATACAGACACACGCAAGCATATGCAACAGTGCATCCAAGGCCAAGGGTTATGACCCTTTTGGCAAGAGTGGATGGTGGCACATCATCTCTTTACAGATCATTGCTGTGGCTGTATATTGTGCAATGACAAAGTGTAGTGACAAATTACTGCACATATGTACATATGCAGTGATAAACAGAAAGATTAATTACACAATACAATACATGTAAATGCACAGCTAATACAAATACAAAGACACACACATATAGTCAAGAGGGTACTCACAACAGACATTCTGGCGTGCATGATTCACATGTAATTTCATCCTTTTAGGTTGTCTCCCACCCCTCTCACACACTTACCCTCGTCTCATTCACACACTCTTTGACCTGTGCATGATGGCAAAATGGGCATTATTAACTGTACAGAAATGTCAGCTGAGAATAATGGCTGAAATGTAATTACTGAACAAATGTGGTCCATAGAGAGACGAGTAAGACAGAGAGGAAAGGAAAGGAGAGAGAGAGAGAGAGAGAGAGAGAGAGAGATGAAAAAAAACATACAAATGTGTTTATGCAGTATACTCGAATTGTATGACTCTTAGTGTGTTTTTTTAATTTTATATAAAGCTACGCTATTTTGTGCATACATGTGCATCAGTCAAAGTTTATGTCCTACAATAATTATATTTATATGTCCAAAAATAAAAGCACTCTGTTTATTTATGTGCATTATGGTCACACAACACATATGTCCAAATAGCATACAGCTATATTACCACATGCAATCAGCTAAATGATTGATTGTGACTCTACAGCGCCATTAGAAGTGCTCGTGTGTCTTTGTGGCATCATTAATCTTAATGCATATCTTTGGTGAAATACATCTATAATACAGATATTTGCAACTCAGATTTGACAACTACAGGACGTTTGTGACAGGAAGTATTGAGAATAATTGAGCATTAGTTTGTATGGTAACCGTTAGTTCTGCCTCAGACATTTTCTGACTATTAATAAATCTCTCAGTGTAATGTCCTTGGACTGTCGTGTGAAGAATGGCTGTGTGCATACTGTACATGTGTAATTGCATATGAGACAAATACAAAAGAAGAGACAGTGACAGTGAGTGGGTGTGTACATGTTACATGTAACATTGTAAGATGGTGTGCAGAATGTCTGCATGTGTGATAAGTGTTTGCTCATAAATATAATCTGAGCTCAAGACTGGGGCCAATAGTCGTCTTTTGAGCCATTTTTAGCTACATTGTTCTTATGGAAAAAGTTACTCTGGAAACCTGGTTTGCTAATGCTGTATTGTGTGTGAAATCTGCGATGTGTGTGTGCGATAACACACACAGTGTGTGTCATCAAATGCACATGTGGACCATTTTGAAATCGTTTGCTTTCAGGAACAGGGTTGCAGCAGTCATCCTCTCTCCCTCTCTCTCTCTCTCTCTATCAGCTCATCTCTTCCTCATCTAACCGACCATAGAAAGAGAGAAAGAGGGCGCACAGAGCGAGGCCATAGTCTTATTAGCGATAATGAGAGAGAGCCACTCTGCCAATTTACATCCGTAATCTGATATTAGCTCCTGCCACCCGTACTAAGAGAGCACATACACACAGATGTAGACAGGCGCGCACACATTTGCAGGCAGCCATAAACACACACATCTGAAATTAGATATTCATATTCAGGGGAAAAAAAGAGCAGAAATGCTTTTGGGTGAAAACTACGATACTCCATGAGAACAAAGGAAATGTGCTCTAAACACAAGAAGCATCAAAATATATACTAGACAGATGGTAGAAGTTAGTAAAGCTTAGTCACTAACTAGATAATTATCGTCTTTTCACAATGCAACTAGAGTGTATTTTCAGTAATAATTGTATTTTAACTAGTGTGTATCCTAGCTTTCCAACAGATTTGTGTATTTCCTTAATTTCATTGTTTAATTCTTCAATGCATTCTGTCCTGCTGCTCTATTATAGACTTTACATATACCTAATACTAAACATTTCCAGTTGAAAATGACTTATTTTTTATGTAACAGTACTGCATTTTTGGATTATAACCAGTTGGGTTTTGTAAGAGTCAGAGATTTTGAACAACACAGGCATGTATGAAATGTTCAACTGAAAGAAGTGTTGACTTCTTTTCATATTTTGATTAAGGACCATTATCAGCTAAAAACATCAGATCTTTACACTAAGACGACTAATCACAATCCCAGGCCCTGTCAAAAACTCACAGGTTGTTATGAAAAATAATGATTTATACATTTTGATATGTTTGAGAATTGACTCCCCTACATGAGTGGGTGTTATAGCATAAGTCTTTAACGTAAATGTGTCTTGTTTCACATGAAGCCTACTATATGTGGGTGGGAGGTTCAGAGTGAGGAAACCCTTCATCAGCCTGTTTCTTTATCAAAAACATGACAGATCCAAGAAAAAAAAGCTGATTATCTCAAACAAACACCAAAGAACTCCATGTTCATGAATATTCCATCTACTCAGGAGAAACAAACCTCTCAATTTCTCTCAATCCCTTGCACTTCTTTTGTATCCTAACCAGAACCAACTAATTGTCGTAAGCACTTAAGCATGTATTGCAGGATCCCTACCACTTAACCACAGGCTAGAATGTGATTTGTGGTCAGCTGTGGGGGTGACAGAGCATTATGCAGGCTATAGGGGATGCCTTTTAACTGTAGCATCACACGCCTTACCATCCAATCACGTATGGCTGCTATAGACACTGCACAGCATAATCTATTAACAGGACAACAGGACTTAGCCTTATATCTAATGTGCTCAGTTCTCTATCCCCCAAAAAGCATATTTTTCTTAATGTAAATGAAGTGGAATTTTCAATACTTCAAATAAGGCAAATGAGGCAACAGATATACAATTACAATGAGTCATAGATTAATGTCTTACTGAAGAAAAGCACTGAGCCAGTATGTAAAACGCGTAATAGCTACTTGCAATTTCGTGTTTTGTATACATGTTCTTGATGTTGTGTCTCTGGGTATTTTAATCTTAAGTGCAGCCACTCTGTCTGCTCATCTTTAAAATGAGTTTAATTGTTTAAACTGGTTTATTTGTTAAAATATACTGTATTTCAAAATGAAATATGTATTATGTTTGTGCAGGTAAAATTGTGCTTATTTAATGGTCAACCATCTGTCTACCATCTAAACATGCTACTTCTTGTATGTAACCTGTATATAGAGGCCAGTAGTCCAATCTGTTACTGCTTTGTCATGGATTAAGAACAGTAAAGAGCTGCTCACATCAATATGACTGCACTGTGAGCATTCTGTTTTTTCTCCAAGGCTGTGACGGTATTTGTATCTTTCTTTATGATAACATGTTGCCAAACTGACTACAAAATGCACAAAGGAATGTGTGAAGCTGAATTAAGACTATTACTCCATTATAGACAATTCACAAGCAAATAACAAGAAACTACTTTTTTTCAATCAATTAACTGTTAACTTGTCACTTGGCAAATACAACCTAGTTCCAGCTTCTCAAATGTGAGGATGTGCCACTTCTCTCTGTCAAATGTTTTTCTTCGCAAAAAAAAACATATTCACAAAACATCCTAATGCTAAAAGTAGCATTTGAATTAGACAGATTAGGAGAAACGTGTTAAAATAAGGAGATTTCTAGGAAAATGAAGGGTTTCATGGTGCTGTGGAGGACCACGGATGTATCTTTATTTTCATAACTAAAGAAGATCCTTTTCATCCAAGGCAGCACAAATCTTGGAGGTATTCCAGTATCCTGTCAGATTCATCTCTTTGCATTTATTTTAGACTATATGTAAATACGATATATGTGGACAAAACGTCAAGTCATCCATCAGCTTGCTGAGTCAGAGTCTGGCTCTAAATTGGAATATCCATCATGTGAGAGAGAAAAGCGCATTAATTGGATTTAAAACAAATATTGTGAGCTTTGAAGGTGCATAACTTTTGGGCTCTTGCTCAAACAAAAGAACACAACCGGCTGAACTTGTGTCATTTTAATTACATTCAAGCTATACAAGCTGTTCCTTTTTTCTCTTATATGAATGTCACAGCTTGGAATAACCCTAGAGACTTTCCAGCCTTTCGATATTCTCGTCTCACTGGTTTTAATATAAACCAAGACCCTTAAAATGTGTCTTAATCTAACCCTCTCCTTCTACAGTATCCTTTTAGCATTAGCTTTATCTGTATTAACCTTACTTACCGACAAAAGCCTCTCACCTCGAAATGTGAAAATATAGCCACCATGAGCATAGTGTGTGCACTGCATTTTCTGTTAGACCAAAGGCGACTTCTACTTCTCCCTTTCAGTATTGTGTATACCACCTTCCCTGCACACTGCCAATGTACTGTACCACATACTTTCTCACCAATTACCTGTCTGTAGCTCTCCGTCTGTGTCGTGTGATAGAGAGAGAGGGTGAGAGGAAAGTGAGGATGTGTCTACGTGTGCGTTTATTTGTGAGCGTACCTGCACACGGGAGTGCATGTTCGTGTTTGTTGTGTGTGTGCGTGTGTGTGTGTGTGCGCGCGCGCGTGTGTGAGAGAGAGGATGTGGGTCCACGTCTCATTCTTCTGCCTCTGTTTCCCCTCCGGATCTCATGTATAATTTATAAGCCACTCATGAATATGCTAATTAGCCGGCATGCAGGGAGAGGTGAGAGGGCTTCCCCTGTTCTATTCTTACATTCGTCTGATGAGAAAGAGAATGAGAGAGGGATGGAAAAGAGAGACAGAGAGACAGAGAGCGGGATACGGGTGGAGAAACTGGGAAAGTGTGTGCTGCTGCTGGAAAGGGAATAAGTGAAAGAGGGGATAAGACGAAGGGCAAGAAGGAAAACACTGGAAGGAGAGTGTGGAAATACATTTATGAAATCCCTGGCGTTCGACAAATAAGCATTGTGGCAATATGGACGGTGGCGAGCCCCTGTTGTGCTATATTGTGTTGGAGACAAATGAATCACCCATGCTGAGGGAACGTGGAGAGGCAAAATTGGAAGAGGTAGTGAGAGGAATGGGGAGATGAGAGGGAAAAAAGGGAGAAATAGTTGTCATTGTTCCATCAGCATTTCAGTCATGTTTTTGAACGGCTAGACAGGCAGGCAAATAGTACTGTTATTCCAGTTTCAATTTCTTCTCCCATAAATAGATGATATGTGCCAAGTTTCTGAAGAGAGGGTGAAAAACACCCTTCTGAGTATGATTCTAGACAAAGGCAAGAAGGAGGGTGATGCAAGCTCCTAGCACTAATCAGATAAACTGAAGAAAAAAAGAGGTAGAAGGTAGAGAGATTAATCCAATAGCTAACAAACTACCAAACTAAACATCAAACATTTCGTCTTCAAAGTTGCATAACATGAAAAACCTTTTAAACCACATCAAAACCCTCACAGACAGCTGAGGGAAGATCTCACTCTCCTTTCTTCTCTCTCTCTCTCTCTGTCTGTCTGACACTCATCCTCTCTTACTCTCTTCTCTCTCGCGCATGTGTGCGCCCGCTCTCCTCTTCCATCTCCCATCTCCCCTCTGGAGTTCAATCGTGAGGAGTGAGTCTCGTGTGAAATAGTGCATGACATGCAATGTCTGCATGTGCGTTTGTACACGCACGCCAGTGAGTGCACAGTGTTTGCATGAATGCATACAGTTAGTTGAGGGTGTGTACTACATGTGTGTTTGAGGGAGTTCATGATTGTGTGTGTGTTTGTGTCTTCCCTCCTGGCACCCTCTGGGTAGAGAGCATTCCAGCGGGCAGCTGATGATTCAGCATCTGTCGCCCTGCTTATGTAAGAGAGCAGACACAGGACACAGCCTGGATGGCTGACTGAGCTAACTCACAGACTGGCTGAGGTAACTGACTGGCTTGATGAATGACTTGATTATAAACAAACAGAATGATTTACTGACTTGATTTAATAGCAGACTTGTCTAACTTTAAAGTTAATGAAACTTAAAAAAATCAGAAACATAACTATTTCCAACAATACACAAATATTTTTAAATTCAAATCATCATGAAAAACTCACACATTGGATGACTACAGACAACATCAATAGGACGCACAAGATAAAGTGAATTTTAGACATGGTGCATTTGCATAGTGGGACTCTATGCATGGGTTGCCTCACTAAGGCATGGGTTTACATACATTTGTCACACACAAAAATAGTAAAAAATGAAAGGTTTTTATAATTTTCCACACTAAATAAGTGTTTTACTTTTATTACCTGTTTACTCAGGTTTCTTTTGTCTAGTTTTAGGACTTATATGTAAATAGGATCATGTTTCAGGCCATATTTATGCAGAAACTGAGAAAATGTGCAACTGTACAAAGTAAATGGAGAGATGTGATTAGACATAACTACCTTGGGTGCTGTGAAATGATGCATAGATTAGCCCAAGTGGGTTGAAAATGTTTTAACTTGAGTGAAAAATTATTCCAGGACGTAATGAATTGGCTTCATCAATATATGAATGCATGAGGGAAAAGGAGAGAGACTCAACGGAAACAACTGGAGTTTCTGGCGAGTTCTTTATTCATTCAGAGGCTGAGCTGAACACAAAAACACAAGCATGCTCCCACACATACAGTTAGTGCATCTATTGCTAGCAAGCTTTTACAGCTGCAGAGCTGTGTCCTGGTACAACACATATGATATCGTCCATGCTCCTCTCTCTGTTGGCTCCTGCTTTTCTTGTCCTTTGCTAGACTATCAGTTATCAAATAAAAAAAGGCAAAAAAATATTTTAAAAAACACCCACACAGCTAGAAAGTCCAGAAACCCAGTGAGAATTATTTCTCATATATGTTTATCTTGCTGAATGCAGAAGCCTAGAAAACTATGGCAAAAAACACAAAAATGGTAAAATTGCAAAGGAGCAGAGAGAACTGGAGGAGAAAGAGCTTCATAAGATTCAGATGGACTCCAGATACAGTAAGCCGTGATTCTGCACTGAATCCCTAACTGGATTATAAAATAATACCCTCTCCCTCATGAAAGACCACATTATTTTACAGTTTTCTTTGGGGATTTCTTTCCCAGCTGTGATGTTCTAATTCCAGTAGCAAAATTAAACATGTTTAAAATAAACTTAATGAGGACTATTATTGAAAAAAACTACTCCTAAAACACCACACACTGTAATATTTTATCTCCCATTGGTCAACACCAGCTGTTTATAAACAGAAACAGACTTGATCAAACCCGGTCCACAGATCTAAATCTAATATTCGTCCCTGTCTTTACTGACTATATAGTTGACTCACAGGATTGGTGATGCTGACCAACTAACTAGTCATCACCCTGACATGACAGCTGTCAGGCTAATTGACTCAGTGACTAACTGGACAGCTGACTGGAGCTAGATAACTGATGGGTACGCTGGCTATCAGTCTGACTGGCTGGCTGGTGTCAGGCCAGGAAGAAAGAGAGAGAAAAGAGGGAGAGCACAGAAGCAAAACCAGAGTTCATTACAGTAAACCTGGAGAGGCAGTAGTGACAGACAGAGTGCAAAGACGGGAAGAAATTGAGAGTGACATGAATACTCTGAGCCCGAATGCAAATAGACGCGGTTACCTAGATGGCCTGCTACTCATACAGACGCATCAGAATACAATCACAAATAGACCCCGTCCGCTCGTAAAAACACACACATGTACAGGTGCACATGTACACTGTGTGTGATGCTTGCTCAAACCGAAGGCGGTCTTAGCTGGGAGAACAGAGGGCAGACTGGACAAAGTTATGGATGTGAGTCTTGAAAGTGAAAAGTGAGAGTGGAAAGAAACATTAATAAAGAATCATGAAGCAAACTGAAAAGAGGAGATTCTGTTTAGCAGAGTGACCTTCAGTGTAGGGCTGCAGTGGAGATCTAACTCTGGGAGGCATGGATGTCTTGGTAAAGTCACTCCTACACAGGGTTCACTGGCAGACAGGGTCGGGCCAAACAAACATGCACGCTCACAGAACCACCTCACACCCAGATCCAGGCTGTAGCAGACACTCCGCCAATAGATTTGAGGTGCAATAACACCCAATGTGAGTGGGTTTCTCTCACCGTTTTAAAAAAAGAACACACCGCCAACAGCACATGCACACACGCACACACTGTGCTCTCCAATTCACACAT
The DNA here is from genome assembly GCA_034779795.1 of Ctenopoma multispine. Taxonomy (NCBI): domain Eukaryota; kingdom Metazoa; phylum Chordata; class Actinopteri; order Anabantiformes; family Anabantidae; genus Ctenopoma; species Ctenopoma multispine. Next base: position 7,083,862 of record JAUYWH010000008.1, on the reverse strand, counting down.
CTCACTTTAGTGGCCACAGACAGAGAGAGGAGGAGGACTGAAAGTGGAGGAGAAGGAGGGGATGACAGCGGGAGTGAGAGAGAGAGAGCAAGAGAGGTGTCGCCCCTCCTCACTGATCCCTTATGCTAAGAGGAATTTGCATACATTTTTAATCAAAGCAAATTAGATCATAACCAAATTAAATCACGCTTTCTAGCCGCTCCCATCTCTGTCTGCCTCCTGTTCCATCCACCCACCTATTCCTCATCATTTAATTATAGTCACTAATAGGTATAGTTAAAGAAAAAAAAAAAACTGTGCACGCATATGGAGCTAATTGACAAAGAATATATGTGTAATGTTTCTTTGATGCTGTTAAACTGAATATTTCCATCCATCTAGTAAGAATAAAACACAGAAGCTGGATTTCAGCACATAGTAGGCAAAACAAATTTTCATATTGGCTGCTGGTATACATCTGCCTTGGCAACGTTCAGTGGCTTTGCTACTGTTACTGTCAAACATGTACCGACAAGTACATAGCAATAAATCAAATGAAAACACACACAAGCAAGCACACACGTTGGCTAACAAAATGATCACCCACCACAGAAACTAGACACCTCCTCCCACATTCCTCTCCACACCCTATGCTGCTAAACAGATTGGTATCGGCCCCCACTGCTAGCTTTTGCCCATTACACAATGACTTCCTATTGTTGTCCGATAACTCAATCATAACCCTATTACAGGCAATCATCATGAGGTCCACCTTCACTGGCCCAAACACTCTTTGTCACAAACACAATTTGTCACGATTTCTTCCTTGACAAAAAATAAATCCTCACACACAAACATAATTGCGCACACATGTGTGTGTACTGGCACACACACACACACACACACACACACACATCAATGTGTCTGCACAAATACACACACATACAGGAGCATGCATGTGCATATTAAAGTGCTCTTTTTCTTTCTTTCTCTGCCACACACACAAGCACGTGGGCACACAAAAAGTGCCCGCAGGCCTATTTGAGATGCAGACTCCCATGTCCCAGTAAATGATATTAAAAGTCATATCATGAATAAATCAGTAGGCATGGCCCTAATGTCTCCTCCATGACACATTCACATACAGTAGACAGCAGAGAGAGAGAAGACAGAGAGAAAGATGCCATCGTGTAGACCATAATGCATACAAACACACACAGACACACACATACAGTACTATAATGCACTGTAAACCAGGGCTGCAACTAATACTGATTTTCAGTGTTTATCGAGCTGCAAATTATTTCTTCAAATGATAAATAATTTGTGTGATCTATAAATCAGATGTCTATAAATCATTTCTCATTTCTGAAGCTATCAGAGCTTCTTGAAGTAAAGATGACATCTTTAAATTGCTTATTTTGCGGTCTACAACACCAAAGATGTTTAGTTTACTGTAGATAAGATAAAGTAGAAAATTCTCACATCTGACTGACAGACTGCTTAAAAATGACTTAAGCAATTTATCAATTATTAATATAGTTAATTAACAGTGAACATTTTCCTAATCAAGTAATTGATGAACTGTTTCAGCTGTGCTATAAACACACACACACACACACACTCTTCTATGCATGCCAAAGTTCTCTCTGTGCTTTATTAGACTGAAACAGCACGTTCTTATAAAGTTTTTAAGTTATTTAAACTTTCTATTGTAAATTTAAATAAATTCTTCTACATTACTCACAGCTCTCACTTACTTAGAATAATGCACAAAAAAACATATTACTGATCTGTTTCTTTTGATGTGCACACATTTTATCTGATGTGTAGAGATTACACATATGTTTTCATTTGCATGCTGTGAGTTTTGAAGTGTCACATTAAGCATTCATTTAAACACGTAGGCTGGACCAGGCAATCAAGGTGTATCAAGCCAAAAAGAGTCTGCAAATAAACCTCATGCAACCTCATATTTATCAGCCTCATACATAAGCGAGCAGAGTAAAATGCTGTACGAGTTCCAGTATTAAACACACACGTTTCTATGACTGAAGCCCGTTGAAATCGTTCCTGACCGGAGCAGGGACAGCTCTTCACTGACAGGTCAGACTCACCTGGAGACGGTGCCTGCAGCTTTACGCCATTTAAGTTCCATTAGGATGAAGTTCATGTAACCACTTTTGGCCCATTTCAGTCCTGACCTGAGGGAGAAATGTGAGACATAAATCCTCAGGCTATAAACGGTAGTTTCCGCAGTATGTTTAACGGTGCACAAACACGGAGGAGACGTTGTAGATTAAAGCAAAAATGCTTAACTCAGGACATTTTAAATTTGAGCACGTAAACGCTGTTTATGCTTACAGAACTGATTAGTATAATGTTTTTGTGAACAACACCTAAGAGGCTAATAGTAGTAGGAAACAACAAAGATAACCTGAGGGTTGAAATGTTTAATCCGAGTTTTTTTTCTCTGTCTTTCATTATTACAATTTGACGATGGTGAGATGCTGCCACACTGCTTTAACTGAACTAGCTTACCTCTCATTCAAGGTTGGTTTAATCAACATTTAACCTTGTATAAGCACTAAATGATGACGTTGTTGCTGACTTTAGCTGCATCGAGTCTATTACCTGTCCAGCACATGTCGTGACGACTCTACCTTTAAAGGGGAAACCAGTTGCATATGGCTACTTCACGGAGCCTGGGAATCTGGATTATTCCCACCGAACACACAGTCAGGTCCACTGACAGCTAAAAATCTGCAATAAGAATGTGTCAATTAATCAGTTACTTGACCGACTAATTTGAATTGTTGCAATGCAACACATTCCTTAGTATCAGCTTCTCAAATGTGAAAATACGCTGCGTTTTAGTTTAGTTTAGACAAAACTAAGTAGAATTCAGCTGGTGTCAGAGGAAAAATTCAGTTAGTTTTCAGCACCTTCAGTTTTCGTATATATTGTATTCAATGTTTAACAGTTGATGTTGATTGTTTTGATGAAATCACTTGTTTCCTTTGTCAACGCATATGTGGTGTTATAAAACGTAACCCTGTACTATATGTTTTTATTTCAGGAAATATTGCATTTACTAATTCTATCGGTGTCATAATAGCAAAAGGCCAAGTACTGGTATACTGACCAAGTATAACACATTGTAGGTCAATTTCTATGTGTAACAGTTACAGAATCTTGCAGCAAATATCTGAACGCTTTTACAATGAATTTGACAGAAGAAGTGGAGGGGTCCATTGGGAGATATGTGTACTGTATGCTAAGATGTGTGTGTGTGTGTGTGTGTGTGTGTGTGTGTGTGTGTGTGTGTGTGTGTGTGAAAGAGAAACAGTGTTGATTGGCGCAGAGAGCAGGGAGTCGGCTGATGGGCAAAGGCATGCTGCCTGCAGGTTCAATCTGCCCGCGAGTCAGGCATCAAACTTTCACATCCACACATCAATTATTCAGAGCCCTGCATTGTCAGAGTGTTAGCATGCTACAGTGGCAGACGACAGACCTGGGTGAGGAGCGAGGATCGAATCGGAGGACAGAAAAGGGAGGGAGGGAGAAGGAAGGACCACTGAGGAAAGACACTGATGATTTGAGAGACGGTGGGAGTGACTGTGGCCTGTAGGAAAGAAGACACAAGTGAGGCAGGAGAATGAAGAAAGGAATCTGGGGTCTAAAGAAGAAGTCAGTAAAATAGAAGAAAGTAAAGATGAGTGGCTTTTTGAAGCACTGTATATAAACTGTAGTTACTCTATATATCACTTTCAAAGGGAGAAATTACAATGTAGTCTATATAATTTTGACTGTACTATATAATATGATATAAGTACATTAGTAGTCATTAGCATAAAAAAAACATCAGTGTCACATAAGTTACAAAACCTGTTGTAAACCAAATCTCTCTGGAAATGAAATGACACCAAGGTACTAGGACACAGAGAAACTATACCCACAATACAGCAGAGATCCCAATTCAGCTCTCAGACTACACTGTATATGACTTGGTTGTGTGTTTGCAATCTGTTTGTGAATAAACCTGCAACGAAAACCACAATGTGCCAGTGGAGCTTCTGGCAAATCCTGCTATATATTTCAGTAGGGGCAACAGCAGGTCAGTTGGTAGGGCAGTTTTCTACAAACCCCAGGGTTTGTGGTTCAACTCCCAGTTTCCCCGTCATATATTGAAGTGTCCCTGGAAAAGACACTGAACCCTGAACCCTTGGCACGATAAAGGGGCTGCCTGTCCTCGAGAATTTTCCCAAGGGGATTAATAAAGTTTCAATTATTATTATTGTTTTTGTTGTAAAAAATGTCTGTCTGTGTTGTTTCAATGTTTCTGTTAAAGCACTAGTTGTATGTTATGAACAACTGTATTTCCTAATCTCAGGGTATTTAGAAAATGTTCGGTTAATGTTTAAAGGGAGATGGTACTCCAGTAAAAAAATTATTAATGTATCATAGTTAGGCAATCTCTGGCAGCTGTAAAACTATGACACGTGCGAAAGAGAGAGTTAGGTGAGGTAGTACTTTGTGGAAGTTCACAGGAGGTGGAGGCTGCAGTTGATGGATGGGTCAGAAAACAACAGAATGTTTACTCACAGGATACTGATGTTTGATTCCAGTAAGTATATGGTAGCTTAACAGATGCACTCATTTCCTAAACATTTAGCTTATTTCAGACATACTCCCACAGTCCACACATGCATGTGTTTTTACTTATGTTGCCTAAATAAACCTCTGGATTCTGTTGGGATGTAAACTGGGATTGATTGACATTAGTTGCCCCCTTACTCTGATGTCATTCCCACTGGTTCATAGAGGTTCATCACATAAAGTGATTCACAGAACAGATCCACCGAGCTTCAACAAGGAGCAAGAGGTCTAATCAGCCAGGGTAATTAAAAACTCCTGTGTGGGTGTGCAAGGTCTTTAAGGCGAATTAAGTTTTCTAACGACTCTGTTGTATATTCAAGGTGCTTTTCATCTTGAGCATGGTCATGTTCAAAATAAATAAAGGTATTTACCGATGTGATTTGCTTTTCTTTAATGCAGTGGATACAGCATACTGGAAGAGAAACAAAGAAAGAAATGTACATAAACAACATGCTTGAAAGATTAGGAAAAAGAAAAGAAATACAAGAGCAAGACAAATAGGAAGAAATAATAGATAATACACACTGAAGTAATACCATCACATCAAGTAGCCTACTTTCCTTTGTCTTTCTGTTGCCATCGATACCCTTCTCCCATGCCCTGACTTTCTACAGTAGCTCACTTCACTGATTTACTCACACTCACCTGTAAAAAAAAGTATGGCAGATTGGAACTCTCACAAATTATAATGTGACATTTGGTGGAAAATGCATTGCAGATGCTGATGAGGGAGATAATGAGATTTAAAGGGGCTTAACACCGCTGGAGTGAGGCAGAATGGCTTTCCACAGCTCTACAGCTGACTGCATGGCTGACCCTGATGTCAGCTTATGTCACTTATCATTTGGAAAAGGGCAAAATTGAGTAGGGGTATTCCATTGAAACTAAGATCTCTTATTCCTAGACAGAGCGAGCCGCTTCAAATGAGCTACACCCAGGATTGTTCCACTCTACAGTTTTAGTACAATGCCAGGCTTTTCAGCTGATCATGCACAAACACGTATGTACTCTAACAGTCAAGTGCATCTGTACATGAGCGCACACACAACATGCGCTCGCACGCACTCACGCTGAGCTAAAATTTCCCACTTGTGTGTGAGCCAGCAATTGGAGAGAGCAGGAAAACAACTGACAGCCAAGGCAAAGTGCTGATGGTAAGCAACATTCTCCTGGAATTCTCGAAAGCCAGGAAAGGAGGGAATGCATCTGTGTGTGTGTGTGTGCGTGTGCCAGAGATACAGATACTCGGGCACAGCTTTACAATTCTAATATTGATTTTTTTTTTTACCACTTCTTAAGATACATTTATTGACATTTTTCTTTAATGTTAATATGAAGTTAATGCCCATTTAAATGGAATTAAATTGACTAGACAGAATTTATTTGAACTTAATTTAATTTTACTGAAGGGAAATAAGTAGAAAAATATACTGCGAATGAGAGCACAAGAGTAAATGAGTAGAATTTAGATTAAAAAAAGACAGATGTTAGTGAGTAAGTGAGTGACGGAGTAAAAGAGAGGAAGAAAGAGTTTAGATTTAATGTTATACTGTAATTCCCCATTGAATGTGGTCTTGGTGTGCTTGGTGTGGATCCCTAAAAATAACCACAGTGGCAATAGGCTTCCATTCGTCCTCTACCCTTGGCCTTTAAACATCTCCTCTGCAGCTGCAGGGCAAGTTAGTGACCTCTCCAATCCCTGTACTTCTTTTAAAGACAAACGCACCGATGAAAATAGGTTCGTATAATTACACTTGTGAAGACCTTCACAGACTAACCTCTAAACCCGACCTCCGCCTTCTGTACTACACATGACTACTGTAGCGACCAGAAGACAAATGACCTTACACAAGTTTTCTCAATCCACACATAGGCAAAGTCATTATGGAGCCTTGTTGCTCATTGTACAGTTAAGAGGTCAGTGTAAGGGCCCTCTTGTACTTCTGGCCTTGATTGGTTATATCTGATTAAGTTGAAGTCAAACCAGAGAGAAAATATATATGCAGCCTATTAGGCGGCTGGAAACAAAGACTGGAAAGCAGATAGCTTGACTCTGTCCAAAGGCAACAAATTCTGCATACCAGCAAAAGCATGAAAGTCTACATGGATGCAAGCCCACTTTTTCTACTTTGCTACATAACAGCTACAGTACAGTGTATTGTTATTGCAGTATTACTGGGCGACAAGACACTGATACTCTGGGGTAACACTGATAACCCTAAGGGGATGAATAAAGTTGTTATTATTGTATAGAGTTAACTCTGGCTCACCTCTACGCACAGTTTGGGCTCTGGAACCATTCCTCTCGAGAGAGGCTGGACTTTGTTCCACTCTGGAGTT
>JAUYWH010000008.1:7046732-7074426 GCA_034779795.1 Ctenopoma multispine | reverse complement strand
AGAGGAGAGGAGAGGAGAGGAGAGGAGAGGAGAGGAGAGGAGAGGAGAGGAGAGGAGAGGAGAGGAGAGGAGAGAATGTGGAAGAGATACTATAGATGCAGATGAAAAAGCAAAAAGTTAGTTAGTTAGTTAGTTAGTTATTTTTAAGAAACTCTAAAAGTCATTCTATAACTTCTTCTTCTGTAAGATACTACTTGTCAATCATTGTACAGGGAAACACACACATTAACCACACTAACCTCTTTAAACTGTTTAACCAGAAAAGATCACGAGATGTTAAACAACCAGAGTTTTAAAGAAAGTGGTATTATCAATGACACTGTGTGTGATTCTGTTGGAGATACCATGGAGTATCATTTTTATGTCACTTGTTATTGGGGAAGAACTTATGTTCACCATTAGTAAACACAATAACAACCCACCATGCAAGATAATGCTGATTACACAGCTCATGCTTGTTAACTAGTATTAATTTTAGTACCTCAGAGTTACTGTAGCTACTTCAGAGATGACACCAATTTATATACATTTTAATAAGATGGAATTTGACATTTTATTGACATTTTAAATATTTTAATGATCTGTTCTCAACTACACCATTTGGTTTGTGTCTGCTTCTGTTTTGCAATATGTAACCTTAGACCTTTCTACAATCAAATAAGATTAAACCAAATGTTTAATTGTCATCTTTTATTTGTGAAACATTTGTAAAAATACGCTCACTGCAGAGAACTGAGAATGTGTTAAAGTGATTATGTGCTGAAGTGCATTAAATAAGAAGGAGGCCAAGTGTTCTCCAAAGGGAGAGGTAAATGTGACAAGTAGTAGAGCTGGGAGAACATGGAGTATTATATAGGATTTACACTGTGGCCATGAGAGGTTAAAGGTCAAACCTCAAGGACAATAGTGATTAGTTCCCCTGAGAAAGGTCACAATACACATCTGGCCTTGAGCTCATCCATGCATTTTCGCTCCCCCCCCCTCTCTCTCTTTCTGTATCTCTATTTCCACAAAGTGAGTGACCTTGAAAATGTCTGCTGAGTTTCATACTTTTTTTATTTACCATAATTCCCCTAACTCTCTGAACTAGTATGTCCATAACAAGATCATAAATAGAGGAATCTAAATTCTTTCTTCTACAATATTTCTATTGGTTGCACTTATAAACTTATTTGCAGAAATCTGGAACAACAGTCTCAATGATTCAAGGTTTTATAGGGCAAGAAGCACAAACAGTCGGGTGATCAGATAGGTTGTAAACAGTATAGAAAGAGTATTTCAACCACTTAATCTTGAGGCAGAACTGACTGTGTGCATAATCACAAAAGGTGCATTGGGTCAAAGTTGACTCTGGGAGTCAGCCTGTAAAATGTGATGAATGTATGCAGTTGTTCCTAATCTGGGGGTCAAGACACCCAAAGTAAAAAAGTCACTCAGTGGTTTGTGCTACGGAAGAGAACAATCTGATTTTAGCTCTGCACATCTGACTTTGCCGCACTCCAATGTGCATATCATCTGACCCCACATGAAGTCTAATAGAGTGACAGGATAGATAGCGTAAGTGTGACTTTTGCTAGTGAAACTGATCTAAGTGTAGAGCTATACCTCTTGGCAATGTCACGGTGTAAGCATACCTTAAGCACTGATTTGAAGCCAAATGTTGTACAAGTAGAGACGAGCTGCTGTAGCTGGGAGGCAGTGGGAGAGCTGATCTGAGAGCAGTCTCGGAGGCCGGCTGAGGAGAGCAGCAGCTATGGGCTCTGGTGAGTAGTGAGAAATTAATTAAGAGTGAAACAGCAGCAGGAGGGAGGATGGGAGGGAGGGCAGCAGAGGGACTGAAGGAGCATCAGTGAGAGAGAGAAAGAGAGGGAAGGAGCCTCTGGCACTGGGCCTCCTGGAGGATCAAGACTATTATTGCTATTATCATTGTCTAATTTTCCCTCCTTCATTCCCTCCCCCTATCTTTCTAAATTTATCTGCCTCTCCTTTTATTTTCCCTGTCAGATTTCTTTCTCCTTCTCTCTACCCTACTTCTCTCCTACCTTCCCTCTCCTGCATTGTCTTTCCCCCTCCTTTCCTCTTTATTCTGGCCCTCAGAGTGAGGACAGGCTGCTAGCCGGCAGGTGCTGAAGAGGAGGGAGAGCAAGCAAGAGCCTAATGAGATGTCTATCGCCTCAGTCTAGACTGGACCGCTCCTCTCAGCAAAGAATCACCACCACCATCACCACAGCACATTGCACTGCACTACACAGTGTTCCCTGTCTGCCTGCCACTGCTGCTGCTGAGGGAGTAGCGAGAGGCAAGGTTTGCTTGGGTGAAGAGAGGAGAGAGTGAGTCTGAAGGGTGTATGTCTAGGAGGTGTGTAGAAGCAATATATGAAGGCACTGCTGTGGTCGTGTGTGTGTCTGAGCGATACACTGGCAGAGCTGCATTTTTGAGGGGAATGAGTGTGAGTTTGCCTTGTGTATATATTGTGTACAGACATTTCTGAGTGACAGTGTGTGCTACTGTCAGTGCTATCTCTATAATTCGAGTGTGTGAGAAACTGGCCCTTGGGCAGACAATATTATGATGGATGCCCTCACATACACCCCCCTCCACTGTGATTGCCTGTTAGGGCTCTACTCTCACAAGCTGACAAAAAAATCTGCCCTCCAAATCCCACCATCATACATGCTCAGCTTGCAGAGGCCCCCTTTTATATCCTGATAGGCAGGCCCATGGCAGAGCTCCAACACAGGGACCTCTGCCTACACCACATGGACCTCTGTTGTTCTGGAGAGACCTTACTACTGGCAAAGTCACCAGAAGTACTCAGTTACACTTATTTCCTAGCATCAGTCTACACTCTTGTTTCTGCTTGCCCACCAGGCTGCTTCAATATCTTACAAATGAAAAAAACATACTGCTACTAAATTGATGAAGATTGATAGATGCCTATATCTAATCTTTTGTTATGTCACATATATAAATTCTCTGTCTTATGAAATTAGAGTCTTGAAAACAATATTTTCTTAAAACCTTAAAACTAATAAAAAAAAACATTTATTTTTATTGTTTTATTAGAAATTATGTTTGTAATGGTTCTATAAAAAAAAGAGAAACAATAAAGCAAATCACTGTTAGCATTAGCAAACAGTAGGAAATATTCTTACTGCACTGGCACAAATGTGAAACAGAGCTGACCCAGAAGGCAAATAGCCTAGCTTAGCATTAAGCATGAAAGCACTTGGAAACTACTTGACATCAAATCAAAACACATCTGCCAAGAGCTCAAAATGTATTTGTTTAAATTATACAGTATATCCGGGAATATTTGGTACGTTAACACAAAATGTAGATTTTGTAGATTGTAGATTAGATTTCTATAGTAACTAAAATCTGATTTTATGTTGTTTAAAACCGCACAAACTACAATAGAAAAAAGTGGAAAAAAAGTCATTATCCTAAGAAGGACACTTTGCTGTGATAATGAATTAGCTGTTAACTCCAGTAATGTGGTCAGAGCAACAGATTTTAAGGCAGTGGAAGGTTTTGCACTGAAGCTGCAGGGATAAACAGCAGTTTTAAGGTCAGACAGCTCACACTTTTACTGTGTGTTCATGGCTGTTTAATGAATATTGATAATGTTTGTCAGGCTCCCTCTTAAACATGTGTTTAGAGTTTCAGTGTGGGTTAAAGCAGCACCAGATAGGGGAGTAGGCTAATGTGTTTGAGCGGAAGATACATCACATTGTTAAGCTTATAATTTTCAAGAGAAAAAAAACAGGCGCGTGTGGTTGATCAGAAGTACTGATTAAATTCTGTATTGATTCAGTTTGTCAGAGACAAAGCTCTGTCTTTTTAAACTGCAGTCATCTCCATTGAGTTTTCATGTCACACATCTGACATATAAATAGTGTCTGACATACTGTATTTTAAGGAAAAAGCAGGGTTTTCAAATACATTCCTGTTACACAGATACTAAACAGAATAAGTGTGTCTGTGCTCTTATATCATGCAGCAGAAAAGCATCATGCTAATATTGTGTGTTGCATACAAAATTTCTCAACAGTCCGTTTTCAGGCTTCCACCATGCTGCTTTATTTCACAGAGGTGGAAATGCTGATATACTGGCTTTTGTGGCATTCTATCATGCAGATGCACATGCATTCTTAATTGTAAACAGAAAACCTAAGTATAATATACTGTACAATATACTACACTCACTGTACTGTAGAGATCTTGGTAAATATGCAGCTGGTGTAGGTGGATGTTTCTTTATGTTGAGGTCGATCCCACATCAACTCCAGTTTTGACCTTAAAATATAAAACATAACACGTATCTTAATTAACACTAGGGACCTATATGAACACAGTTTTTTTTACCAAAGTTTTGGTTGCTTAATAAGAGTCAACACAGACACAACGTTGATATTGATCTTCTAATTTCATACAAAGAAAGAAAATGAATATGCACATATCCTCTAAGAGGTATTCCTAACTGACAATTCTTTTATGAAAAAAAAAATATTAAGGACTCAATTTCAGCCAAAAATAACTCAATAAGAGGGTTTTTTTTCAGCGGTGCTTTGTTGTCATAGCGACCATCTTTAACAAAAAAATCCATTAAGGAGCCACTGAAGGGGCAGCTGTTAGCGACTAGCCTAGCATGCTACTATGAAGGCCATGGACTTCATATCGCCTGTCAGCTCAATTCCCTGTGGGGGAGAGCTGTGAAAAGCTAGAGCTTGTCTCACTAGAGGCCTCTTTCTTTCTTTCTCGGTCTTTGTCTCTTTACATGGGTTTTATAATCAGAAACTCTTGTGAGGCATCTCTTATGGTAACCTGGCCGCTGCACGCACAAACACACACACACACACACACACACACACAGTTCATTAAAGTGCCACTCTAGAGAGGGTAAAGAAATGGAGGGGTACCGAGAGAAAGACAAATGAAAGGAAGCAGAGAGGGTGAGAAAGAGGGAGAGTGAAAGAGAGACAGAGAGCTTGTTAACAGCCATGCTGAAAGTCTGCTCCAGTTATTCGGTTGAGTGAGAGACACCGTCTTTTTTTTTTTTTTTTACTTCCTTGCAGTCTCTGTTTCATCCCAATGCCCTCCCTTCTGCTCTCTTCTCTCTCAGGCCCATTGGTTCCAGGTGACAGTCTCACTGAGGGTCAAGCAAGACTGCACACTGGGTAACTCACCTCTCTCACACAAAACACACACATTTACTGTCTCTCAATCCCTCTGTCAGACACACACAGAAATGTGGACACACACACACACAAACACACGATGTGTTCACACACTGGGCTTTCGACTGCAGGCCTCATTAACTACACTACAGCTGCCCCTGTTTTAGAGACTCTCCTCAGCACGCTCTCTCTCTCCTTCTCTCTCACAACCACACACACACACACACACATTAAAGCTTCCTCTCGCTCTTTCTCAAACAGCCACACAGTCACAAGCATACATATTACACTTCAAACTTTCAGTTTTTCTTTGCCCACTTCTCTCACTGTTTCTCTTTATCTGTCTTGCACAAGACCTATCTTATCTGAGTCTAATGTGTATTTCCAAGTCTCCTATATGTATCTCCAAGTCACACACTTGAAACAATTCAGCCCATTTTACAGTTTTCAACTAATTTGACACAACAAAATGAAGAAGATGGGTGCTGAAATCAGTCAGGTATTTAGCAAACGAAACACATTATGAATGAATGTTAGACCAGCCTTAGAACAGCCTTTGGCAACACTAAATGTAGTTTTGAAACATACAAATTTGGTCTTTGCATGATGTGTGTTTTCTAACCTAAACCTCATCTAATCTAATACCCAGTATTATCTATAAATCCTATAATAATCTGCATGCCAGAGAAGATGCAGATCTAACGTGACGTGACATACAGCAGCCTATTATGAATATAAACCTTTGTGATTGGTTTGATAAAGGAACTGATGGGCTACATATTCCACTTCAGCAGTGTACTAAGTGGGAACAATAGCTGTTCGCAATAGTAAGCATATTCAACATTTGTAGACCTACTGTACAGTATGTGTCTGCCTGTATATACGCCTGTCCCATGGGATCCTGCATGGCCTCGGCACAAACAGCTCTTATCACCTGCGATCGAGTCTGACGCTCCAAAGCTGCTGCCATCAGCCACAAACTCATTAATTACTCTTTAGTATCAAGCTGTAATTAGAGACAATCAGGCCTCCACTCTGCTTCCCCTCACCTCCCACCCCCCCAGCCCCTATTAGCGCTCCACACCGTACTGTATGTGGTAGTGAGCTAAGCTAGACGCTGCACAGTAGCACAGCTCTGAGATGAGTTCCCCCATGTGTGAGATTAGGCTGCGTGCAGTCAGATAGGGGCCGGGAGTGTGGAGAGGGTGGGTCGGGTGAGACAGGATGAATGTGTGTTGGGAGGAAATAAAGGAGGATGAGAGGAGGGAAAGACAGAGGTAGTGAGGTGAGGGCGGGGAGAAATACAAGAGGGAGGTGAGGTGATGTCTGCACTCAAGAGGAGCATTAATTTGACATTAATTGTGTCATCACCGCTTTAGGTCACCCCCCCCCCACCTCCCTTGCACACACACGTATGCACACCTCTCCTTTTCTCCAGCACTGATAAGTGGATCTGTGGCAGAGGAGAAGAAAAAAGAAATGATTAGATCTGTCTGCACTGGAAGAGGGTGAAATGGGGACAAGAGGGAAGAGGTGGGAGGGTGGGTGTTTGGAGTCATTAAGGACAGTGATTGGTATTATAACACGAGGGAGAGTGATAGAAGAATTTCCTGGTAGGTCATTTTCTTTTAATCACGAAAAACTCAGCAGCCCTGGGCACCCAAGGAATGTTTGACTTGATTATGTAATCTGTTTTATTCTGATAAGCAGTGTGAGATGAAATTATTTTATGGAGATGTTTTGAGAAATGACTAACGATAAGACAGGGCTTGAGATGTGTTGAGATTTGAGTCAAAGTTTACACTTGCTGCGACTTTTCAGTTCAGACTTTGCTTCATGTTCCTTTTAAATTTTTTGATTGCTTTAATAATAAAGGTTCACATGAGATATATAATTTTATCTGAATTCACCTCAGCAGTGTATTTAATAATAATATAGGTTACTACTACTATAATAATTTATATTTAGCATATTCAGTTTAATAAGTAGCTGTTGCTGTTGAGGGCAACAGACATAACAGACAACAACAGGATTAAAGGCAAGAGTAAAATACAACAGTTAACCCAAGAATAAAATAACCTAAGGTATATTGTGTTAGCCTGTTAGTAACACATTAGCTCCAGGCAGTTAGCAGAGTCTATAAAAGCTAGTTTGGTTAGCGGTTCAGTGATGCACGCATGGACTAAATTCTGCTAAACCACAAATCAACAATCACAAAACGAGAACTGACTCTTACAGCAGCACTTTGGGGACTAGATGAAAGATTTCTGTCAATGTTTACTTGGTCAAATCTAACAAAATGGTGACTGTAACGACGTCAGTTGGATGGTAGCTGCTACCAAAACTGTGGCAGTGGTGGTTGCTACTAGCAACTGAAACCAACTGCTGCTGACAGATTAGCGGCTAAGAGTTTAATACTTCGAGCTTTCCGTGTAGGTATTGCTAAATTAAAAAGGATTGCACAAGTAGAAGTGAAACTGTGTTAGGTAAACATAATTGTGCAAACATGACCAGTTGTGTTAAGATAAATGCATATTTGTACAAGTAAACAAGTATGTGTTTACTAAATTTTTATGAAATTTTTATGAAATGCTTTGTTTAAGAAAAAGAAAATAGTGAGCAGGTGTGCGATGTCGACTGCTTGATTCATTCTCGATTCATTCTCACACAAACAAGATTTTAAGAAATTAGAGTCTAGTTTTTACTGAATATTTACGTGCTGCCTTGGCCCGCTGTAACTGTTGTGTAGCTAACTTGCTACCCTGACAAAGCTACCATTAGCTTGCTTATGCAGATCAAGTTTACAAAAATACATAATACGCAGTAAAGCAAGCTATACTTTATTATGCCAATAACCATTAGACTAAACTACCATGTTGATGAGGTCAATCAGATATTTTCCTCTAGGTAATTCTAAAACAAAATTTGAAATATATTTCTTCACTCTTGCATACACGAATAAAATACATTATCCCATTATGCTTGTAACATGTTTGGAAGTTACAGCTTGTGATGCTTTTGATTGGATGGCATGTGTTCTAGCTACTGACTGAGTCTTTACAATATATAATTACGTTTTAATGGTGTGAGCTTTATTAAATCACAATTTTGAACCCAGATAGTTGTTACTAAGAAAAACTTTGTCAGGGACTTTTCACAGAGTAAGTGATGGAATTTCAAATAAAACCCAAACTTTCATTTCTACAGTATACCTTGGGCATAATGTGACTGTCAGACATCTCTTGTAACTGATTTCAGTGTATCCTCTATCGATCACTGGACAGAGAGCACCCATTTGTCAAACCACCCCTGCAGCGATTAGTCAGAGCTGGTAGGGACCCTAGAGCATGTAGGGGTTTATTGTCTTGTTCAGGGATACTCCAGAAGGATGGAAATTTGGGTCTTGAACATGTGCCTCCTGGTTTAGACCAGGTTCCCAACTTAAGGACACACTTCACACCTGAAGACCAGAATGAGCTGTGTCTGTTCATTTTTCTATCCTCCCTTTGCATGGTGTCACTGTTGAATTGATGTATGTCTACTAAAGCCGATAGAAGGGTAGATTTTTTTAATTATTATTACTGTTGCCGATTTTTAGTCTTGTTTCAAGTTAATTGGCCTTGATTTACCTCAGTAACATGTCCAACTTTTTTTCAGCGAAAAGAAATAGTTGGTTTCATGGTTGATATCCCAAAGCATCTATTATGAAAACACTAGATGTTTTTTTTCTTTTTTCAAGAATAAGTTTGTGAGCTATGCCGATTCACCTTTTGTTATTAAGTTTTAAAAATAAAGAAAGTATCTTCACAACAAAAAAAAACACTCCTGCACTGATTGACAGATTTTTTAATACAGGGACTAACACAGAATCCAAGTTATTAATGTTTGCTGATGCTGTTAAGGTTTGTTTACATCAATGTGAAGAAAATTCAAGCCATCTGAAGTGATGCAAAGACCTCTCTGTGGTGTAGTTTACAGGGCTTTAAAACTAAATGGTGCATTCTTTCATGGTTTGTCAGAGTTACTGGAATAAATTATAGTTAAATATAATGTTTTGCTCTTAGTGAAAAAGAACAAACTAACATAATTAACATTGCTGCTTTCAAAGAAATTTCTATCCATGAGGCCAGTTTTTGTAACATGCAATTGTCTTACTACTGTCTCTGTGCTCCAGAACAACAGTGTTTAACTTCAAAAAGACACTTTTATATACTGTAACGTACTGTAGCTTTAAGCAAAGACTGGTCACATCTTAGCTTCAGAACTGACTATAAGCTTATGCTTACTTTAATCATCTGTTTGAGGGCAGATGCTTAGTTCAACTTAATATTACAGAATCATTTTAAATCAATTAGTTGGCTTTTTGTCTGTGTTTAATTTTACCTTATTGTCTTGTGTTTGATATTTTTTCCCACACATCCAATTGTTCTTCAGGCTCTTTTATCAAAAGTCCTGAAAAAAACGTTTACTTTTGAGACCTGGTGAGATTGAAGTTGGTGGTGTTTTAATGTTCAACTCAATAAACGCTTTAAATACATCTTCACTCCTTGTCCTGGCAAAAATTCTTCAAGAAAGTTTTCTTGTCTTGTATAGCTTTCTGAATCCAAGGTGCGTGACACAGCGAGCACTAGGTTTCTTCTTTCATCTTTGTAATTAAGTTTTTAAGTTCAATACTAATAAAGATTGATAGTGATATTGAAATTTATTTTATGATGGCTGCAGAATAAGTCTTGACACTGAACTATTGATATATTATATCTAACTCCACCCCTTCATATTGGTGAATGAATCATTTCTATGAACAATTGAATTTTGGAGATATAGCAGTTTTTCACTTTGCTGCTCAGCCAGAAAGCGAGAAGTGCTGAATCCTCATAAGCACTCAAGGACGTCTGTACCCTGGAGCCTTGCCTGGGTGGGTCTGTCTGTTAGCAGTTAGCAGTGTCCCCAGTCAGCCTTTAGCTCCAAGGGCGGTCTCTACACAGATACCACTGGGCCAAATAAGGAAGGACCTGCTCCCAGATTCTTGAGTGGATGAATAATGACACTGTAATGCAGCTTCTCTCTCTCTCTTTCTGATAATGAGGAACAGAAGAGCAGACCCTCCCCAAGGCACAACACCAGGACTGGACTGGCTTCCTGTCTACCTCGACCTGTCTATCTCTCAGGAGATGTGCTGCAAAACAAAGAGAGAGACTTTGGGCTTGTGCCTAACTCTCAGTCTCAGTTGCAGTCAGTCACACTCAGCTTAGTCCAATCGTGAAATTAAGAAAAATCTTATAAACTTACTAACACAAAAACACATTTTAATTGTATGTGTTTGTGTCAAGTGTCTTTAGATTTAAATATACTGTATGCTGTCTGGCTCTCCCCACACCTATATGTTTCTCTTTCCCCCTACTCCTCACTTGTGTCCCTGCAGGAAGGGTTTGCCAAATGGAGTCAATTAAAAGTGTACATCTAAGTGAGACATGTCTGTTTGAGTGCGTATGGTTTCATGACTGCGTTCAGCGTACAAATGTGTGAATTTGTCATATTTCAAATGAACGATTGTGATTGTGCATGTGTGGTGTGAGTCTGTGTAAGTAGTGTAGAGGGGGGGGCTCCCGAGGGGCCTGGCAGTATGGCGCCGTAGCACTGCACACTCCTCCTGTGAAAACGCCTCCAAAGGGACCAGGACAGCTGTGGCAAACCTATACTGCTTCATGGGCTATAACAAGTCATATGACACAAACACATACACACACCTATTACCCCAATCCTGCTAGCTCTGTCTGGCTGTCTGGGTTTCTCCTTGTTTTGTCTATCTGTCAGTTACTATCTGTCTCTTTCTCCCTCTCTCTCTCATCCACACACGCACATTTACCCCTCTCCTCATTACCCACAAGTCTCTACCACAAGTGATGCTTACTGACATACAGTACGTAACGGTACATTTTTAACCCCCATTTTTCATTCATACATGGTGACCTGGTCAAACACAACTGCAGGGGTTGTCTGCATTTGTGAAATTATTTGCTTCACAAGGTAAAAAATTAATTAACAAGAAACAAATGTTCATTCATGTTGACAGCCACTGTGTAAAAGCAACTTAGAAAAAGCTTGGAAAAATCCACTTTAGACTCTCTGAACTGAAAAAAAACATAATAAAATCTTTCTTCATGATCCAAGTCACACAATGCAACAACATGGACATACTTTGTTTTAATTTCATTTATTTAACAGTCACCAGATGATGAGATACATTCTCTTAAAAAAGAAATAGACAACAAAACTGATATTCATTTGAGATTTTAAAAACTATTATACAATATTCTTAATATATAGATTTTGTACAAAATAAAAGTCAGTAAAAGGGACAAGGGAGAATGACATTTTAAAAAAACAGAGAAAAAAAAGAGGAAAGGGATAGGAGTTTAGTCAAACAACTACCACATTTAGGAGTGACAAAGACCAATCTCTTTCATAAATAAATATAGGAAAATTAGACATCATATATAGCTCTCTTTCCAATAGCAGGGCACTGCTAAATGTCTGAAGCATAGGTTATAACATAACTGCTATGTGAGGCCCATTTGCTTAGAAAATTCCACGAATTTTCCACCCAGAGTTTAACTGGATCCAGTGTGGCTAACAGCCCTGGAATAAAGGTATTTACCTCAGTAATGGTCTGATAGTCTGTGCCGTGCTTGACCTTTGGCTGTAACAATAACCCTCACCCCACTCCCTCTTTTAATTTGTGTGCCACACTTGGTACAGACCAAACGCAGAGTCTCCTTGAGGGAACTAGAGAACAGGGGTGTCCTCTTTTTTTCTCTCCCAAGGCCAGTGAGAAACAAGCTTCAAGACTCCCCCACTCACAACACAGAGACAATTGAGCAGAGCACATGTGGGAGGAGTGCACAGTATTGGAGCACAGGAAGGTCATACTGCACTACCAACATCTTTTCACCAATGAATTCCATCCTTACACCATGGATAGTTCAGCACTGTCCTTGTTGGTCCTTAGAATTTCAACAATACAACAACAACTACAAGACAACAGAATAAACACACAAAATGGTGTTGTGTGGTGGGGCATTACAACCATTTTTGACATAGACTCATGCCACTCAGATTGGCTGACTGTTTTCTCCTCAAATGGCTCCCTTTGCACCTATTTTATTTGAAGCTCAGAGTATAAGCACTGAAAACGTTGGAACAAGGGAACACAAAATACAGATAATGAAGATGAGTTACAATACAAATACACTATCTGTTTTCAGACACACAACCATAGAGCATGGAAACTGATGACTGATCCCACTGCAAAAACAGACTGGTGTTCTATCCTTGTCTCCTTCTCTTTCTTTTTGTACCCTCAGTGAGCAGGCAGGCGGACAGTGACATTGGCCCTTCTCAGAGCAGAACAGCAGGCAGAGTGACTTGGCGTTAATCACAGTTTTGTCTCACTTTCTTGGCGAGAGGTGAGTGGCGGCCCGGACAGACAGGGTGAGAGATGAGAGGACAGAGCGTTAGATTCTCAATAATGACGCATCGCTGCTGCATCACTTTGGAGATTAAAAGCAAGATGCTGAATTTCAATCAAGCCACATTAATGGCTTGGTGTGAGGAATGGTCACTTTGTCTCCCCTGGCAGGCAGAGAGAGGGAGAGATTTAGAAAAGTGGAGAGGGAGCAACTGACACATGAAGCATAGGTGAGACAAGGTGATATGACATTTTAATTCACCAAATTGTATGCTAGCGAGTAATGATAGAATCTATTTAACGATGTAGTGACAATATTCTCTAAACAATGGCAAACTGGCATGATCTAAATGTTACATCCAAGAGAAAAGTCAAAGTGCCAAGGACTTAATGCATGAAGTTGTAAATAACAGGCCTGCTGATGTAAGATAATTAAGTGGACCTGATAATTATTGAATGTCATAATTAAAATGGCAAATGGCAAAAAATTTTATTTTGGATTTCTATTTAAATATATCATAGAGATGCGTTAAAACCAGTTGAAAATCAGGTCTAAATTTAACAATATTTGATTAATGTTTTCAATTTGGTAAGGTGAATGATGAAGAGCAAGTAATGTCTAAGCTTTTGCAGATCTAATAGCAAAGATACAAAGCATTGTTTTTTTTTTCATATTTTCCCCACCACTGACAAATACAACATATGAGAGGAAAACAAGTCCATTTTTAATGCATTGCCAAGGTATGGCACTTTATCAACAGAGCTTGTGATTTCCTCATTTGTTCCTGTCAAATCATGCACCCACTTTACAAAACATGTCAAGCTCTGCCTGAGCTGCTCTGTGAATGTGTTACACTGCGAGATGTGACCCACTTGCAGTAAAGTGCATTGAAAGTTCAGTTCTCATGGTAGATGAGAAGCAATGTTGGCCAAGCACAGCTGAGAGATTGTCATCACAGTATAGCTGATATGAGGAAAAACCTATTGTGACGTGAACTAGATCTCTCAAGGGGAAGGGGGATCTTAAGAGAAGGGGGTGACAGAAGAATTGTCATGACAACAAAGAGAGATGAGAGTGTCCTATAGTCTCTGTGTCAAGTCAGGAATGTCATAGTTGAACACAGTGCTTCATGGGTAGTGTAGTTCTTTCTGAGGAAGGGAAGTGTTGTCTTTGACTTCAGCCAGGCACCCAACTGTGGTTGCTGTGGGCTTGTTGTGGCCCGGCAAGACCACTCATTCCCATCCCCATGCCCATGGTGACACCCATGCCCATACCCATACCAATGCCCACACCCTGGGCTAAGGAGCAGTCAAAGTTAAAGTCCATCTCCTCCCCAGAGTCCATAATGTCATGGAGGAGAATGGACTCCACATCACAGTCCAAGCTCCCTTGGAACATGTCAATGTCTAGATCAGCTGGAAGTCTCTCATGGGGGTGTGGTTGGTGATAGCCATGGTAGTCACTACCAATGCTACCATTTCCCATCCCCTGGCCGAGGTGGTAAGGTCCATTTGTCATGCCTTGGATTTGTGGGTCGGGGTAATGGTTATGACGAGGGTGCGGTGCGGTGGCCACATGGCAAGAGTCCTGGGGCATCCCAAGCATACCTGCTGGGTTTGGTGGGAGAGTGGTGGAGGCAGGAAGGCGAGCATGTGACGGGGGGCTGTACAAGTAGGGAGTTTTGTGGTTGTAGGTTTGTAGTTGATTGCTGTTGACATGTGGAGTCAGGGCCACAGAACGGGGTGGTGTGTGGTTATGGCTCTGGCTGAGGTTGTGACTGTTGTGAGTGAGGCTATGAGGTGAATTGTGGTTGTGGTTGGTTACACTGTTGTGATTATGATTAGGAGTGTGGTTGTGAGTTCTGTTATGGCTATGAGCTGAGCTGTGACTGTGATGTCCATTGTGGCTATGGCCATTGTGGTGGCCAGGGTGGTGGCTATGATGATTGGAGCCTACTCCATTAGTAGATTGACTCATCATTGGATGGCTTTCCCTCTCCTGTCCCAGCATCATGTCCTTGGAACAGTATTGCTGCCCAGCAGGACCCCCTGTTAGCAGACTCTGCAGAGCATTGGTACTGGAGTATGCCCGCATGGTTCCAGAGAAACTGGCTGCCTTGTTCTCCTGAATGGTCTGCATGGGTGAGTGGTGGCGCAGCATCCCTATGCCTGTTGCACCATAGACTCCTGCACCATAGGAGCTTTGCCCTTTCACTCCAGAGCTGTAGTGGTAAACAGGAGTTTGGTGCTTATGTCTGCCAACAGCTGTATGCTGCTGGTGTTGCTGCTGTGGGTGATGGTGATGATAGCTGTCTTCCATCAGTGGCTCATCCAGACTGATGGCACCTGTCAGGTTAGCCAGCTGAGGCAGCTGTTCCAGGGGAGAACAGCGATTTCCTGCCCCCATGGATGGAGATCGGGCACTTGTCGGTGAGGGGTAGAGGTGGGGGGAGGTGGAGCAAGACAGGCCACCCTCCTCTGGTTCCTCTGGTTCTCCCTCTGCGAGAATAGGTGACAGACGCCCACTCAGGGTGGAGGCTGATGAACTTGCTCTGGAATGGAGGTCTGTCCAAGCGTCAAACTCTCCATCTGTCCCAGATGCAACTCCAGCCACTGCAAGGCTTTTCCGTGACGGGCTGTCATGGTCAGGGGAGCCCTGGAGCCCTACCACAGTGGACCCTGCTCCTATCCCAGGACGCCCAGCTCTCTTGCCTCTGATACGGCCTTTGCTTTTTAGGTATTTTGTGCTGTTGTCCATAGAGACTGCTCGTCTGCGCGGCGCCTTGCCCATCTTCCCTCCATCTGGGTTCAGCATCCACCAGGAACTCTTCCCAGTTCCCTCATTCTGCACACGGATAAAGCGTGTGTGGAGGGATAGGTTGTGTCGAATGGAGTTCTGCGGATCGATGAGAGAGAGATACACAATGAGAGATCAATAAAATTTTATATATTGTTTTTCAGATCACTTACTACTTTTACTTTTACTTTTCTGAGGTGAACTCTATAAATTAGTAAAATCTGCATTAGATTCATAAAAATGGTCCACAGGAAAATAACATTACAATTTTTCATCCATCATAAAAATCATCAGGGCAGATGAAACTAATCCCAACCACAGCTGTCAGCTGACTAAGTTAGTCTATACATACTGAGTCAGAAAAAAATCTGCCAGATGATCAGGCAGTTTCCATGACTATTATTAGCTATAGAAAACACACACAAGTAGATATTCAACCCTCTATGCAATCAGTGTCAGCCAAAGTCAGACAGTTGAGAGCACATTCAAAAACACAATTATGTTCGAAGGACAGCTACAGCTGGCACAGAGCTGACCCTGTCAGCTTCAACCAACCTGAAACGACCTAAGACTCTTTCCTTATGTATGTCAATCCTCCCACTTTCATTACCATCAATCCATCTGTCCTCCTCTACTTCTCCTTTCGGCCGGGTTGATGTAAGCTGTTGATGTTGGGCGTACTGTATGTTTGAAGTCTGTGCCAGTGTGGCAAAGTGCCAGCCCTGTCTCTTTTGCTCTCGTAGCTTGAACGAGAGGATGTATCGCAAGATTTAGCCGGGAGCAAGAAAGGCTAATGGATGTATTCCACCCTCTGACATCTACCTTCACTTCCTATCTCCCTTTCCCTCCCTTGTTTTGTCTTTATCATGGTCCCTCTTTCTATTTTGTAACAGTGCAACATGAAGTAATTCAACTCTTCATTTTTCTTTTTCATATTCCACAGACTTCTTTGCACACAAGACCATTTTCTTACATCTGCTTTCAATCTTTATTTCTTCAGTTGTCACCAATTACTTTACCATTATTCTCAACACTGGTATGTACAGTCACTGACTCAGTATTTCATGGGATATACTGTAGTTTTTTTCATTATCATTTACATCTCAAGGGTTGCTGAATGCAGAAGGCTCCTGATGTGCAAAAGAGTCTTGGAAGACTGCTCTTTGTTGTTGGTGATGCATTTTAATGCTCAAGCAGGAAAATATCAAATGCAACGCACCTCCTGTGGTCTATGAATATACTGGCGCAATAGATTGTGCCAGATTGAGAGGTATTCACACATCACCATCTCCATTATGTTTCAGATTATTTGTATTCACACTAAATTGCATGTAGGGAAAACAAATAAATCAAATTGCAGCAGAAAACACATAAATGGGAGGCGAACTGAATTCAGGTGATCTGTGAATGCCTTGCTGTCTTGCTGTGACACCTCCGGCATTGGGTAACCATGGCAACCGGGTAAACGTGCAAAGGCAGAACTATATCATATTGTGGTGAGAGTCGAGGGAGTGAGAGAGAGAGATGGAGAGAGAGTGGGGGATGGGGGAAAGGATGCAAAAGGAGGCAGTTGTTTGATGCTTCTGCTCCAACACTAAACAGCCTTTCATCTCGGCAGTGCAGGTCCGCAGGGGATGCCTGCTCCCTGCTTCTGACGGCTTCTCTACGTGCCACGCCAACTCTCTGTCTCACCCTGGCTGGATCATCCACCTATCATACCACTCCAACTCATCCCCATCAACTCCTGTGCACGCCTGAATTAAAACATATGTAAGCTTTCATGCCACTCCACCACAGCCTGGTGTAAATGGGGCATCTTTCAGAGAGCTGAACCACTTCATGCTGCAACTCTGTGTGGCCTGTCTGATTCAAATCTCGATTTATCCCCATATGAGGGAAGAGCAGCCTCATTGAACTTGGAGGGATTTGTCATCATCCCAAACCCTCTTTATCTGATGAATCCACCTGCTAGAGAGATTTGAGAGATTTCAGATGGTGGCCAGCCATGGTATCATCATCATCACCATCATCACTATCTGCTGGTTTCCTGTCGTGTTGTTTTTTCACCACATGTTTTTCTCTGTCATCCTGTTTGTGTGTTTTACAGTCTATGAATAGCTCAGGTTGCAGGTGGTTCCACTGTGGGTGTGGTTCTGTCCGCCTCCTGTTCCCTGAGTCTGAGTCAGGGGCAATTTGGCAAGCCTATTGCCCTCACGCCCCCGAAACAGGCAGTCAATGCTAATCCCCCTCCATCCCCGAGTAATCCCAGACAATCCTGGGCTAATCCCAAGTTGATTCAGGGGCACTCCCAGCTGGGTGTCTCACACAGAGCCATGCCAGGTCACCATGGACACAGCAGGCAGCCTGGATATGCTATGATCCAATAGTAACACAGTACAAGGGGAGTTTGAGATGTGGCAAATCGGCATATTGTAAAATCGTATAGAGTGCAGTGTTTAACTATTGCAAATGTTTGTATGTGTGTGTTTTACTGGATAATTTCTGAAGCAGTGAGCTGATGTAACCATACTTTTGACACTTCCATCGAATCAACCACCTTACTTTGTGCTCTGTCCTTGAGGGGAGGCTTTGCCACATTTTTACCCCTACGGGTTGAATAGAATAAAATTGAAAACTTTATTATGTATTAAATATTCATAAAATGGAAATTCTCTTTCAGCCCCCTGGCTTGCTGAGGCAGACGGATGAAGCCCACAGAAACATACAATGACAGAGGAACACACACATCACACGCCTGGGTCCAGGAAGCTACTTCCTATTCAAATCATACCCCTTTAATACAATGGGGCTAGTGGAGAGGTCTCTAAATAATGAATGAAGCAGTGGCTGGGCTTATGCAGAAAGATGCACTGCCTGGCCCGATAATATTGAAAAGAATGGACAGAGCTATAAGTACTGGTGTGACTTCTTTGTTTTGTTAGCTGAGACATCAACCCTCATCAATCTACCAACACAGCTAAATCAGGCTGAAGTGGCTTAATTTGGTCATAAAGTAAAAGAGGATAAGCATTAAAGTTTATGGACCAATCAAAGCCAATCAAGGTTGACAAGGTTCTCTGGGTTCAGCTTGGGTTCAACTCTCGTTAAGGCCCAAAAATCCTGATAGCTAATTTAGACAATAGATGCCAAGTCACAGGATAGGCCTCTTTGTCCTCAGATTAAAAGCTTAGGCTCTTTTCAAACATGTTCACATGTTGACACCTTTTTCCACAACATACAGGTGGACTAAAAAAGTAAGAAGGTTTTTCATTGGTTCAAGGAATGAAAATTGCTATTCAAACCAAACAAACACAGACATTTATTGTGTGAATCTGGTCCAACAGATTATTGCTCAATATTTGTTGATGAGCATAATTACATTCCTGGTATTCATCCATAATAACCTCTTTAAGAATAATTCATTTGGCTCTTGAAATTCCTACAATACTAATCAATTGCTCCTCTCTCTTCATTTCTTCTATGCAAGCTCAGTGTGATCCAGGGCCTGGAGATGCCTGTGTTAGAGCTGGAAATCAATGAAGTTTAATGGATATCTGTACTGAGGTTTTGCACACATCAAGGCCTGACTAATTACACAATCCACCTGCATTATGAGGCCAAAATGGATGCTCAATATACCGTATTCCCATTGTTTGCACAACATCATACTGTCACAGGCTCGTGAGAAAGGTAACTTTGCCAAATTGACTTGGTGGCCAAAATACCCTTTTTCTGACACCCTCATCATCAGGATAACCTGACTCATTTGGACAGGGCTGTGCTATGGGTGTACAGCAGAAGGTGAAGGTGCTATGGAAAGATAGAGATATGACAGGGGGGCCCTCCAAGCCACACAAAGGAGTGCCCTGAAAATGCCCCCCCACTCAACATCCCTCTCCATTAGCCCCTGACCAGAACCCACTCAGAGTTTTTCCCACTCACACACAACCACACACATGGTCACACAGAGGAAACAGGTCAAACGGTTTATAGGATTCATCTTGTGGCGACTGTGCACTCATTCAAACAGAAGTGAGTGAGGAACTAAGAACTCTGAGTGGGGTCTGGGAACCGGCAAAAAGAAACCACTCACCCGATTCAAACAACCTCAAGGGTGAAGCAGCGTGGTGCACTTGCCCAGCTAAGAACACAGCAGCTGTTCTTGTAGTGGCACCGGGTAAAGCCGTTTGCCACACTCGACTGGTATTACCAAACCATTTCATGCAGAATGGAGCCATTATTGTATTGTCAAAGGGTATCCCTCTATGGTGCACATTCATTTGATAAGCCTAAATCAAGGGGGAGTAACAGAAGTACTAACTGTGTTGATTGTGATGCTGTTTTTGCCTGTGCAGAAGGCAGGAGGGATCAGGGGGAGGGGAGGTTTCAACACAAGCAGTTTTGTTCAGTGCACGAATGAGTTTTGTCAGCTAAGCCTGTCTCCAGGCTATTGGTGGAAATTAGCGCCGGCTAAATATTCGCTTTCCGTGATTGATGTCACGGCTCGCGTTGTCCCTTTGAAGGGAAATAAAGAATTTGGAGCCATGTGGATTAATAGGGACAGGGTTGGGGGAATTTTATGTGTCTGAAGGGGACTTGAAGAGGGACTGAAGGGCCTACTAGCTGCACAGATATGGCACAATGGAGCTGAGATGATATGGTGTATCAGAGAGTGAGAGAAGACAAGTGAGACTATGACAGTGAGTACAAGAAAGAAAATTGGAAATTGTTTGTGTGTGTGAGAGAGACAGACAGGGAAGGAGAGAGATGTAGCTATTTGCCTGAGAAGCCCAGAGTCAGATGATTAAAATCCCTTTAGGAGGCTTCTTTAAGAGAGACAGATGGGCAGATGGGCCTGTTTTTGGAATGCAATCAAATTGAAAAGATTAAAAAGGAGTCTCTTTTATTAGGAGGTGAGAAACAGTTACTTCTCTGCCACATGCCATCATCGCCTCCACAGCAGCGGTCACGACTGCATTGGCATGCAAGGCACATTACAGCCCTTGTTGGAGAAGAAATAAACCTGGGATTAGGAATTGCATCTATCTCAGTATATCACTGTGGGGTCTCTGAGGATTGGCGGCATTTGTAATTTCTTGTTGAATAAATACACTCTACAGGAAAAAGTCAAAAACTAAAGTGAGCCCGAGTAGGTATTCAAGGACTTTCCACCAATAGCTGTCCTATTATAGATAGAATGTTTACTTAATATCAATGTTAAATTTGAACAGGAACAATTCAAATGTGCATTCCCATGGTTGCCATTGTACTTGAATGGACTGAGTTTGCACAGTAGAGTGATTCAAGCACTGTGAAAGGTGCTCTGTATTCGACCCCATTATTCCACAACACTGCAGGAGTGCCATTTATAAAAAGGCTTAAAATGGGAAGCAAGTGTGTGGTAGTGTGTCTGGTAGCCTCAAAGCAGGAAGTGGCTGTGGAGAGGGGTGTGATGGATTTGGTAGGGGATTCCTGCCTGACTGTGCACTAATTGCAGCCATTGGCTGGCGACTCATAAGCCGTGCCCACTCTGGCGCCAAGAGAAGGGTTGGCATCAGGGTGGTAGGGTGTGGGATAGAGAAGGGCTGCTGTAGCTTTGGTGGGTAAAAATAGATGCTGACAGATTAGTAGAGCATCTGAGACCCGGATAGGGGATCGGAAAATCCGCTAGCCTGATGCCAGTGACAGCTGAGTGTTTCCGGTGGGCACAAAGGGGACACAATCTGGGCATCACGTCTGACGCCCACGCACAAAACAGGGGAGACTCAGAGTGGGTGTGGACATGTGAATTAACACGTGCCAGTATATCATGGGTGTGGTTTTTCCACTGGGACCTGCAAGGTAGGCAGAGTTTGCACACTCCCACTGTGGATTCACACAACAGGTGTTTGGGCTGGGCCACCTGTGGGGCCGGCCGCCTGCTCGCACTTCACACCTCGTCTAGGGAGCAAACTAACATTTTCCACTGGGCTTGCCATGCTTTTGTTAAAGACCAACACATTTCTGGAGAGGCTTTTACAGCTCATTTTACAAGATAGGCAAGATATGCATGTGTTCAAGCATGCACGAGTCATTCTACATTTATGTGAGTGCCTGTGTGTCTATATTTGTATATAAGTTCCTTTAATAGCCAACAGGCACAGTGTGGCTTTGATTATATTGAAACCTCCCTCTGCTATATACAAAGAAACTGTCAACCAACAATGGAATCAATGCAGGCTTTTTTCACACTTGGCCTCCATATAATCTCATTCATAACAATGAGAATCTCATTTCCCACATTCTAAAGGTCAGTGCACACCTCTGATCACACTTTAATAAACATCATTCTCAGAGTTTAATTTAATTTTAGCAGAGCAGGAAACTCATAGGCAGCCATGCACATGGCATGCAAATTCATCGAATCGTCCCTTTAATTGCTTCAATTTCACAGTACAGAGAAGAATGACCACAATCACAGTGAAGAAACAAATCATGCGCAAAAATACAGAAACACGGGCACACATCTGCAGAACACACAAACACACACACACACAACAGAAAAAAAGATAACTAGACTCAGTCAAGTGCCAGTTTTGGTTACATTCTAATAAAAAAGGCATCGCACTTTGCTTGGACCAGCACCAAGTAGTGCCTCCACATCTCTTTGTCATCACACATTTTAACTCTCACCTAAACTGGCAAACTGTACGAAACAACCACACACACATACTCAAACACACACCTAGGCGCACACT
Source organism: Ctenopoma multispine (assembly GCA_034779795.1). Lineage (NCBI taxonomy): Eukaryota > Metazoa > Chordata > Actinopteri > Anabantiformes > Anabantidae > Ctenopoma > Ctenopoma multispine. The sequence continues at coordinate 7,052,244 of JAUYWH010000008.1, read as the reverse complement.
CGCTGTCTCCCACACGTACATTGCACACACATGCCAACATGACACAAAGCCTGGCACACCGGGCACACTCATTACCGCAATGCCAAGCTACCAGTTGCTAAGGAGACCTGTGGGAGAGGGAGGGTTCCTTGTTGTTGCCATAGCAGCCAGCCTGCTCCCTGCCAACTCTCTCCCTCGGGGAGAAACAAGGCAAGAGGTGGGGGGTGAAGTGGGTAGAGGTAGGGGGCAGCGGTTTAATAGGGCTATGAGGTGCAGAGGAACTTCATTAGCCATCAGTGTGCACCACACCAACCACTGCTCACCATGAATGCATACCCACATGCAATACTTCAGCCTGCAGTTGTCCACTTACTCATGCACAACCCATAGACTCCCACTTATTCACCTATATGGAGAAGACGATGGAGAATGGCATGCTTAGAATGAAAAGCAGGGAGGAGGGGGGGGGTCGAGTATATCTGCAGGGGGATGGGTTGAGAGGGCAGAGGTGGATGAAGAACAAAAAGAGGATGGGTGAACAAAAGAGAGTCAAAGAGCGTCTCACATGTGAGGACCGCTTAGAAGAGTGGCAGAGATCTGAATCAAAGAACCTTAGGTAGTTAAAGGCTGTATTCTCTCTATAACTGTGCCTTCTGCTAACCAGCCTTGACCTTCAGCTATAGACTCTATCCTCCAAACCATAGAGCACCACTGTACAGCCAAACACGCAGGCAGTATATTGTACGTGTTATTTTTCTGCACATAATGCAAGCTGTACAACAAAGTACACAACTGCAACCATTCCTCTCTGCAGCCTGTGAGGTTACAGTAGTGCTCTGCTCACTCACCTCTGACTCTCTGTGATTACTTATATTGTGATTCAGAATGACCAAACACACAGTGTGGATGTTGTTGATTTGTGAATGATGGCTATTTTTTACTTTTGCAAACATTACCAGAGCCAATTTTGTGAATCCATTAGGATGACAGGATAACCTGCATTTGAATATATGAGAATAACTTTTTTTCCTCTGTTCGCATCACTGAACAAGGTAAGCATTTCCAAATCTTTCCATTTTTTTTCAAAAAGATGTTAGAGCTCAAAATCACTTTTGATTAGATGGAGAGCCGTTTCAAAATTAATCCACATCAGTGTAGACATGGCCTCAGAACCAGTTGCTTATGAAATCAAGGTGAAGGGAGCTCAGTGCCTGTAGGGTCAAAGTTATTTCTGTATTCAGCGGTAGTGCTTCACATATCGACCCCTGATACTCATAGTTGCCTCAGATTCTCATATTTTAAGTGCCAGTGTATAGTATGAATGAGGGTAGGTATTGATCTGGTCTGAATGAACTCTGCATGTTTGTATATGCAGTGAAGAATACCACCCGCGACCCAAGCTTCTTATGAGCTTGACCAATTCAATGCGAGCTCATAAGAAGAGAAAATAAAGGATAGGGAGAGAAAGACACTCCTGTCCAATTGAGAGGAATGAGGAGATGGGGGACAAGAAAAGACAGGATTTACCCCTCCTCTCCTTCCTCCTCCCCCATCCTCTCTCCATTTCCTGAAACAAAAAGAGCCCAATTAAGTCAGTTTGAGTTAGGGTCTTGTGTGTGTGTGTGTGTGCATGTGTGTGTGTGTGTGCGTGTATTTGGGTGTGTATGTGTGTGTTTCTCTGTGTGTGGGCAAAGATGTGTATCCAAATCGTGAGTGTGTGTGCAATAAAGGAAAACGGGGGTGCAATGTACTGTAAGCTATGGAGGTTGTCTGAGAGGGGCAAAGGGGGAGGAGGAGAAGAAAGGTTTGTTGGGGTTCAGGGGGAAAAAAGAGAGGGGGTAAAGCGCGCTCTCTCCCTTTCTCTAGCCTAAGAGGGCTAAACTTGCTCTCAGCTCCTCGACGGGAGACGCTGAAATATTAATCGCCACGCTTCAGCCGCAGACTAGTGAACACAATCGCTTCAAACTCCCATCCTAATGAGTGTGTTCATGAATGGCTAATGTGCACAGATGGGGGGCTGATGACTGGATAGATCGCAACGGGGAAGTGAGGGAGGGAGAACATGGGAGGGTTGGGGGAAAGTGAAAATTTAGGCAGGGTGTGGTGGTGGGGAAGAGCAGAGGCATGCCATGACCTTTTAAGAGCCTCCTGAAAACTTAATTAAGACTACCCCCGCGCTACTTCTTCTTTCTTTTGCTCTCTCCCACGTATACACACATTCTCGCTCATGCTAACATGCCTGCACAGAGGACACACGAACGAAAAAATGAGCTGATACATACTAGGTTACTGAGGATAAAACTTCAAAATGACTCACACGGGCTTTTTATAAAGACATCAATTTCTCAGTCATGTTAACGCAAATACACATCCTGAGAGAAGCCAAAACAAATAGCAGTAGAATAGACATTAAAACTGCAAAAGCAGGTATGTTTTTCTTCACCCCCTACATGGGTGCATCTCAAAAAGAGGATAGAACAAATCCACAGGGCTCTAAAGTGCAACGGTACCTTAAATACCATTTACTGTATTTCCACAGAGAAGTTGGAATTAGATTTCACTGATGGACTAAATTCTACCCGGACTCTTTTAAGGCCAGTTCACACTTTGTGCATCTGCAACCTGCAGGTAACACAGGACGTGTAGGCCAGAGCACCCTTTCAACTGGAGCTTGTTCTGTGGGAATGTTAATGCGTCACATGCATCTTTAATTACTGATTCTGACCTGTTCTTTCACCCTGGGATCCTTTTTGCCTCACTGTACCTCTATCTTAATAACTGAATAGTCACCTCACTTCGAGTTGTCAAAGCCATTTTTATAACATGTGAAGAGTAATAGAAATGCGGGTTAATGCATCTTCCCAGAACTCTCCATTACCATAGAGGCCACCTACGGATTAAGAGCTCCAAGCGTTTGGACGCATATACAGACACACACAGACACAAACACAAGAATCAACATGCATACATTTACGGCATCTAATTAGTGAGATGCTGTGACCTAATTACTAGCCTCTCTTCAGTAGTCAGGATCCGCTTGGATCGGCTGGATTACAGCAGGAAAATACAAGGTGCCACACATTGAAAAATATGTGAACCGAAAAGAATAGGATGGAAGGTAGTGAGATTATTTATTATGAAAAATGATCAAGCTGCAAATAGAGCACACACAGCCTTTGTCTTACTTAGAACACACTTCTACCTAGATTAACTAGAAAGCTAATAAAACAAGGTCTGAGTGTACTGTAGGCAGTCCATATTTTATTTCAAACAAGATATGCATTTTAAGTGCAGAGTAGACAAAGCTAAAGTAGTAGAGATGGAGACAACCAAGGCACAATCATGTGACTGCATCTAAATTTAATGCCTGACACTACATGTGCATCATGTAACGTAATGCGTACATACATTTTGCTTCTTTATTTTGTTTCTTTACAAATTTAACATTTAGCATTTTGTCTCAGAACAAATTGAACATTACAAAAGTAGGTAAGTGATCTTTCTTTACATGTCTAGCAAAAAATGCCATGCTGTCTAGTCACTACCACAGTCAGATACTCCACTGACACTAAAACTATTATAAAACGTACATGTGAGTTTTGTTTTCTTGTTATTATATCTGAAATCACCAGGCTGCCTTGAAATTAAAAAAAAATTATCTAATACAACAGCAATGCAGCATTTTTTTGTTTAAAAATATTTTTTTGGATGTGTTCAAGATAAAATTATAAATTTAAAAATTAAAAATAATTTGAGTAAACGTTAATGCATTACTTATTTGGTTTCCTCTAGGACAGTGGTTTCTAACTAATTACTTTATTTAGAAGTTTAGTAAATTGTTGGCGCCTAAACACTGTTTCCTGTTTGGTCTGGGCACCTACTTGACAGAGAACACTAGGTAGGTCAGCAACAAGCTCAAATGGTCTACAACACAAAATATGTGAAACTTGGTTTTATGTATATATTTACGACAGACAAAAGAAAAATGTTCTGACAAAAACTATAATCGCACATTAACTGCAGGAAAAATGTAACGACTAGAAACGCAGGGAGATGAAAGGGAGCAGACACAGAAAGTGTCACATTTCTGAGCAACGAGGAAGCTCAGCTCATCGAGCTGTCATGTGATAATATGTTGTTAATTTAACATTTTGTGAAATAAGTTTGAACAAGTGCTAATTTACTTTTTGACAGTGTCTCTGCTGGATGGGTGTAGCTTAAGCTTACACCCAGCTTACAAAGTAAGGAAAAACTGAAAACTCTCTTTTTGCTATAGACGACCAGGTTTAAACCTACACACTGTGAACCAACGTTTTACCATGAATAAATTAAATGATCTGCTACTACTTACTCAATTCAGTGGCTACAGTTAATTAACATACCTGCACAGGCTTGCAGGTTGGATGCAAATTTGTAGTAAGCAGCTGTCTCCACATTTTTAGCCAAACAAAACCCAGCTATAAACTAAATAATGAAGCTGTCGCCTTTTTAGACTTGAAGTCGAATTGATCCCTTCTTTATGTTCAACTTCAGTCTCAGCTGAGCATGATTTGGTAAATGAGTCACATGGGTCTGCTTTTAGTTCTTGTGTGTCCATTTGTTTACTCTAGTGTACCTGACCTATAGGTGGAGTTTCATCTTTACTGCATGGCAAGGAACGAACTGACTTTTATAAGTGATCATTTCCATGCTTGTTCATAGAGGCTTTTTCTAAAATCTCTAACAGAGATGATTTAGATTGTAGCTAAGTAACATACTTGAAAATAGTAAAAGTAAAATAATTTTTTTTAAATACTCAAAAAATACAGCTACACAGAAAATCTACTTAATATTACTATTACTATAATAAGAATAAATGTAATCTGTTATTTCCATCTCTGGAACCATGGCAATACCTACAAACGCCAGCTCAGCAAGATACTTTTATGCCCCAGACTAGAACTTAAAAAACTAGCACCACTTCAAGATACTGTCATCTGTCACCTAAATTGTAGAATAAAGTAGATTAAACTTGCAGTATATCAAATGACTAATCGTCAGTTTTGATGCTGCACTATAAATATATGTAATCTAGTATTTCTATGCAAATCATTCTTTGTCTATGGTGAATAATAGTTATAATTAAATAATGTCATGTACTGTATTTTGTATTCACAGTATACTACCTCATTTTCACCATGACCACTCTTACTAATGTATTTGTCATCAAGCTCAGAGGCCAAACTAGACACTGATAGCGGCATTAACAAGCTGATTACCTCTACAGCCCATGTCTATCCATCACATAAAAATTCTTTAAGGCAGATGCAGCTGGATGGAGGCATATTTACAGTATGCACATGACTGTGAGCGCCACAGAGGAGTTCTGTGTGTGCAGAGAGGGTGATGGCCTTATGCGCACACACACACACATCTGTCAGCAGCTTTGCATGAGCTGATGCACGTATGTAAGAAAGTGTTTCACCTCTGTGTGTGTGTGTGTGTGTGTGTGTGTGTGTGTGTGTGTGTGTGTGTGTGTGTGTGTGTGTGTGTG
>JAUYWH010000008.1:7023882-7046632 GCA_034779795.1 Ctenopoma multispine | reverse complement strand
GTGTGTGTGTGTGTGTGTGTGTGTGTGTGTGTGTGTGTGTGTGTGTGTGTGTGTGTGTGTGTGTGTGTGTGTCACAGCAGTCATGGAAAGGGGATTGCAGCGTTTCCGCCTGAGTGCGGCTGTCAGTGGGCATCACTCAGCCCCAGCAGTGTGGCAGGACGCGAGGATCATTAGTGGAGATGGAAGCAGAGAGAGGGGGAGCAGAATGGAAGAGAGTAAAGGAGAAAAGGGTAGAGAGGGGCAGTGACTGTGTGAGTTGGGCAGTGTGTCTTAATATCCGTCTTGAGAGCATTACACACACGGCAGTGCACTTTCCTCTCAGTCACGCAATCGCTCCACCGCAAAGACCCCAACACGGCCCCCTCCGATGTCATTTTCCCTGCTTTCTAACTCCCCCCCTTCATCCATCTTCACCTTGCATCTCTGATTGAGCCTCTCTGTCCCTCCCCACATCATACAAGCCATGCCCTCACTTAGGCATGTTGTGTTGCCGCTTGTCATTCCCCCCGATCTGGATTTAACCATCCTACTTCCCCTCTTCACTTACATCTTTCCATTTCAGCCCATTGCTCCCATTTTCACCCACTCTGCACACAGCCGATCTCATTGCAGTAAGCATCATTGCTACTTGACCTACTCTTAACCGAAGCAAGGTGTTCGACACATGTAAGACATAAGCTCTTTTCACATCTTATGCCTTCATTTCTCTCTGTATCCCATCGCTTTCACTTTTTCCACATTAGTTTTTTTTGTACATTTATCCATCAATCCATCCATTCATTTCACCTTTTGAGTCAGTATACATCATGTCCACAGAGATTTGTGTTTACTCCACCAACTTCTCTGCCTTTCTATCATTCCCTTCACTCACAAGGTCTCTTTAGTCAGAGTGATCCCTCTGATCTCCCACTATTCCTTCAGGTCTGTGACCTATGCTGTGATGCCCTACGCTGAATACCAGAATCAACATGCCTGACATTTAAACAAATAGAACAGCTTCCACAAAGCTAGTTGAGCTAGCACAAGCACTAATTCACCCTTAGTCTGCTTACACACTAGGTTTTCAGGTTCAGGGATCCATCTGTTTGCTTTACTGGCATAGTATTCATCATACACAGATTAGGCCTATTCTGTAATAAAATTGTCCCAGTGAAACATTTGTGAGCTTAGTGTTGGCACCTGCTGTGAGTGTAGTTCAGCGTTATAGCCAGGCTGATGACAACAGTACAGAGATATCATGAAGTTAAGCGATGCAGTCTGGCCAGATGCCACCTCTGCTGAAAGACGAAGGTTTTTGGAGTCATTCAGAAGTGAAATTGGGATTTGAGCATTTGTACAAGAAACATGTGACTGACCAGGTGCAGTGACTGTGTCTGGGAAACAATGAAAATAATCATTGGTTACAGCCTTATAAAAATGTGAATCATGCTTTCATCAGCAATTCCAACGTAATTACTGATCTTCGAACAGGATGTGAAGATCCCAAGCATATCACACTCTGTCGTTAAACACTCACCTATAGCTTCCTGTACGCGTTACCACATACCTTCTGTCACTGGCCTGATGTTCACACACCTTTCTCTCAACATTTGGCTTTGTATCACATTCTTTCTCACACATAAAAATGAACCTACACGAATCTCAACCTTTTCCTAATCATATTTCTGGACACAGCTCTGAAAATGAACAAAGATAATGGGGCGGCTGTGGCTGAGGAGGTAGAGCAGTCGCCTGCTTCGGTTCGATTCCCGGCTCCTCCTGTCATATGTCGAAGTGTCCTTGGGCAAGATGCTGAACCCCAAATCGCCCCCAGTGTGTCAGGTCAAGCTGCATAGCAGCTCTGCCATCGGTGTGCGAGTGTGTGCGCTTGTGTGTGTGAATGGGTGAACGAGAAGCAGTGTAAAGCGCTTTGAGTACCAGTCTAGGTAGAAAAGCGCTATATAAGTGCAGAAAATTTATATTTATAACGGCACATACACATTCACACACACACACACACACACACATAGTCTTGACCCATGCAGCATCTCCTCAGCTGCTCTTATGGCACTCATCTAGATCTCTCCCTGGCCAGTCTTTGGGCATGGATCACTTGTAAGGATTTGAGAAAAGACTTCGCTAAGCTGATTGCTAAAGGGGAGGGGGCAAATTACCATTACACAAATGAGTAAAAACCTTCTTGGGTCATGATTTGCCTTATGTAATAGATTGTGTGTATGTGTGCATGTGTGTGTATGTGTTCCCGAAATACCACTCCCCCCCACAGCCCCTACCCCATGCCATTTACCCATTTTGCACTAATTGAGGGATCTTTTTTCGGAAGCCTTTATTGCATGCATTTAATTATTTATTTTGACGGGAAGCAATCTGGTGGCTAGTGAAGAGATTGTGAGTGTGTGTGAGAGAGAGAGAGAGAGAGAGAGAGAGAGAGAGAGAGAGAGAGAGAGAGAGAGAGAGAGAGAGAGAAAAGGTGAGAGAGATGGAGCAAGACAAGGCGAGGGTAGCTTTTTGGGTACATGTGTGTATGGGAGGGCAGATCTACTGTAACTATACTGTAAAACTGTCTCTTCTGTTTTGCACGTATGAATTGTATGTAAGACATTTACTCTATGTACTGTATGTATGTGTGCATGTGTGTGTGTGTGTGTTGCATCTCACAGTGCATAGCTTTCTGAGTGCAATGGGAGTGCACTAATGGACGCACACTTGAGCTGAAGTGTGCAGAGTGTAGCTGAAGTGCAGCCAAGTCTGGCTTCCAGTCCTGCTTGGAAGCCCTATAATCTACTCTCTACTATTCTAGCTCTCTTTTCTCTCCCTCTCCATTTTCCTCACTTGTCTCTCTATCTCTGTCTCTTTATCAATTTAATATTTTCATCCCCTCTTCACTGAATGAGCCAGCCACCCCGTCTCCCCACTGTCTCCCTATTAAATCTCTTTATCCAGGTTCTGAGAATGAAGACGCACAGATCAGGCTCGTCGCTGGCTGCGCGCGGACTTCGCTTTCTTCTTGGTCGCCCCCCTCCCTGCTGTGCAGTGAAGAGAATGAAATAAGGGAAGACGACATATAACCACCAGTAGTCTTGACCTTTATCAAGCTCTGCCGCCTGAGGCAGGGTGAATGAGACATTAAGAAAATGACTGAGCATTATTAACCCCTACTTACTTACACACACATATTCACAGACTGTCTGTTCTGAACAATGGCCTTTTTCCTTGACCTGCACTTTTCTGACAGTTAAGGATAAGCTAAAGCCAAATGAATAAACCCCGGAATAACACTTATGCATTCTGCATCACGTAACTTTAGAAAGAAAAGAATGGCAAGACCGGCCTGGCCTGCCAGCTCAGATTGTTTAACTGTGATTGATCCCTTGTCGAGTTCCCTCTTCCCAGCACTCCTGCAAATGCCAAGTCCTGTTGAGAATTGATGCTTTATCATAAACCAACCGCACACGTTCTACAAATGACGCATCAGCCTCTGAGAGAATGCTGAACCTGTGAGGACCAGATGTTAACCCTGACGATTGCAGTCCCAGCCAAGCTGTACTCCTAGTGATAGATAATTTCCCTGTCTTCTTCTCCTTTCTGTCTTTTGCCTGTGTGCACGTGTGTGTGTGTGTGACTGGCACAGTGCATGTGCATGTGTGGCCATCCTTCTACTCCAGTCAATCAATGAGCAGAGACAATTCCCAGAGTGACATTTACGGAGAAGAAAGAGAGCCATTTATCACTTTAGTTTTGGGATAATAAAAGAATGACTGAATGAGCCAGTGTGTGTGTGTGTGTGTATGTGTGAGGGAGGGAGAAAGCAGGCAAGAGAGAGAGAGCTAAAGATGAAAAGGGAATTTCAAAAGCACATGAAAGGAGCAGGAAAAATGAGTGAGGGAAGAGGGAAATGAGTGATAAAAAGACTACTTTGTGGGGAGGACTGAGAGTGTGAAGTAGAACAAGTGAGGAGAGAAGAGAAGGCCGTGAGTGACTGACAGTGAAAACGAGAGCACGAGAAAGAAGGGTAGGGGAAAAAAAGCCTGGGGTACGGAAAGAGAAAAGGGAGAGAGACAGAGGAGAGGGGATAGAAAAAGGCTCTCGGCGCAAAGAAAACGAAGGAGAAAAAGGTGGAAGAGACAGATGAAAAAAGAGTCCAAGACAGAAAGGGCGAGAGGAGACCAAGCGAGGCAGACGTTCTGGGTTCATTCAGGGCTATGGGCAGACTCGGAGTTCAGACTTCACACGGTCAGCATACTAAACACCGGACCCAGTGTCCTGACCCAGATTCATGCTACTGACATACAAATCCAATTGGGGAGGCAAAAATTTCACCCCTCCTCTCTGCCAGACTCCCCTGAAACACACAAAAATACACATCCCTTCCCCCTCAACCCTAGCTGGTCTCACAGTCACCTCATGATCCAACAACCTCACCCCAGTCCTGTATCCTCCCACACATATGCTGGCTCCCACGCCAATTTGCTCACACATGGGTTGTTTTACACATACAAATGTACAGGCCCAAGCAGAACCACACATGGGAAGTGAATTCTTTCCAAGGTCAGTTTTTAGCTCAGGTGAGCCGACATTACAGCTCAGCAGGGTGCTGTGCCGGTTCCTGACCAGCTACTACCCTTAGGTGACCTCCACAGCTCCATCCATCAGCCACAGGCTCAGCCGCAGCATATCCACCATCCATTAGCATAACAAGCATCTTTCTCGAACATAATTCTTGCTACACCTCCTCTCCGCTAGCCTCCTTTTTTCTATCCACCTGCTCCAATCACTCAATGTTAACTACATTTCCCTTTGTTCGGCGGGCTCCGTCCATCACATGCTGGGACCGCCAAGCTCAGGTAAACTGATTGACGACCCTTATAAGCTCCTCTTTCCCCTCCCACAATCCTTTGGCTCATGACAGGGACTTGATGGACAGGCAGAGAAGAGTGAGAGACCCGGCAAGTGGCTGCCAGGAAGGGTTTGGATACGGAGCATTGTGAAATACGCCGTTTAACTCAGCATATATCATCTCTTTCTCAGGGACAGACATGGCAATATGCGCGCACGTAAACACACGCATTTACACAGATCCACATAGCCATCAATCCCTTGCATACAGGAAGAGTTATCTGACGAAGAAAAAAATTGAATTAGGAAATATGGACACTGTGATTTGTGGGAAGCCAGCTTTGTGGCTGGGAAAGAAATACAGCTTGGAGCACACTTCATCTTACAGCGAGAGCAAAGAGAAAGAAGCATCTGTATTGTTTATCTAAACCCCCATCAAGTTACAATGGCTTGATGTGAAATATTCATATACATGTATGACAAGATTAGGCCCATTATGTTGCTCTCTCAGCAGGGCTTCACTGAATGGACTGAATGGAAACCCATCAGTCAGTGTAAATTATAAGGACAAGATACATTACATAAGCCTATAGATGGGCATGAAGAGGACTATTATAGTGGCCAGATATCAATCATGGCAACACACATTCTATGGTGTCACAAGTATGATAATATAGGCTATAGGCTATTTCAAGGATAAACTCACCATTATAATTTTTCACAAAGCAACTAAAGTGAAACACATAGCTTTGTGTAGTGTGCATCCTACGGCATTATATGTTTTATGTTTAGATGAATCTGTGAGCATAAGCACACACAAATGTGTGCCTCAATCTTAATAAACCATAAGTCATACAGTCCATAGCAAAAAATTATTTTCCTTATCAATTTAAGTTATTATAATAAATCAAGTAATAATTTAGTGTACAAAAATGTTTAAAACGACATCTAGACATGTCTTGTTTGGTCTGACCAAACAGGCATGGTTTGATTCAGTTAACAACAATATAAAACCATGAAAAGCAGCAAAATGTCAGATCTGAGAAGTTAAAAACAGCAAATGTTAGATGACTAAAATCAATAATCGATTACCACAGTTGTCGATGGTGATTTTCAATCAACTGATATGACTTTTCACCTTGTGGTTTTCAGTCTAAAACCTACCACCATCAACCTGCAGATTACGTCTTTGTTGGCGAACGAAACAAAACATTCCACAGCGATGCCCAAACACTACAAATAAAAATAGCATATTCATGGTTTGTTACAGCTATTACAGTGTATGCTAATATGGATTAGGCTAGCCCGAGGCCAGCTTGCTGTGATAGGGTTGAGTACTGGATATGGAGCAGAACAGAGTGGAGTACAGCAGGCCCTGTAGTGGTAGAGAAAAAGACAGAGAGTCGACCCAGCGTGACTACCGCCTGCCTGAGTGGAGCAGCCTGCCTGCAATTAAGGTGGAATCAGGGAGAAATCTGCGCTGCCTTGATAATGAGCCTCGTCTGAATTATTAACGAGAGCTGTTCCCTCAGGACCTGGGCTCCCACTGAGCCCATCAACCCCCCCAACACACCCACATGCACACACACACATTTACAGGGAAAAATATAGAAAAATACACTCAGAAGCATCCACACACACACAGACGACAATCACATATTATGTACATTGACAAAGATGAGCAACAAGCATGCCGCTACACACAGAGCCTAAATATTTCCAGCGTCACAAGGGCTAACATATTTTATTCACATACTGAAGTAAATATCCAAAGCCATTTACAACATTTGTAATACAAACATTTCTCTGGGACGAAATAACTTCAACCACTGGCACCAGATTGAAACTGACAGACTTTTTTCTGTGTTAGAATAAGCTACTTCAACACAGCACTTGATCGAATGTGAAAACTGCCAAATATTTCACATATTGGAAAAGGCCTTTGATGTGTGAATCCTGTCCACCGAGTCCTCTGTACTGAATCAAGCACGTGCAATAACAACGGGCATCTTCTTAACCTCATTACATTGGGAAACAGCATACAGAGGTATTTCATTTCTGAGATGTAAGCCAGTTATTACAGGGTGAGTCACTTATTGTGCATTAGTCATTTTGAAAAGGATTTATGGTCATGAATGAAAAATGCTTTATTCTAAGTGTACTTTAGATGTAATATCATTATCGACTCAGCTGACAAAGATCTGAAACCCCCCCTCTCATTTGTGCTCAGCAAAGCCTCTAGGCTAGAAGAAAATAAACAGAACTACATGTCACAGGGATACTAGTGTCAATATAATGTGACTGGAGGGCAACTGAGCAGGAACACAGTGATGTTTATTGAAATGTGGGTATTGTGGAAATATGTGTGTCCAGCCTCACTACTATGACATACAGACCCCCAAAGAGAAAAAGACCTCTCTCTGTTCCCTTCTTTCCACACCGGTTTCACAACCCGTTCCCTGTAAATAAAAAGAGATGTGTTCTGATCACCCAGCACTGGTGTAACACTCAAAGTTGTTCCCTCCTCCTATCACTTCTCCATGACATCAAACTTACACAGCCTCAGAGAGAAACACACACCACATTCTGACCCCGCAGCTGTGGACAGTTTTGCCAAAAAATCCATGGGTGCTTACCAAATAGAGCCACACCTTCCATATGAGCCAATCGCAGCAAGTCAGACAGGTTTCAAAACAAATCAGACAGCAAAACAGCACCACAGAAAGTCCACTTCCGCTCTCAGTCAGCCCCCTCCTCTCCCAAAAATGGTTCACCCCACCCAAGAACAGAGTGTTCCTCCATGGGTGGTTTGAGGAGGCACAAGTATGTTGTGTGTTTCGTGCAAATGCATGTGCCTAAGCCAGAGGGAATAGAGGAAACCATCGCCATAAATAGTGCAATGGGGAAAGAATGACAATTTCTCTGTGCTTCTTCAGTTTGGGAGGAAAAAAATTAACTAAGAAGAGTATTTAATATTCTGAGAAATATCACCACATGGCTTTTAAAGAAAAGCACTGAAATGGGTACGAAATGCTTCAACAGCTGAAGTTCAGTTTAGCAGAGAACATCCAAATTACTTCAACCCTGTCAAATTGGGAACTTGATGGTCTCATCTTCGCGTGTTCTGCTCCAAAAGGCCCAGTATCTGAGAGGAGTCGAGCTGGGGAAAATCCAGCATTGTTATCCTATTATCACTGAGATAATGTGAGATATGAAATTTCTCTTAGATAAGAGGAGGCACGTTGCTTAAGGTAGTCTAGATCACTGGCAGATGAATAGTAAAGCTCAAAATCCTGACGCCATATCTACCTGGAGAAAAACCTCTCACCTCAATTGGTCCTTGTGCCAAAATCCACTAAGACAGAAAGAATGTATAGAATGTGTAATGGACAGATAGTTGGATGGAGCAAAGAGAAAAGCGAAGAGATAAAAGAGATAACATGGGTGTCTGGTGATCGAGTGATAAGAGACAGTGCAGTAATATCAAAGACAAAATTATATTGTTTTTCATATTACCGTCTCCTGATTGCTGTCTCCTGTATTTGAATGCACACCCATGCTTTGGTAATTTGCATGTACATTAATCATTTTCAGTGAGAAATGAACTGCCATGGCTGCCTGAAGGGTGCAGGGGGAAAGATGGTGAGAACAGTTCTCTTGGCATCAGATATCCGGCTAAACCTGAATATACTGCCTGAACCCAACCTGGTTCTGGCTGCAGGAGCCAAGGGGAGATGTAAGGTGCTCATAATCCTACCCCATAAATCTGTCCAGCATGCATCATATGCTCCCATTTTGTGAGTGTGTAAGTGTGTGTGTGTGTGTGTGTGTGTCACACTCTCAAATTACTCTGCTCCCCTGAGCCAAGACGGAGGATAAAATATGAATCAGCTGAAGTCTAGGATAGTTTCCAGCCTTTTCAGACTCCCCAACCAGCATCGAGCAACACAAGCATGCATCCCTATACACACACATAAACAACAGACACGCATGCAACTCTACACTGTCTGAAAGTTTGAAGTCTCTTCACTTTTTCCTAAGCTTCTGTCAAACACACTCGCTGCTGCACATTTGACATTCATATCCTTCATATTTACGAAGTGTCTCTCTACTGCAGCTGCCGGAGCTTGTGCATAGTGACAGGACTATGAGAGTCTGTCTGTCTTTTTACTTATAAATCAATTAGATAAAGTGATCCTTTATCTACACTACTGCCTGAGGAGACAGGGGTCGTGTATTTATTGTGTTTCATAAGATCAAATATATACTGTATATATGTGTGTCTGTGTGTGTGTCCTACAGTGCCCTACAATTGCCACCACATTTCGTTTTTTTTTTAAGCTCTATTTTTCTGGTTTGTGTGACATCTGCCAAAAACAGAAGCCCTGTGACCTTTTGCCCTGCTGACCCTGCACACGCCTCTACCTAATATACGTTATAAATAACAGTCTAGTCGATGTGGATTAAACTGTCTGAGTGACTGCCTGGCACCCTAACTGACCTGCAGTGCAATGCCCCGGCATCCGACTGCCCTGAGTGCCGGAAGAAGCACTGCACTGTAAACACATACAGGGAAAACTATATGCTGTACATGACAGCAGACAAAGTCAACACACATGTACTGTACTTTTGCATTTGCATACACCCAAAATAGATAACGTCTTAGTTGCTTGCATCCCACATTTCTATTTTAACAGACTTTATGCACCAATACAGTGTGTGTTGTGGATTTTTGTATGCAATTACTACACATGCTTGACACACACAACATAGCAACCCCCTCAGCATAACGCTAGCGTTATCTAGGCTACTAGAACTTATTGAACTTCTGGGTGCCTACAGGGCAATCCTGACACCAAGTTCCCTTTAAAAGTCACCATTAGAGGCATAATGAAGTCAAGAGCAAGACTATGTACCATTCTCTGCTCTGACATGCTGTCAGACCAATCAGTGGGCCCCAAACACGCACGCCTATGGAACTAGACAGCCCCTCCCCCTGCACTAGCCCCCACAAAGATACACACAACATGCTTTGTTGCAATTGACATGTGCTTCTCCTACGCACAAGTGCAGAATGCATCCACATGTACCCATGGATGCTTCCACTCTGATGTAATTAACCATAAAGACAGAAAAGAGAGCTATACATATTCAGCGTCAATTGTTAACTTTGTTTCAGCATCATGCAAAATTCTAGGTTGGAGATCAGAGATGATGCGAAAATACAGGCCAGTGACGTTACCACTAATCTACACTGCAGTTGTGACTGGTATCCCAGTGGAAAGTGTAACAAGGTTCTCAAGTACACAATTCTACGTAAACTCCCTCCACTAAAAAGCTGATTAAGAAGCCGCGACCTCAGAATACTGCAGCCTTCCTAGAAGTCCGAATCCATTTATTTATAGGTAGTTATAAGGGCTTAATGGTACTGTACTGGCTGTCTAGCATCATATCCTTCCCAACAGGAGTCATGGAAATATAAATTGTCAATTTTTCAATTTTATTGTCCTAAAATCATCACGTCAGTCAGATATCCCCTGCCCACAAACACCCCAACCCAACCCCATCTGCATGCCACCCATGCAAACTACCAATCTTAACCACTTAATTTCATTTTATTTCATCAGCAGCTTACCATAGATTCTTTTATCTTTTTTCCTTCCCTGCCACAACAGAGAAAAGCAGACTGTTTTGCATCTAATGCTTTTCTCGTGCATGATATTGTTGATTGAGATGAAAATGCGAATGTGAATGATACAAGTAGTGTTTTCCAACTCACAAATGCTGCTGTCAAATATAATTGCCTGATATGATTGTAAAATTACATGTATGAGGGTGCACCTGCTTTATGCACAAGTGAGGGGGATGGGGGGGTAGCAGGATTTGTGGTCTTGGCTTCATGGACTAAATCTGAACATGTGACTTCATATTAACCTTGTCAAACTTGGTCTTACAAGCTGACTTTGCAAGTAATCCTACCCTTAATCTCTCATAAAACAGAAAATGTTTTATGTGTCTATGCCTTTTAAATATCATGATTATTTTAATGAAATCATTTTCATATAAATTTCTTCTCATGTAATGCAAAAACCGACTTGCCACAGGAGGCAAATATGAAGATTTATGAACCTCCTGTCGCACTCCTAACAAATGAAATATTCTACGGAGCTTCATTGTGAATTCAAGATCATTCAAATTCAAATAGGATTCCTATCTGATGAGCCAAGTTCACAGAAAAGTTAAAAACATTTATTGCAACAGCCAAGGTAAGCAGTTGCATCAGAAATTAGGTTTTGACTGTACATACAGTAAGTCAGTGCTATCGAGTGACAGTATTCGTCCATCCACTGGATGTCTGTGTGGTTCCTGTTTGTAGGCTGCACCTGTGATTTCTAGGTGCATGTTTACATTTCAACACTGTCTCTGACAGTGAGTCGTCTGCTTTAAACAACTTACCTAATCCCTCGTCATTACCTAGAATGGGACCCATGTCTCGCCTGTGGCCTGAAATAGGCCAGGACCACAAACTGGCCCTTAATTTGTAGTATCATAAATAGCAGCCTGCTCCTTTGGAGCTACAGATTAAGAGGCCCTGTGGCTGAAGTCTCTCAGTGCAAGTGCAAGGTTAATGAAACAAAGCCTACCTGGAGACACACCTTAGCAGAGTTCAGTTTAATGGGACAGGATTAAAGTATCAGTCAGGTGCTTGTTATTAGGTCTGAGGCCAAAAGAGGAGACTGTAAGTGGTGACAGATTTTATGTTATGCAACACAACAAGTTTTGGCAAAAGACTGATTCCTCTGAAATACGAAAATATGAATGTATGCTGCTGGATACATGCCGTTATGCAGCCTGTATGGTTATGCGAGTGACACACCTAATTGTTTCCTATATTAGGAATAATACAACAAAAATTCAATTTTGCAATAAACATCTCAATCTAGATTAACAATGTATTCAATAATGGGTTTATGCTAAAAAAATGTCTGACCAATGCCCAGTCATCTGTAAATCCTATTTAGAAGTCTGGTTTTAGTAAAATAAATAACAGAATCCATGACAGGATGAACAGTCTAGAAAAAGATTATGATGACTGACAATGCATCCATGAAGACCCACAGTACTGTTCAGCCTCTACCTTCTTTACCTTCTCACACGTCACTGTGGAAATTAGTCTGTTCAGAAGCAACAGCTAGCGTCATGGTGTCAGCTCTGCAAAGGTGCACCATCAGGACAACCACTGCTGCCCTGCTGATCTCCCTGCCCCTTCTCCCTGTCCTCAGATTGGCATAATGAATAGATCGAGATGAGGTTGGGAGCAGAGGCTGATAACATGGGCAGATGTCCAGGATGTTACTCTAGGCTCACAGCCAGGCAGGCAGCGGTGGTGGACTGTGGTCAGTTACGAAGACCGCTTTGAATATTTACATTGTGGACAGCTGACCTGCGATCTCCTACAAGTGTCACACTGTTGATTCCTGAATGCGTTGTAAAGAAACAAGTACAATAAAGCGTGCACTGCCTGTTTGCACGTAAATGCATTTAACAGTTTATTCTATTTATCCGTCAGGTTTGTGCAGCGCATATGGAGATAAATCATTAACCACCGTGGTCCTGATCCTGGTAAACGGATTTCATGTGAAACTACGGAGGCGGCCCATCGTGATCTACTCTCAGTTGGAACGAGCAAAGCCTCGTTACACACACACAGAGCAAGTGACTCCACTCCAGTCTATCACATGCTGCCATCAATGACCTATTAGAATGACTGACGGCAGTAATGAACTAAGACAAGATAACGCATGGCACCATTCATGCGTAACTGACCCCAAATCCCACGGTGACATGTGTATGGCACAGGGGGCAAAAGGATCAAAATGGCTTAGTGAATAGGAATCGTGGTCAATATTATCACTAGACACTCTGTGATTAATACGTCAAAGGACCATTATGCTGGTCCGTGTGTTTATCCCTTACCTTCCAGCCAGCTGAGCTGTTACTGTCGCCTTTATCCTTGAAATAGGGCACATAACGGACCATCCAGTCGTATATCTGTGAGAGCGTGAGTCTCTTTTCTGGGGTGCTCTCAATGGCGCGGGTAATGAGATCCGCGTAGGACTGGTTCCCCCACGCGTTCCGCCGCGAGGATTTGGCTTTGCGCAGCGGTCCGGTCACATCGAGAGCCGCGCCAGTCAGGCATGGGTGCGTCGCGCCTGTGGGTGCCGGGGCGCCGGCTGGATGCTTCAGTTCTCCCGGCGTTCCGCCCACGAGCCCCGCTCTGCAAGCGGGTACGTCCTCTGGTTCCACCTTGATGCTGGCCAGTGGAAGACCCCCGCTGACCTCGTGTCCGCCGGGGAAATCCTCCGGACAAGGCAGCGGCCAGGTGCATGAGCGAGGCCGGCTTTGCGGCTCGAAATCCGAATCAACCTGATGAGCGTCTAATTCGTCGTCCTCCATCATCAACATTTACCCTTCAGTTGAAAATGGAATAAATCAAATGAAGAGCAAGGGAGGGAAATACCTCCACGATTCCCGTATCCAACTGTCTTCAATATGTCTTTACGTTGAAATTCGCCTTGTAATAGGGATACTGAGCTTACAGTCTGAATCAATAAGAGGCAATTCAAAGGAGTAGAAGAATCATATTGGATAGAAGCAAAATCACAGCTTCGCGTGTAGAGATAAGAGAAGTAATAAAAGTAATAATAATTCTTCGTCCATTTTACCTGAAGTAAAATATCAAATGAGGAATAAGATGCTTCTTATTTGACAGTCCACATCACCTCAAGACAGTCAGTCTCAAACGCGTGTCAGAGCCAGTCATGGGGGCTCTTCAGTGCAGTTGCAGCAACAGATGATATTTCAGATAAGAAGCATGTTTGCTAAGCAGCCGTCGACAAATCCTCCAGAAGACAACTGGAAGAACAGGAAAAGAGAAGAAAAAAAAATCACCAGGGGTGTGTAGAGAGCATCCAGTGAGGCGATAATGTGCGATTACCGTGAATTATTAAATCTTCCAGTCTGCACGGATTAAGCTGGCAGCGGCACATTCAAGTCCATTCAGCCTGAACAGCACCCAACTGTCTGCAATTATAATGAAGAGGCGTGCGCATGTGACGATTCGATAAATTCCCAGTCTGAGAAATATAAAGAAAAAAAATAGTCCAACGATCAAATCTAGTATCCACTTGTGAGGATGAAAAAAATTGGCTTTTATCACACCTCCTCTTGCTCTCCTCTATCCCCCTTGCCTTTTCTCACTCTCTCAGATCCCACACATGTTCTCATTTGCTTACAACTCGTTCCGTCGATGTGAACCGAGGATGACGCGCCGGCGCTGTAGTAGAGATGCTGCCAATTGGAGTGTGCTCACGAAATCAATAGCCTACTCTCCGAACATGATTACAGCGAAATCCCGATCTCTCTCTCTCTCTCTCTCTCTCTCTCTCTCTCTGTCTGTCTGTCTAGCATCTCTGTTGTAAACTGAGGGAACAAAACCCAAATTCTTAATCAAAACAATGCATAAATATGTTTTGGCGAAGCGCGTTGTGCGCCAGACTCCACGTCCAATCGTGAAAAGCAGACAACGTGAAACACACAGATGGGGAAATTCCTGCACTGTCTCGAAAGGGGTTTTTGTCTTTTAAAAATACATTGTTTGTCTTTTTGTCTTTCTACGCAACAAATTGTCCCGGGCACCGAGTGCAGCGTCCAAATCTCCCCCCCCCGCCCCAGAGAACTCATGGTGCGCCGGAGGTTTCACCTCTGCTGATTATTTGCGGGCTGGACCTCAGTGAGTGTAATTTTCTATGCCGATTAGACAGATTTAGTACAGATTAAGAGAGATTAGGTAACCCTAGATTTTAATCTGGGAGGAGTGAGGTGAAATGGGGCTTTTTCAGAGGCCAGAATCAAAAAATATCTCTACTCCACACCAAAGTGGGGATGGGAATAACACACACACACACACTCGCATATTATCATCTCAAATCGCATTTGCCAAACCACAACGCCAAAGAGTCTGCTCTGGCAGACACAGCCCTGGAGAGACCCGTGTGCGTAATTCTGCTACACTGACCGATCGGGGATTCCGCCCCTCATTCCACTTCCCCCTCCTAAAATTAGACAGCAGGGCGGGCACACAGTTACAGGTGCTCTGCTCCCATTGGCTCTTTATTTTCCTCAAAAATGCTGTTAGAATAAAAATCTGGGTTGGTGGCTTCACGCTGGACCTCACATATTCACACAGGAAACATTTGCTCAGCTTACAGGCTCTTTTTTTTTTCTTTTTCTTTTTTTTAACAGCAACAGTATTTTTCACATTTTCATTCACATTCACTCCTGCTCCGTTGATGTTGCTGTGGGGACAGCATTATTTATTCATTGAGTTTTGGAGACACTCCTACTTTTACATACTCACATTGAAGTACAGTGTGTGATAATATTTGGACTAAGATAGTGATTCCATGCGAGCATTTTAACCGCCCATGAGTGACCTATGGGAGCACGTTGCAGTGAATGTACTGCAGTTAAAATATTCAACAGCTGAATAATAAGTTCTGGGTCATCATGGAGGAGGATATTCTCTGCAGCGTGTGGGACTCTTAATTCACAAACTATTAAAATAGAATTCTATTCAGCGTATTTTACCTTTAGAAGACATAAAATACACTGGAACTCATGCAACGTTCACGAGCAGAACCAAAAACAAGTTCCTCTGCAGCAAGGTGGCTGGCAATCTCAGAGGACCCCACCCTTTTCATGCAAAGCCTGCGTGCACCGAAGCTGTACTTAAAAATTACACAACATGGCCACACTGTGCACTCACACATGAATGATGTTGTTGAGAAATGTGTGTCAAAAATAGCACACTTTTAAATGAGGGAGGATGTGTCATGCAGTGTGTCATGGAATGACTTAACGTTGAACATCAGTGGGATCATGGTTAAAAAGCTATGTTGCTAGAACATGGTGTAAAAAGTCTCTTACTTCTTTTTTACCTTTGATTAATGCGAAATTATTTTGATCATTGCATGCCAAGAGTGATTCACAATTCATAGGTGGATTGTAACCTCTAAATAACAAAATGTTCTACTTGTGGAGCTTGTTCACAAGTAATATCATTTTGGTAACACCTGAAATTACACACACACAAAGTGAAAAGGGACGACCAGATCCTGAGACTCCCAGCAGGACTGAATCTCCAGAGAGACCAACAGAGAGGACGAAGCACGAGTTTTAAAAACTATGTATGTGTTTGGTCCCTTCCAGGCTGTGCCCATACCAAACATTCCAGAGGCAGCGTGGCTGGCTTCAGGCTCTGAGAGGCTGATCCTGGAACAGCACGTTCTGCACAGCAGTAATCACCTCAGCCCGCCACAAGCAAGACAGAGCAACACATCAACAACAAGGACAAGCTTTGTTTCTGTCAATTTACATCCCGAAAAAAAAGTTGCCTGGAATTTCATTCACATAAGGAAAGGGACACATTTTTTCAACCCGTTTCTGGAGGGTTGATCCTCATTTCTTTAGCCCTGTCACTTTAACCATCCCTGTTAAGCTCATGGTGTTGTGCAATTTATCTCTGCACCACATTCCACCCGAGGGATTAGAACAAGAGAAAACTGGAGAAAAAGCGAGAACATGCTTTGGAGATCGATGCCTGTCTGAGAAAACACCTCCCTTGATTCTCCTCCCCTCTCAGCAAACAACCCACACTCTCTAACAAGCATATGGGCTCCCAATGACACCGGAAGGAGAGGGCTCAAATCCAAGTAATGGGAATGTTTCTGAGTAAGCAAAGCCTGGATTTTACCCCTTTGTGGCACTGGCCCAAAGTAGGTTGACTTAAAAACTTCCTGCCCGAGGCAAGAGCCAGCTTTCTGTGGCATCTTGGCATCTGTGCTGTCAACTATGAACATTATGTTCAGAAGCAGCAAATACAATTGGAGGCAAGATTTTTAATTAAGACTGTGTTGTTGAATGGAAAGTAAAGTCTTGTGCAGGTGATGGCTTCTATCTAACAAAATATGATTAAGACTGTCTGTCTCATCCAATTAATTATATTAAAGACCCAGAACAACCAAATGGTCCAAAAAGGAAAATCAGAGCGGACCGTTTAACTGCATGTTAGACAGGTAAAGAATGTAGGGCTGAGTATACAGTATAGCAACTACATTGTACTACGAATTTCTTTGCCAACAGGTGTCTTTAGACACCTATCAGAATGATCAGAAATACTGTCAATGTGTCTACTGTGAATATTTCCTGCATTTTTGGGGGGGTTTATATCAGTTATATTTGGTTTATATAAATTGAATACCTTTTCATTCTGAATGGTTAAAAAACAACAAGCAATATTTAGAAAACAATATTTACACAAAAATAAAAAAAATTGCTTATAGACTAAATAAAGACAAAAAAATGAACTGAATAAAAATATCAGAAATAGTATCTCGATGACTCCTCACTCACAAATCTTCCAAACGTATCTTCTACAGTAACATTCCTACAATGAAAGCTAATCAGTTTAAGCATCATTCACATATTTTAATACACTAGAAAACCTTATCATTTTTGTATGTGTGTGTTGAGAAAGTGTCACTCTGGTCTCAATTTCTTGAAATAAACCATACAGCATATCATATTGCTTCTGGCAACGAGTTAAATCCTCACTTGTGCAAGTCAGTGGTTGGCTACATCCACAATAGTCGAGTAGGCCTGATGCCAAGACACTGATTAGCCAAGCTATGCCTCTGTTCTCCAGGCAATGTGGAGTGGAGGTGCAGTGGGAGTCCAGCTCATCACCAAAGAGCACTGTGCTAAACACAAGTTTAAGTGGAAGAAAGCCAGCAGACTGTAGTGTATCCATGCTGGACATATAAAGCCTTGGGCAAGAAGGCATCTGCTTCTTCAATACGTAATTCACTCAGAGCTGAAACATCATGCTTTAATCCTAATGGCCATACATAAAACTGTCTCCATCAGATAATTCTGATGGTCAACCTCTTGCACTGAGTAGCATATTTTAAAATTAGGTTCAATTTAAGTACAAAAAGATTTGCCTTTGCTACACTCTCAAAGAGTGGTTTTCAAGCTGGTCTAAATGCAAGTGGAAGCAGTGTCATCTCACCTTTACACCCAGCACGCTTATTCTCATGAGTCTTGACATGCAGGTAGGTCAACACACTGTGACAGCCTCAAGCTCTTGCTTCAAACATGAACATGGTAACTTTACATCGCATCTCCTGCAAATGCATCTTCCTGTAGGGATATTATTAGAAGCACTCATGTCTTATTACCCACATTATTATCATAACTGACAGGATGTGCATCAGTTATTTCAGTCTCAACAGCATATTGGCCATGTTGCCACAGTAGTATACAGGCAATGTTAGATTTCAGCATGAAGAAGAGAAGAACCTGAGGCAGCTGTAGTGCTTTCATGTGTAATAGTCCCAGCTCAAGTTCCCATGAAAGAGGCACTAATGGGTTAACAGAAGAAATGAGAGGGGAAGAGAGGGAAAATCAATGCTTTTGTTGAGGGGAAGAAAGAAAGGCTTTCACAGGTCTATGTATCATTAAGCAATTGAGAAAGCTAATTAGAGTGGGGGGTGCGGGGGGGAGACGTGCAGATCTCACAGCTAATTATTTCCATGGCAACCATAGCTCCTGTGGATGATCTGAGGTGGATCAGTTTGCTCCAATCAGGACAGACTTACATGAAGAGCAAGAGAGACCCCTAGTGGGTTAAAATGGCTGTTAATGAGTTGATAACTTTTTAAAACTAAAGGAAGTGTTATTATTAAAAAAGAGTTACTTCAGTAGAAAAAGAACAAGATTGTGCAGAATTACCTAAAACTCTAGAAAGGTTGATAATGATAAGATCGCCAGTATGTAAGAAAGTAATGACAATTTCCATTACCAGTCTTTGGTGAAAAGACTAGCGTTTACAGAAACCGAATGGTAATTGCTTGTGTCTTCTCCTTGTAAGTCGCTTTGGATAAAAGTGTCTGCCAAGTAAAGTAAAGTAGAGGGAAGTGGTTATACCTTGTGGTGACAACAAGCTCACAAAACAAATCATCCAGAAGTTTAACTGTTAAGTCAAAGTTGCAATGTATTTCATTTTAGGAAACATCAGAACATTAAAAAAAGCAAACAAACAATAGAAAATGTCCATGTTAGTCAAAGAGGACTTGCTTATGTAACTTAGTGTCTCTGCTTGCTTGGGTCAATCTTCTCTAGGTGAATTAGGGGTTTTAGCTGCTCAGCAAAACTGCGCATGTCCTCTGACACAGTGTCCTGGCCAGCTGGAGCCAACACACTCAACTCCACCAAGTATGAAAGTGATAAACGCTCTGTATTCTCTGTGTTCCCTGGTACTAGGATGCGCGACAGCTTGCTAACCACAACTTTCATCGCACCTTTGCGGAATATGTGTCCATTGGCCACAAATTCATGGTCCATGCGGAAACCCATCTCATTTAGGAAATCCGGCAGGCTGTGAGAGGCCGCTACGTCAACACAGTTGCGTACCAGGGCATGCCGGCTTTTGTCTCCCACTTCGGGCTGGCCCAGGTAGCGTAGATGCCATGGAGCTGTGGGGTGGGAGATGGAGCGCCTGGCACGCAGAATGAAAGGGTTGCCTTGCTGGCCTTTCAGAAGATAAACCAGTTCATGATCTGTAAAGGTCTCAGGTTCCATATTGTCACACAGACCTCGCAGGCGATGTAAGAGGCTTTCCAGGGCCTGGTCTAACACACTACCTGAATTGTAAAAGAGAAAAGAGATATACAAATAAGAATAATGTGTTTCAATAAATTGGACTGCACAACATGTTTTATTTAAAACTATCATTTCAATACATATTTTCACAATAAGCACCTCAAAACTGAAAGAACAGAGAGATGATACTCAGGAAATGGACATTTGCCCCAAACACAGCTGACACTCATCTGCTTTGCCAGTTAAGGTTAAAAGATCTGTTGTCACTATTGTCGTGTTGGCAATTTTGTAGTCTGAAATAACATTCTAAACAACAGCCGTGAAATAAATTTCATACATTTATAATACTCAATTTTGTTGTGTGGTAGTGTTGAATTGTACTGGATTTTCACTGAATTTATTTTTTGTTCTGTAGCAATTAAAGTAGACAATTGATTCATGATTGATGAAGAGCACAATTCCCAAACATCATTAAAGCATGCGATGATGAAATATATTTTGCAAGAACGGTGTACATCCTGCCCCTAGAGGCCTCAAAAACTGAAACTTAGTAATAGTGATTTTTCATCCCAAAATCCTTTTATCGCATTTACCACGCCCACTGTTTTTCAATATACCACATAACTGTTTTTATTGGTAGTATAAACTAGAATTACTATGTTAAGGTATACTACAGTATTTAGAAATCCCAAACCTGGTACAGATGCAATCACACAGAGGCTTTAACATGTACTGCAGTGCACATGTATCAACAAAGGTCAGTCAGGTCTCATGATAGGTCAAATATTTGTCACAGGGCAAAACAGTCACTCGACTGTACTCCAACTAAAAACTGACAATATGGTTGATATTTTGTTATAAAGATAGATGTTGCAATACGTTTTGGCTTGTTTATAGATGAAGACTAAGGTTTAATTAGGCAGCGTTATTCAGCAGATTGCATACTCTACGCTAAACATGATAAAGACCACCTTTGACTGAATATGATATATTAAAGGCCATAACGATATGTCCATTTCAAATTATTTTAGGCTGCTGCAACAACAACCTGCAATAAAGGTATATATAAGTTAGGTCGTCAGTCCTCAGCTGTGATTTATCTTACCTTGTAGCAGGTATTCCATCATATTAATAGTGCCCCCAGTGACAGGCATCACAGTGACAGGTGGAGCCTCCATCTTTTCTCAGGCACTTTGTTTTTAAATCTGAACAGAAGGACAGAAGCATTATGATATTAATTTGACTGTTAGCTGACCGAGTGGTCATCTAACTACTACTCATGTTAGCAACAACTGTTAGCTAAATGTAGGCAGTTAGCTAACTAATTAAATTTAGCTAACTCATGCGAGAAAACCACAACTAGAAAATGCAGCTGTTCACCTGTTGTAGAAATGTCGTTCGTCTTCGGTAGAGCCTCTGGAATAAAAAATGATTATTCCGTAACGTTAAGCCTCACCGGGGTTAGTTCAATCAACACACGGCTAACGTTCATAGACAACTAACTAGCTCACAGCAAGCTAACGTTAGCCAAGGTAGCCACAATCTTAGTTTCCTGTTAACGAAGTTACCGTGCTAACCTTAAGCGTTTCAACGTTAAAATACATGAATAAGACTATATAGACGAAGAGTTGATGTAAACAAAGAAAGAAAAGCTGCTTGGTTGGTTCAGAAAGAAAAAAACACATTCGACTACGGTGAGTTACAAATATTTTACCTTCAGTTTCTTCCTCGACTCTGTTTCACAAATGTTAGCATCCAACTTTGAGGCGCATTACAGCCACCTACTGGCGGGTAGTTATTTCCCCAAAAGACCTTCATAAAGTAATTTATAGGTTCTCTAATCAAAATTATTCTCTGAGTCTAAATAATATGATAAAAATATACTATGATAAAAAAGCACTAAAATTGTGCATATAATATAATATATAATATAATAGGTGATTGGATTAAATAATATGATAAAAATTATTTATTATCACTCAAGAGGCATTAACATACATAACAACATAACATAAGATAAGTATCAATATTACACAAAAAATGTACATGATGGGTGGCCTCTCCAAAATGTTTCAGCTCTTTCCATATGTTCAAAGAAATCCAGATCAGGCTTCTGATCAGATAGTCACTTGAGAATAGATCCACATTTAGGTCATAGTCAGTCTTGCTGCTTTCAGATGTGTTTTGTCCTGCTTATTAATATCCTGTTGAAGGACCTGCTACTGAGCCAGACACAACTGAGCTACCTCCATGTTTAGTGTTCTTTCCTTCAACAGCTTTATTTTTTTTCTGTGAGCTGATGAGATTTGACAAAGAGGCTCCAGTTTTGTCTAATTTGTCCAAAGAACATTCTCTTTGCACTCTTTAGAAACTGTCCTTGGCTCTTTGTCTACCATTCATACCATCCTTCTTTTCTAATCTTGCATCAATTTTCCTTTTGCATTCACATCCAGAGAGGTTGGCTATAGTGCCATGAACCTTTTTTTTAAAGAATTCACAAGGACATCAAACTGTTTGGAGTTTATCTTTACCTTCAACATGCTTGTCTATAATTTTCTTTCTGATCTCCTCAGACATATTTCTCTTGTGCTTTCTATGTCTATGTTCAATATATTGCACAAAATGATACCAAACAGCAGAGTGACTACTTTTCTTCATTTGGGTACGCTGAACAACTGATTACAAGACTTATGATATGTGGTGCTAAGCTAAGGGGACACATCACTACGCTTTAGACATAAAAATAACTAAAATTATTTATAATCTTTTCCAGAGATACCATCATTTTTTCCAGGCCATTCTCAAAGTTTGATTGTTATTTATTTTAAACCTTTTACCAGTGCCACTTATTTTACAACTTAACTGTGGTTCACTTTCTGACACTAGACTGCTGAAGCATTTTAAAATTTACACAACCTTTTGGCATAAAACATCCATTCTTAATACTATAATTAAAAAAAAAACATCAATACAACAGTGGTCTTTATGAATCAAATTAATTAATCTGGGACCTATTATCTACACTTTAATTTCACTATACACACAATCACTGTAATTCATATTATTTGTTGTTGTTTTGGGAGGAGTCCTGAAAACAACTGATGTATAAAGTAAAGGTTCCTCTTCCACCTGCAATGAGAAGTAAGACTTTTCTTTACTGAAACAAAACAACACACATGCAAGTTAATTG
>JAUYWH010000008.1:6906819-7023782 GCA_034779795.1 Ctenopoma multispine | reverse complement strand
CACTGCGAACTGTGTGACACATTATGCATCAAGGTAGCAGACCACTGAACACGCTTTAAACAGGAAGTTTCAATAAGATAGAGCATATCCTACCTCTCCTCTGTCTTGGTCTGAGGTAGAAAATTAAAAGTGCCAATAAAACAAAAAACGTAAGGGCTGCCGATGTTCCATAAACAACTGGTATCAGATATTTAGGTTGTGAATTTGTACCTATAAGACAAAAAAATAATTACTTTTCCTTTGACTCAGGTCATATGCTCATTACAGATTTATGCAGGGAAACACCCACCTGTTTTGATAGAAGCATTTGATGGCGTGTGAGTGCTGTTAATTGTTCTGTAAGCATCAAACATCTGCTTTGCACTACAGTTTAAAGACCCATGTGGAGTTACGTGCACAGATATAGTTCTTGTCACCTCAACAGATGTACTGTTAGGTTTGATGTAACTGAATTCCACATCACATATCACAGTACACAAAGCAGATGAATTCCCGTGTACTGTAGTTAAACAAAAAAAAATTAAATGGTTTAGTATTAACGTACATAAGCTATTGTATGTGGGTGATACAATAAACTGTACCTGTGATTACACACAAGTTGATAGTGTATATCTTCTGTCTGTGTCCGAAACACACATCTGCCCAGCAGGTATATTTCCCAGCATTTGCTCTTTTGACATTTACAATGTGTAAAGACTTGTTAGAAGTCACATAATCTCTTTTAGCTCTTCCTGTGGAGTTCCAGAGAGCAGCGGTGTAACTTGTATTAAAAGTCCATTTAAACTTAGTGAATTCACCTGGACATGAATATGTAAAACTGCTGCCTGCAGTCACATAACGTGTGTCATGAATTTCACTTAGAGTTTCTGAAAAAAAAAGGCAACGCAAATAATTTAATAAATGTACGCAGAAGGTTTATACCTTACATTCTATCTTACAAAAGTATGACAATCACAACAGTTCAAACCTTTTGTCACTCTGATGACTGAGGACGTTTCACTCTTGTGTTTGTCTGTATAATGATTTTCACACCAGTACAGGCCTTGATCATCTTCTGTAAAACCATTGATGACCAAAGTACGATTGCGTGCAACGCTCCCTCTGCGACGACCAGCACTATGGTGTTGTAGTCCTGTCTTGTCTTCAAAATGTATCTGTATTTTCTCTGTATTTTCATCCTTCTTGTAAAACCATTTGAAAGAATTTGAGTCACTTTTCGTGTGTTGACAAGGTATCATAGCTTGACATCCCAGAAAGAATCGAAGGTCACGAGTGCCTGCTAAATATCAGTTTTCTGTTAGAACCCATAAAGTAGTTTGAAAAATTCTGTTTTAATTTAACCTTAAGAAACATTAATGACTTAAGCAGCTACTTACTGTTTTCTGAGGCAAAGGTGGATGAGTTCCAGATCATCATCATCAGAAAAATAAAGCTTTTTACCATCGTGGCTGGGGCTCACTCATTCCTAAAGAAGTAAAGGCGATTCTGAGCAGTCACTCCCTCTGTGGTTACATTATTACTGCATAGGCCGTGCATCACGTCAGAAGGTTTTAGAGTCAGTGTAACAACTAAATTGTAAATAAACGTTGACACATCGGAAGTGGTCCAACAGCCAATGCAGAGGAAATTTCACCCACGCTGGGTTTTTTTTCTGATGGTGTGGCATTTATTCTGGGTTTTGCTTCAGTACAGAAGGTTCCTCTTCCACCTGCAATGAGAAGTAAGACTTTTCTTTACTGAAACAAAACAACACACATGCAAGTTAATTGCTGCATGGTACAGTAGATAGCATTAGCTTTTTTTATTATTATTATTATCACAGTCATTTTCAGATAATACTTACCACAACATCAGTGTCAGTGCCAGAGGGATTATGAGAAACATCTTTAGAGACACAGAAAGAGAAACAGACTCAACAGGAACATGTAAACGTGCCCCAGCCCCAAACACTGCGAACTGTGTGACACATTATGCATCAAGGTAGCAGACCACTGAACACGCTTTAAACAGGAAGTTTCAATAAGTAAATAAGGAAGTAATAAGGAAATATCATACTTTCCTTCACAGATAAACATTAACTGTGACAGGGATCACTACAAAAACTATTTATGGTTAGCAGAAAAAAAGTTTGATTTACATAACATGAACAGCATCTGAATCAGATATGACTCACATAAGCACAAGATTACTCATGCTTTAGTTTGATGATTTCAATATTGCGGATTCATTCATTCATGACTCCTTTAAAGTTTTAACACATTTTAATGTTACAGCCTATTGTAGTGTGAGCTTATCGCTGTAATGTCTGTTGCTGTACTCTGTAAAATATTAATCTTGCAATGTGCAGTGCTGATTTTTTTATAACATAAATAAAAAAATAAAAAATATTTTTTTTTTATAATGACAGGTGTTTATGTATTTTATTCTTCAAATAAAATCCTGGCAACTGTTATCATCAGTGGTTCAAAGTTCATTTATTCCAGTACTCTACACTTTTATTGATCATTTCCTGTATATGAGTGTTTAAATTTTAAGGTTGTTCTCCAAAACAACAACACAGAAGAAAATATTATATAAAAATAAAAACATTTTTTAGAGAGGTATCACTTCATTTAGTTCATTGTTTTAAAACTAGACTCCTTCTACCACTGCTCCTCAGATATGCTTTTTATTTTTTAAATAAGGTTTATTTTGCTGGACGATGGTTCCGTGAAGGTATAGTTTGATTGACAGTACAGATTCTCCGCCCACCGTCCAGCGACCGGCGATTACGTCATAACCCATCTAAAGTTTGCTGATCACGAAGTAGGTCACCTTTTGTGCAGAGATCAGAGAGATTTTCTTCCTGCGAAGAACAGGGCTCACACCGTCATGGCGATAACGGAAGTCTTCGTGAACTTTCAGCTGCATCACTGGTTTGCTGTGCTTTGTTTGGTTGCACTTATTTACAAAATAACAATGCTGCTGGAGAAAAGACGCGCAACGTTTCAGAGCATGGGGCCTTTTCCAGGACCACAGGGACACTGGCTCTTTGGACATGTTTTCAAGGTAACTCTAACGGTATTATGCCCATTGCGCTGTTTAATTAGGCTGCTGGACTCCTACTTTCTATACAGGCATTTATTAGAAAATATTCATTTTACTCATGTATAGAATCTAAATAGTCTACTTTTATCACTGCAAATGAAATACACACACTCAAGCTTTTTGGTATTTTCTTTATTCCTCACAGTTTAAACAAGATGGGACAGACTTGGACGAGTTTGTGAAATTTGGACTGCACTACCCCTACGCTTTCCCCCTGTGGTTTGGTCCATTTGTTTGTTTCCTCAACATTCACCATCCAGATTATGTGAAAACCTTACTGACATCAACAGGTGTGGGAACTGTCTTTTATTGTCACTGTTATGCTTATTCAAACAATACACCATTACAACAGTGTAATTGTGATTTCTATGCCGTGATCTTGAGCTACACAGACCCAAAAGCAGAGATCAATGTAAGAAACGTTTTTTTTTTCCTAACAGAGCCAAAAGATGATGTTGCATATAGGTTTATTACATCTTGGATTGGTAAGACTGCTTTACCTTCACACTACAGCATATTTTGGCTTCCTGCAGAATTGATTGTTTAGAGCTTTACTGACTCACACATGTGGAATGTTTCTGTGTTCAGGGGAAGGTTTATTGGTTTCAAAAGGTCAGAGGTGGTTTCGGCACAGAAGGCTCCTGACACCAGGCTTCCACTATGATGTTCTGAAACCTTACACAAAACTGATGTCAGACTCTGCTAAAACTATGTTGGTATGTAAAATGATAGTTGTGTAAATCACAATTGAGAAGGTAAATAAAAGTCATAGTGGTAATGACCAAAACAAAGCACCACCAGGTTGTCTAGATGACAAAGCTGGTTGCGTGCGTTGGAGGCGTCTTTTCCATCTGCTGCCGAGACGTCACTCATTTGCCCTTACTGTTGGCAGGACAAATGGGAACGATATTCAAACACCAATGAATCCTTTGAACTGTTTGAACACGTGAGCCTCATGACACTAGACAGCATCTTGAAGTGTGCATTCAGCTACAGCAGCAACTGTCAGACTGAGGGGTGAGTTCATAAAAAGCTGTTTGTTATATGGTGTTTAGTGCTTTAGCTGTCTGAATCATGAGTGGAGGAAATGTAGCATTTGACGTTTCCCGATGTTTTCATTTCAGTGGAACAAATTCATACATCAAAGCAGTATATGATCTCAGTTATCTGATTAATCTGCGGTTCAGGACGTTTCCATACCACAGTGACTTCATATTCTCTGTCAGCCCACATGGGTTTAAATATCGGAAAGCACGCAGTGTGGCTCACAGTCACACAGGTAAACCCTGCACACATGATTTCAATGGTAACATTTGAAACAACTTCCAAATATTAATGGTACTGAAGTGCATCAGTTTGCCATGTTGCATGTCCATTGCTTGAGTGAGTCTGCAAATGCTTATTCGTTATTTTGTCTTATGAAGAGGAAGTTGTGAGAAAGAGAAAAGCAGCGTTAAAGGCAGAGAAAGAAATGGACCGTGTAAAGGCCAAGAGAAACTTGGACTTCCTGGACATCCTTCTCTTTGCAAGAGTATGTTATGTAACATATCTCTGATTTAACTGAAGTGCAGACTTAGCTGAAATAAATGACACTGGTAACAAAGTCAGTCAACTAAGTGCTATATATAAAAAAACATTTATATTATTATATATTTTACATTCAATCATGAACTATCTCAAAGTAGAAGTAAATGTAAAACTATAAAACAGACAAGGAGCCATCAAGATGAAACACATTTTGAGCTATAAGTAATTAGAGGCCCTCAGCCATGTTAATGTTGTCTTAAGAAGACTTATTGATTTACCTTTATTATTAATTTAACCACCTTAACACATAACCCACACAAAACCTTTATATTTATTGTATATTTTATCTGATTTTATTATGGTCATTGTAAATCACATTTATTACTGTTTTAAAAGTTTTTTAAAATGAAGTAGATAAAACAATAAATAATATTGTAGTAGATAATAATTAGTTGTCTTTTAACCCCCCTTCAGGACGAGAATCATCAGGGTCTGTCAGACGAAGATATTCGAGCAGAAGTGGACACATTCATGTTTGAAGGCCATGACACCACAGCCAGTGGCATCTCTTTCATCCTCTATTGTCTGGCCTGCCACCCAGAACACCAGAAGATCTGCAGGAATGAGATCCTGGAGATCCTGGATGGCAAGGACACTGTGGAGTGGTAGTGTTAAGCTGTAAACATTTCCATAAGCAATATACTGTTGTCGACAGCTGGTGTGGGCGAGCATTAGGTCTCTTTATTGTTAATTGATCAGTAAAACTGTGTCTGTCTTCCACAGGGAGGATCTTAGTAAAATGCCATACACTACAATGTGCATAAAAGAATCCCTCCGCCTTTACCCTCCTGTGCCAGGAATTTCCAGAACAATCACCAAACCCATGACATTTTTTGATGGACGATCTGTGCCTGAAGGTCTGTGGTGCTTGTGTCAGTAATGTGTGTCAGTCATTTTAAGACTAAGCAAATATTTGTTTGAGTTAATGTTCTTGGAAAGTGCACACATAACCTTAGTAGTAAATAAAATATTAACTTGTGTTAAATTGTTTTGTTTTTTATTATTGACCTCTGGCCCTAGTTTTGGATTTACAAAGTCAGCCTTGCACAGCACACAGCACATTGACATCTTTGCCTATATTTTTACCCTTTTTTTTCCTAGTAGCTTTAAGTAGTTTTATAAGTGTATAATAAGCAGTGTTAGGCTATTTAAATAATTTAGATATTATTGTGGAGAGGTTCTCGATCGAGGTTCTCCTGTCTAACCAGTATGGCAATATGTGCTTGATTAGTACGTTTTGCAGCATTTTTATTTATTGTACTTTGATAATGTGTGCATATTGTACTGTATATATAAAAAATCTATTTTTCGTCATTTGTAGGTTCGCATGTTGGAGTAAGTGTGTACGGGATTCACAGGAATGCATCTGTGTGGGAGAACCCTGACGTAAGTCAGTCTAACTGACTGTTTATCATTTACAGATAAACATTATAAAATGTATGGTATACTCCACACTGATGTTTATTCTTTTTGTTGTTATTTATTATAGGTATTTGACCCACTGCGTTTCCTACCGGAAAATGTTTCCAAGAGGTCACCTCATGCCTTTGTGCCTTTTGCAGCTGGACCAAGGTTTGTCTACTCATTTGGAACCTACCAACTAGATTTTTAGTATTTAACTGAGCCTCAAAAGTTTGCTTTTTGTCATGGATATGCTTCTAATTAACAGAAAAGAAATATCATTAAGAAAAGTGGCCTTATAAATTCCCACTAAAACTGATCATGAGTTTCATCATTTTAACATATCATTACTACTAATATTTACTAATAACATGTCATTTACTGCAGAGATATTATTAAGTGCTTCCCTCCATATCCTAATGCCAGGACACATTTTAAACAGTAAAATAGGAGATCAAGTGAAATTCTGTGGGAACTGACTTTTGATTTCTCATACCTCATGGTTTTCATGTTTTCTTCCCTTAGAAACTGCATTGGTCAGAACTTTGCCATGAATGAGATGAAAGTGGTGGTAGCCATGACATTGAAGAGATACAAGCTGATTGAAGACCCTGCTTGCAAACCCAAGATAATTCCTAGATTGGTGCTCCGGTCAATCAATGGCATCCACATTAAGATAAAACCTATAGATCCATAGTTCAAAGGGCTGACCGACGCCGATTCAGCTGAGCTATTAAACCATCAGTGTAGTCTAGTGTATGATTTAGCAAATTGCACTACAGCATATTTTTTGATGAAAAAAATAACACTGTAAGCTAAAAAAATGAATATAGTCTGTAAAATGCTAGAGGTACTTGTTTTTGTTAATAGCTGCAACAGGACCAGGTCAAATTAACAAATATTTTACTGATGACTTTTGTAGACTTTATTCATACATTTTGCAGGCCATGTTCCATGTCCATGTCTAATAGTGTGAAAGTTGAGTTATGTTAGTTTACTGCCACTGTGTGAAGAATCATGTTTGACTTGAAAGTGATTGTGAGTTGCCGCATCAACTTATTTGAGGTCCAAAGTACTTCTGGGTTATTGGTTTGCTTAAAGAACACGCTGTTGGGAAGGTGTGGTATGAAACACAATATATAAATTAATAAACTTAATCACCTTTGTTCTCATTTTATACTGTTTGCTAACAAGTGATGACATAACTCGTCCTAAGAGGAAGGTCAATCAGACATAAATTAAAAAAGAAGAAAAAAGCGTGCAAAAAAAGTGCAATGCAAACTGAAAACACGGTAGAGCTGAGTCAAAAGTAATTCATTTTTTATTTACAGTCATATGATTACAAAATCCGCACACCCACATGGACAAAGAGTCGCCAGCACATTTATAAAAATGAAACACTATCTTTTTTCAATCTACAGCCTTTTACTTATTAAAGGTCCCATGAAGCGAGCACTTAATGTCAAGTTTAAGCCCAACAAGTCATGTCAATCTAGCTTTTCAACTCAACCAGCTTTTCTAGCAATGTTTACACTAAACCTGATACATCAAAGTCCAATGTCTCACCTAACATGGTGACAAAGGTTGTTGTGGTGCCTTTGTTGTTAAAATACATAACACTGTGACTGCAGTGACCTGGGTGTGATTAGAGCTTGGGACTTTTATTGCAGATTGCTTCCCCTGTATATGTCTTTGAAGAAAAAAGCATCCAAAAGTAAAGTCATTTTATTGGAGCTTTTAGTTGTTTCAGGTCTAAATATGAGCAGTTTACTGTGCAAGCAGCACTGCACTCTGCTGCATGTGAAAGATGTTAGATGACCATTCCTAAATCCAATTTGCCCCTTAAAACTGGTTGCTGTACTAGAATCCATTGTGATGCTGCATGTCACTACCTAACAATAATCCAACTAGAAACCAACTGTAGAAAACTGTACTGTTTACTGTGACTGAGAAAAAAAGGCAACAAACCATTTGAAAAAGCCAATAGACAAATATGATCAGTGTACTGTTTGGACAGGGAAATGGCTTTTATTTGCAGATTAATAAAAAATGAATAATTAGTAGCTTGCAGCAACACGTTTATGAGATGCCACATACAGCTTAAAGAGGAGTCTGAAGTTAGTGCAACAGGTCAGTAACAATTGCACTTGGAAGTCTGCAGCCAAACCTCACTGAAAACTCTCACCTTTGAGCACAAGTCACCACCTACTGGCTTGTAGAACAAATGCAAGACATCTTGGTTATGGCAATCATTTAAGTCTACCACAGCATGGAAATGTTCCGTGAGTAAATCAATTAATTTTGTTATACCAGAAAGTTTTCAAAATAAAAAGCTGCCCTGTGTTTGAATATAAACTAAACGTCACATCTGTATTCTGACTTTCTCCATTTCTCACAGTCAAATATTTAATATAAAAGTACTTTTTGCCATTTGTTTAATAGCATTATCAAAATGAGTGGAAAAAAATGTTGAAACATGTTTAGTAGAAAAAAATTCCAACTTTACGCTCAACGCAATAAAAATGTAAATCGGTGACTCATCATACTGTATCTATGAAGCTTGTCACTTGGACAAGCACTAACTACCACTCTGAGGCTCAAATGTTCCTTTCCAAGGCTTGTGAATTGATGTTAAATTTGTCTGGAACCAACAAGAAATCCAGTCAAAATTTCAGCTGCTGACTTAGTATATATAGAGGATGTCTTTTGATAGATGACAGGGAGATTGAGTGTTGCTTTTCCGTGATGAAAAAAAAGAAAAAAGAAAACAGAATAACTCCACCTCCATCAGACCACAGATCCTGATGTTTACTGGTAACCTGAGAGTCAGCAGCTGAAAGGAACTAGTTAAATAAGTAGTGAAGGAGTAGGTTTCTTGCCCGGCCAAGCTTCTTTGGCATACTTCTTTTTGCGTGGCTCGTTGTGCATCTCTGGTAGGTAAGGGGCTGTGACTGGGGTGGGGTTAAGGGTGACAGGTGGCTGGGGAGCCTCAGGGGCCAGGTCCACCTCCGGCGCTGGATTAGGGAAGGGCAGCGGAAGCCCTCCCTGCATAGAAGCACCTCCTGGAGCTCCTATTGGCTGGTTCTCATGACTAGTTGGAGGCAAGTCCCCATAGAGACCACCACCCAAGCTGTAGCCATGCATGCGTTTTGAAGTCAGGTCATCAAGACCCAAAGTATTTTGGCCCTCTGATCTCCGTTTCTACAGTAGGAATGACATTATTAATAAATTATTATAATTATTAAGCCCTTCATTAACCCTGACTACTGCTACCACCTTAATTCCAAACCTTTAAGGTGATTATACCAGCATAACCTGAATGGAGCACCAGTTATTGCTGGATAACTCAAAGGCTAAACACTTGATGTGATTTTTATGTGATTATGTCTTCAATACAACTAAATCAATCATATTTAATGAAAAAAAACAAGGCTCACCTTGATGGGGACAACAGCAGTCTGTATCATATTTCTAAAACGTCCCACTGAAGGGTCGATATCCTCTGTAATTATTTACAAAAATGTGTTACAATTAATACATGTTACAACAGTGCATTTATTCTCAGTAAACAAAATGCATGTATTTAATTAGGGAAATGGCTTTGTTATATACAGTCTCCCTTAAAAGTACTGGAATGACAAAAACATTTGTCATTCACAAACATTTGTTTCTGCTATATAGCCTGGCTATGCTATTCCAGTACTTTCTGATAGGACTTGCCTATCAGAGCTAAAGTAGCTAAATCCAAAACTAAAGGAACCCATAAAAAAACCTTCACACAAGAACTGTGAAAGAATAAAAAAATGACAGTTTTAGCACAACAACTTGTTTAGAAATGTCAGTTAAATAAACACACAGCTGCTTCACAGTATGAGTGTTTCTTTGTTGCCTCAACCCCACCTTCAACTTATTTGTACCTGGGTTAATGATGGAGTCCTCCTCACTGAAGGTAACTCTGGAGTTCCTACGTTTCCTCTTAGGCCTCTGAATTTCTAGGTTACCCTCCTCAATGGTCAGGAGGGAGATGCGTTTGTTGTGAGCTGTGTTGAACTCTGTCAGGTTCTGCCAGGTAGAAAAATATACACTGATATCAGGATATAGCAAACACAAGCCCTTACCAAACAAAGTACAGTAGGATGACAAGAAACAGATTCATCAAACTACGAGAAGAGTAAACATAACTACTTGTTAAAAAAGAACTGTGAAAGAATTAAACGTTGTTTTGCTTTCTCTTTAATATAGTTTATGTTTGAAAACATGAAAATATTATTATCAGTATACTAAATGTACCTCCAGCTCTGTCTCTTCCTCTGGAAGCCCAAGCAATCCTTTCAGCTCCTCATCCTCTCCTGCCTTACTGTCCCCTGTGCCAGTGGTGCCTTGAGTTTGGGGTTTCTCTCTGATAGTGTAGGTTCGTGTTGAGGCTCCAAAAGATATTGTAGAGTCAATTGGAACCTGCTGAGGCTTGTGTGCCTCCAGACGAATGTGTCCAAGGAAAGTACCATGTGCTAAAATTATGAAAAACAAAAGAGGAGTGTGTTAGGATTTCTTGAGATGAATGAACATGAAATGGGATGAATAATTCTGTTGTTAACAGAAAAAAGGATGGTTAGAAAATGATGGTCGCTGCCTCCTTTATGGCTGTGGCTATAATACTAAGAACTATCACAGACTACACAAAAGCTAAAAAATACCAAAACGGATCATTTTAATTTACCCTCAAATTTAAATATGAAACATCGTCTTGCAAAAAACATCCAACACCCTTTATAAATTAATGTCAATGTTCATGGGTTAACTTGAGGCTGCTAGCTTGCCTAAATGCTAACATTAGCTACTATAAATATAAGCTTTATGTGCATTTTCTTCATGATTCTTTGCAGGTCTGTTGTTATAGATTTTCAGCTCTTCCTGTCAAACTTTACCAGTCACTGGTCCTAAATATAAATGAACACACAAGTGTGATTGTGAATATCTTACTGCTGTTGAGATCTATAAGAAAGACCCTTTTCAGGTGTTTGTGGTACACCAGGGCAGAGTGGACACGTGAGCATGACTGGTGGTCGATGGTGAAGTCGCACCAGTCGGGGTTCCTCCCAAACAGGTAGTACTTCTTTTCATCTATGATCAGTTTCTACAAGAAAAGAGATTTTTTTAAATGTCATAGTAGCTAGTAAAAATGGCTGTTAACAGTCTGTAATATATCTGTGCCACTGAGCCATAACTCAACAGTGCTACTTCACACTGAAAAGCTTAATTCTCAGGGCTGATGTTGTTTTCGCACCGTTTGAAGCCATGCAGCCACGGAAAATCCCAGTGTGCAACACATCTGGGACAAGGTAGACTGTCAGGCTCGTATCTGGTGCATTCACCTACTATACTTCCCTCACCATTATGTATTGCTGCTTTAACAGTTGATTGCAAGGCCACAACTTAACTATTTATAAGCTACCATTTACCTCTATCAATTTGTCTCCCTTCATCACGTCTAGATGGAGACCCGGGGGCGGCTTGCCTGCCCTAAAAGCAAAGAGATTGTGAACATTTTAAACACTTGAACATGTATCCAACGCCGATCAATACAGGCAAAAAAAAATATCCATTTGTTGTTTGATAGATTAATGGAAGCGAGTGCTTCGGTGCCGACAGTCAGCATTTAAACATTTGTGTTAACACAAATGTTAGCGTTATAGCGGCTAAATGTTTTAGTATCATCACAAACCAAACAAAACCTTGGACATTTCAAAACGTATTATTTTATGTTATCCTAAAATTAAACACGTATTGCATCTTCTTGCAAAAAAACACCCAGTGCCATTTATAAATTATTGCCAGCGTTAACGGGTTAACCTGAGACTGCTAGCTTGCTTAGACGCTAACGTTAGCCACAGAAAATACAAGCTTTACTGAGACTAAACGAAAATTATATAAATGAAAAAACGTCGTTCTGCTCAGTTGCACTTTATATTGAACTACAAACAAATAATCAGAACTTTAACATATGCATTTTCTCACCACGATGGGCAATCGAAAGGAGGAGGACCGTCTTTGCTTGTTTTAGTCGCCATCTTCCCTCATCTTCTCATAGCCGAGCGGCATCATGGGTAAACGTCACAATGGGAGTTGGGGAATTGTAGTTCTGCAAACCTACTAAATAATAACAATCACCCTTTTTACTGTATTAGACCGTGTTGACGGGGTTGTAGGCTATTACTCTTTTGTCAGTAACTTAAATTGAGAGTGAAGTTTCTTAAATGAACTCAACATGCTTGTATGTGCTAATATCAAGAGAGGAGAGAGTGAAAATGGGATTACTTACACTGAAGAACCACTAGAGGTTCTCAGACCCTCGAATTAACTGAAGTAACTGTGAAGTAACTGTGATAAGGAAAAAATTATTTTCAAATATAAATTTTTTTCCTGGTTTATATTATGAATGAGAGCTAGTGATTACTTAGATGAGCAAACTTTGCGTCACAAGTGTTACAAAATACATGACATATACCGGTTGGGATAGTGGAAAAGCAGGGAAACCCCCAAACAAGATCAGGCTGTTATCACTAAGGGCTCTTTTGGAAAGTGTTGTGGGTTTTTACATATGCTACAAGGGGCTGCCTTGTCATGTGGGAGGATGCTTAGTGCAGCTCAGCAGGAGGAAGTGAGGATGCTGTCTTTTTCTACCATGTATGAAGTAGTTTGAATAGACAGCGACTGCATTTCCTGTATCAAGGATGTGTCACAAGCTATATAAACACAATATGCGGTACATTGGAGCAGAATGACAGCATGTGATTAAAACAGAATATCCAAAGAGTTTTTTTTGCTTGGCTAGATGAAACACCTGTCAGGGATCAACCATTAATGTTGAGCTTTGACACTAATTTGACAGACTGGGGGTGATTTTCTATTTTGCCCTGTGTAGTTTGTCCTCACAGCCACTGTGTGATACAAAAAGGTTTTTGGTCAGACCAACTAAAAAAAACCAACAAATAAACTCTATTCTATTCTATTCTATTCTATTCTATTATATTATATTCAACCAGTTCTGTATCTGCATGTAATGCAGAAACAAGTTTAGGTTGTATTGGATATTTCTGACCTTGTAACGGTCTTGAAGGACAATTGATTTAATCTATCTGAAAGCGAAGTGTGGTAAGGGGAGTGTGGTAAGTAGCAATTTTTTGATGTGTGCACACGGCAGTAATTGCAGTCTCCCCCCCCCCCCCCCCCACACACACACACATTTTGAAACAAGTCCTTTTAATATAATAAAGTTGAGTGTCTTGATCAATTTACTGTAGAAATCACTCCACTGCAGTTGTTTACACAACAGAATAAAAGTCTGTGCAGTTCTTTAAAAACTACACAGAACAGCATTACCATGTAAATGTAAGCCATGTCAATTGGCCTGCGAATGCAAGCATTGTGCAAACAGCTCCTTAACTTCCTCATTCACATTTGTGGTTTGTGACTGACAAAGCATCCCCCTTTTATGCTGCGCTTGTCACTTGCTGTCTGCCTTCATTTTTGATCGCAGCAGACAGAGACAACAGTGATGGCAGGCACAACTGCTTTGCCACTTCAACAATTAATTGCATCTCTGGACAATGCTTGTCTTCCGAAGATTTTACAGGTTTGCTCTGGAGTGTATTTCCAAGGTAGGTCTTTTGTTGTTTTATGCACTGTGAACTGAAACTGTAATTGTAAGAAGGGTGAAGAGATAAAAGATTACGTGAAGAGATTAGATTGCTACAAATGGGCCTGGTTTCTGTATTGTGTCTGTCTGTCTGTGCGTTTTGCATGAATTTATATATATATATGTGATATATGTGCATTGTTCACGTTCTTAACCCAAAATCTAAATCTAAATATGAGCCACGTAAGACAGAGAGCAATTGTTTAAGTTGAAAAGTTTGTACTCGTCATGATTGACAACTAGAGATATAATGAAGTTTGTAAGATTGTGTTCCAGATTTTTTATTCATATATCTGCTTTTATGCTGATTGAGTTTCTGTTCCTTTTTTTATCATGTTCCTTAATTTCTGTTTCAGGGTCTATATATGAAATATCTGGGAGCGAAGTGTGCTTTTCAACGGGGGATCTAATAAAGGTTATTGGCATCGAGCTCCTATCAGTTTCCTGTGAAGACATTAGCAGCAATGACAAGTTTGAGTTGCCCATTAACCACACAGGTCAGTCTGTGTTATAAACATCTTTTACATTTTTGTGAGAATAGCTAAATGTGTTTTGCAGCTGACCATTAATGTTTGTCCATTTTTTTTAAGGCTTGTTCAAGGTTGTTCCGGAGGAGATGCCATACAGTACGGTGGAAGAGATGGTGAGCCTGAGGCCTGTGGGTCTGGAATCCTGCCTTCCCTTCACTTTTGCCAGCCACTCCAAGATGACGCTTGGCAAGTTCACACTGGGGGCAGGGAGAGCTCTGACTATACTCTCCATTGAGCAGCATGAGGCAGAGGAGGGTCAGGTCCGCTGCCTTGTTCAAGGGCAACAGGAAGCCTCAGCTGAAGTGTGTATCCCTCTTTCTTGCCGTGGAGAGTTTTATGAGTGTGAGAGCGAGGAGTGCTTCACTTTGCGGGAGATCATGTCATCACCCTGCTTGCGAAGTCGAAGGTTTCGCTTCATGAACACAACCAAATATAAACATCCCCTTGTCCTCAGTCCAGTGTACCAGGTTCACGCCATCATGAGCTGTGAGAATAACTAACTTTTTTGCTTATATTATATTTATGAAACATTTAAATCATTCTACACATACTTTTTTATCTGTTTATCAGAATAAATTAATACATATTGTGTGTGATTATTGCACATTTTAACCTTTTTAAGTACCATACTTACATATAATTTTTTAAGTAATTTAATGTACGGCACATACTCTACAATAGACCATTGTGTGTACAGTAAACACTTACTCTTTTTAGCCTACAAGTTCTGAATACTTCTGTCAAAGCTGGTAAATAATTGTGGAGTGCTTCCACCATAATTACTAACGGTTTTTCTTATTTCGTTTAACAGTGAGGAAGAATGTATTGAAGTTCCCATCCAGCTTAGAGGTAGATGTGGTTGATGTCACTGAGCTCTGTCAAGATGTGAACTTTGTGACCCCACTGAGTCTGACAGAGGTCGTTTCCCAGCCAGATGAATCCTTCCCTGTAGTAGTGGAGATACTGGAAAAGCCAGAGATCCGCTCATTCTTCAAGTGCACCTGGTTGCCAGAACTTAGCAATAGTGAACACCTGGTTTTCCACAAGAAAGGAACGTCAGCTATGGTGTTATTATCCAGCTTGAAGAGCCGGAAGGCACAGCAGTTCTTCCTGGTATCTCAACAGTACGGTGGACGCTTTCGGAGGCGGCCAAGAGAGTTTAGTTCTGTGTACGAGCTGTATGTTGCTTCAGTCCAGGAACCAGGTCTGAAGGTCAGCGTAACAAAGAACTGTGAGGAAGTTGAGGAGGAGGGCCTGCCTGCTCTCAGTGTGGGGGAACAGCTGGTGGTTGGTCGGTGCGAAAGGATGGAATTGCCTTGTGAAAGCAGCAAGAGACAGAAGGAATCTGTCGA
Organism: Ctenopoma multispine; assembly: GCA_034779795.1. Classification (NCBI taxonomy): domain Eukaryota; kingdom Metazoa; phylum Chordata; class Actinopteri; order Anabantiformes; family Anabantidae; genus Ctenopoma; species Ctenopoma multispine. The sequence goes on along the minus strand of JAUYWH010000008.1, from coordinate 7,008,129 downwards.
GGTTCTTCTGTGTCAGCGGCTTCAAGAGGTGGATGATGAGGATGATGATGATGAGGAGGAAGAAAAGGTTAAGGAGAATGAGAGAGAGGACATTTTTCTGCCTCTGTACATGCAGGGTCACTTTGTGGAAGTAATCACTGACAACAAGAAGTATAAACTCAAGGACTTGGGGAAGGGCCGTAGTTTGCCTCTGGATGTTAAAGTGGTGAGCCGTGATACAGAACTCGAGACTGATCCCTTAGTTGGGTTTGCATGTCTCAGAATAGAAGGGGCTATGTTAGAGCCCACCATCCAGGCAAGCTTTCCACAAAAGCCAGACCAGTGTTTTGAGATCCCAATCCAGTGGCTCTCTATGTCTGTGTCTTTCACCAAAGATCCCCTGCCATGGCTCAGCGATCAACCCCCTACACTACATGTAGATAAGGTTACTGAAGTGACAGACACGTTCTTTTACGAATTTCGCCGACAGGGAGGTTCAGATGTTGCTCCTCCACCACGACCACCAAAGCGAAACCTGTCAACTCCAAAGCCTCCAAAAAAATCCAAGGCCTCGAAGAAAATAAAGGGAGATAAATCAAAAAATCTTCAAAATAAAAGCATCCCAACTAAAGAGTTTGCAGATTTGACTTTGAATAGCAAAAAAAGGCCCCCAGCTCCCCCACCTCCTGTAAGTATGGCATTTCATACACATATTACATTTCCAAGAGCTTTCTATATTCTGTTGTGGTTCAGATGTAATTTTAAAGGGTTCTTCTCATTCTTGTCAAATTACTCTGTACATTGTTGCGAAGAAAGACATTTTACGTCAATGTGACTTCCAGGAAATCTGAAACTGGTTACCATGGCAGTGAAAACACTTCTAAAAGATGCTTCCACTTTTTTGCTGTGGTAAAGAAGTCATGCATGTAACAAACCCAAGTGTTTTGACAGTGCTGAGAAAGAAGTACTTGCCCCCTTCCTGATTTTTCTTTATTTGCATATTTGTCACATTTGATCTATTAATATTGTACTGTTTTAATATTACACATAGATAACCCAAGTAAATACAAAATGCAATTTTTTAAATAATGATTTTACAAGGTGCTGCCACAAGTAGAGGAGTTCAAGTATCTCTGGGCTCTGCACCAGTCCGTCGCGGTGAAGAGAGAGCTGAGCCAAAAGGCGAGGCTTTCGATTTACGTTCCTACTCTCGTTAATGGCCGCGGGCTTTGGGTAGTGACGGAAAGAGCGAGATCGCTGATACAAGCGGCCGAAATGGGAGAGACTCAGACTAGAATCGCTGCTCCTCCAGATAACTGGCAGCGAGTCTTTCACGTCCCTGTGGAGGAATTTTGGCCCATTATTATTTACAGTATTACATAGGTGGGTTTATAAGTGGGAGTATAAACGACCTGTTCAGGGTCAGGATACAGCATCTCAATCAGATTTAAGTCTGGACTTTGACTAGGCCTCTCCAAAACATAATTTTTTGAGTTATTGTCATGCTGCATAACTCAAATGCACTTCAGGTCATGAACTGGTGGACAGACATTTTCCTCCTTCCCTTTCTGGTAAAAAAAACTGAAATCATGGTTCCATCACTTATGGGATGTCAACCAGGTCCTGAAGCTGCAAAGCAGCCATACACCATCACACTACCACCACCATGTTTGACTGTTGCTACGATGTTCCAAAAAGTTCTGTAGAGAATAATTGCCAAAAGTCTCAGGAACAATCAAGATGCATCACATAGCCTTTTTTTGTCTTTCTTATTGTTGAATCATCAACACTGAACTTAACTGAGGCAAGTGAGGTCTGCAGTTCTTCCTACATTTCTCTGTTTCTCCATTTGTGGATTATGGATCTCGCTGTGGTTTGCAGGAGTCCAAAAAACCTTAGAATTGGCCTTGTAATCCTTTCCAGACTGACACATGTCAATTACTTTGTTTCTCGTCTATCCCTGAATTTCTTTCAATCACAGCACGATATATGTTGCTTTTTGAGATCTTTTAGTGTGCTTCACTTTGTCAGGCAGCTTATAAAATCAGGTGTAGCCAGTGAAATTTATTTCAACTTTCCAAAAAATGTGTTTAATCACATGATTTAACAAGGGTGGGGGGTTACTTTATCATATAGAAACAGACAGATTTGGACAGCTGCCTTTTATCTTTACTCGAGTTATCTTTGTGTAATATTAGAATTTAATTGTACTGAATCGTTTAAGTGTGACAAATATGCAAAAAAACTTTTTTTAAAATCAGGAAGGGGCGAATATATTTTCACAGCACTGTATCTTCCTCTTTTCTTTAGGCTATCTTAGAGGATGAGCCCCCACCGCTTGTTCCCCGAAAGCTCTCCGTAGCTGAAATAACCACAAGAAAGGCTTTGCCAAACACGTACACGCAAATAGAGGAGTCTGCGAAAAAAGGTGAAGCTCCTTCTCTGTATACAGTATAACACATTTATGCTGACGGCACCAAAGGAAAATTCTGATGCTAGTCTACTAGTAAGCTACATCAGGCTTTGTCCACACACAGTGTTAAATAAATGTATTGTTGGTTTGTTATCTTAAACTTGTATTTGCTGACTGTAATAAAAAAATACAATATTGCAAATACAGAATATGACTGATCTATAAACTGCATGTTTTTTTTTCAGTGCCGCTGTGTGATGTTGAAGCAGATGAAGAAAGTGATCATGATTATGAAACAGTGGACGATACCTTAACAACAATGATGAAGAAAGCCCAAGAGAATGTCATGTTCTTCTAAAAATTATATTCTTCTGCAACAGTGACATAACACATTGTGAACACACAGTGTGAACTGAATTTAAGAATGACTAAAGGAAAATGACACATTGTACTTTTTAAGCTCTTGAATAGTTTTATAAGAAGGTGTAGTCTTGCATATTACATATTCTGACACTGCAGATAGGTCAAGCAACCTGTGATCAAACTCATATAATGTAACGTTGGCTTTTTCAGTTTAATACTGTAATATTTAACTATAAGCCTGTGACAGTATACTACATGTCTAGCAATCTCTGAGATAGTTAAGCTTCCTGTGCGGCTATAAAAATGCATCAGATGTCACCTTATTCTTAGTAAAGGCATGGGGATGGTATAATCTATTGTTGTGGATGCATAACAAATGCCCACACAATTGTTTGATGTCAATACCGCAATAACACAACATAACATCCATGTCTAACGTGGTCAAATTTTTTTTTTCGTTTGTCTTCAGCCATTCAGTCCTCGGGTCAGCCCAATTCATCCTCATCAAGGCTTTAAGTTTCACTTCATCATGTACAGATCACAAACAAACTTTGAACAAATACTATCGTTATTGTGGTATTTATTGTTAATTTGTTAGTATTTGTTAAGTACAATAGCTTTGTAACTTCTGTTAAAGCTTGTCATGATGTCAGCTTGTTGATGTAACTGTGTGATAGCATTTATTGTGCAATAATGAGTAATTCTAAGTTTATTGTGGAACAAAACATCATAGATTATAGTCAAAAACACAAAAAACTGTGTAAATTATTTCAAACTAACAATGCAAGTTTAAAAACAAAATACATATAAGTTCAGAGAGGTAGTAATGTAAAGCTCCTATGCAAACTCTAACAGAAAGACAAAATCAAGCCCCCATGGGAGGCACCTCTGCAGCTTCTTAGAGTGATCATGTTCAAAAGGCTTCCTTCCACATCAAACTAATGATCTGAGACTACTCAAAGGTGCTACACATCATATTGAAACCAGTTTTTTTCCTTTAAAAAGACATAGTGGACAGTAACATACTGTAAGTAAGGAGGACTTTCCCAAAGAAATGAAAGTAGCTTTTGCAGTTTTGACTCACGGGTCAACTCCTGAAAATCCTCTGCAATAAAAAATAATGAATATGATGTTTGTGTACCTGCTCTTTTAATGTTATTTAACTTAATGGCTAATAAAAATGTTATTGTAAAAATGGCTTCACAAAGCACTCAGGCCTCTTGTTTACCAGTGGTAATATGTAGACAGATGTTTGGCTATATCTGCGCAACATTCTCAGTAGTTCTACAGGTGAATTCAATCAAGTAAAGACAAACCTAAAACATCCACCATGCAAATATTGTGGTATCACAGATAGAGGCGTGAATACACATGTGAATTATGTTTTTAAATTTCATTAGAGGTTTGTAAAAACAGCTTATTCATCACAGCGTTGTGTGGATTAAAGATTGTTTTAAAACAAGATGTAGAATAGTAAATTGAACCATATTATTAAGAGTTGATATTATGTTAAAAAATAAATAAAAAAGCATTTGTGCATTATGTAACAAAAGCAGATGCACATGACCAAACTGTGTTTTGTATAATCATTTTAATTTTGACAAAAGACAGACAAAAATAAAGTGAGTATGTTCCAAATCTTTAAAATGCTTTACAATGAAGAGCAGAGGAAAAAAGTATTAACAGCTATCACTGGCTTCTTCAACAGCAACACTTGTAGGGTTTGCAAAATAGCAGAAGCAACCTCAGGAGTATAGTATGGTCAAACCAAAGATCTCACCAAGCATAAACCATATGTACTTTACCTAACGCTAACCACAGCATCTTAACAGAGACCTACTCTCAGGATTCGACAGTTCTGAGGCTCTGAAGATGTTAAAAAGGTTGTGATTTAGCTTGTAGCTTTAAGTTATAAATCATGTGATAATGACTTATGTTAGATTAAACTGAAATAAGTGACACCACTGGAGCCACTGCTGGGAAGTGAAGGCGTTAGTCATCGTTGTCTGTTGATTTGAAGTGGTCTTCATCGATGGTGGAGAAAATGTGCCCTTCGTTGCTTAGGAATTCCACCGCTTGTCTGGAAAAGCCAAGAGAAATATGAGTAGTATTTTTACAGTAGTGACAACATAAAAGACATGAGACACTAATTTTCTGTTCTCTTCACTGAGAATAATCCTATATGATCAGCCACTTAGACTTACAGTAAGTCTGATGTTAATGTGGTGGTAGATGCTGGCTATAATCATCATGTCATAAAAAACCCAATGCACGGTTGCTTACTGTGCGTAGGGCTGTTTAGAGGCAGACGCTGATCTCTCTCCACAACATTAAAATCACCTCACTGTGTTGTGGCTGACCAGCAGACACACAGTGGTCAAGCTTGAAGAACCATGAGTATAAGGGAAGTACAAACGAGTTTCAGTCACTTCTTTAAGCGAACTGAACAAAAGTTTCCATTAGACCACATGCAAATCAAAAACTCTCTAGAAGGTCACCTGTTCATATTGTTATTTTAGGTGTCTGCTCTACAACTGATCAATCCAGTAAGCGGCTCAAAATTCACTGGAACAACACAATGTAAATATTATTTTAAGATTTACAGAGACTTTATGCAGAACTTTCTTACTTAATGACAGCCAGACTCATGCCACTAAGTCTCTGCTTTAGGTCCTGAATGCTGATGCCCTGCGGGTCTGGGCAGCTCCTTATCAAACTCAGCACCTTGAGAGACAAACAACAATATTGAATCTTTAAATTAAAACACGACACACAGTGTAAAACTATAAACACACAAGTATCTTTCAACTCTGCACAGTAAAATTAGCATTGTTAATACAACACCTAAGCATTTAAATTATATACATTGAAAGTGTCTGATTTAAAATATTACAACATTCAACTATTTTTAGAGTATTTTCACATTTTAACAACGACAGGAAGCTTGATTAAATGCTGTTCACCTCTTCAGTCCTGGTGACCACCAAAGACTTTCAAAGCACATTTTCTGTGTTAGTTAAACAAACAGCTGGATAAATCACAGCATTTCTTATCAAGCTTAGCAAGGTTGATGTCATTTGACTTTCACTGCAGGATACTCATGGTGAGCCACTGCTGACACATTTAGCTGTTTAACTTAAATGTGTGGGTGGAGTCTAATTTAATCTCTAAGGAGTTATACTAACACTGGTGTGTTCACCTCCGTCAAACAACATTTTACTTAGAAAGTATTAGCCTTTGGGAGTTAAAAATCAACTCCAAAATGTTTAACTATGAAATTTCAACCCTCCAGTTTTTTTGCTGTGTAGCAAATTGTCTTTGTGCAAACATTATTATTTTGTCTATGTGAGTTTTGTGTAATTAACAGTTCAGTTTGAGGGACAGGAAGTATGAAGCTGGGAACTGTGAGCATGATGTGGTGTAAGACATTACACCACATCATGCTCACAGTGCATGAGAACATTTTTTATCTGCGGAGTTAATAGAAAGTATCAATGACTAATACATTAGTTGTTAATGTCAGTGTAACTTCAATGCTCAGTACACAGTAATCAGAAGTTCACTGTGCTGGCTTAATATAATGTAGGCAACCTTTCTCAAAAGCAGTATATCCTTAATTTCTAATATTAATGTGTTATTTAAACTCACCTGATTTTGGTTTGCACTTAAACCATTGTTAGTCATGTCATTGGCACCAGCATAGCCCCCTCCCATGCTGCCAACGCCTGGCCGTGACATGGGTGGACCAGTAAAGCTCATTTCTCCTCTTGCCCCTGACTGAAAGAGAAACAAAACTAAGTTGTGTTGACACATTTTTTGTCACACAATATTTCCCCTAACACAGATATTTAAAAATTGGCTATTTTTACTCTGTTCCTTTATGAGGAAAAAGCTGAATATACACAAATGAAGTACATTAAATGTGCACAAAAAAGGTTTTCAGAATTTTAAGAATGTAAGTTACAATGTAGCGTCATATTCAGCAAGCTTATCAGCATTTTTTAAAATCATGGCACATGATTGTAAGCAGAATAAACAAGCTTCCACTACTCTGGTGATGCCTCAATTGCAAATCTGCTGATGAAAAAGACCTCTCTATTTTCAAGAACTCTTGATCTTGTAGAGCTTGTAATGTGGTGAAAATGAATCATTCAGTGTTATTAAATGAAAGAAACGAGTCCAGTGAATTACAATTTCAATTAAATTTAGTCCAGTTTTAAAAGACCAGCCAGTTGTCTGCACTGTGTTACGATGTGCTGAGCTGTTTTCAGTTGACCCATGAGTAAACAGGCTACATTCATCTGCCAGAGAAAGCGTGTGCTTTCAATACCAACTTGAACTTCTGTAATAGTAACAGTCTTAAGATAGTTGACAGATAGCTAACCTGACTTTCTCACTTTCTGTTCAACAATAGACAATAACATTTGCTGAGTTATTTGCTTGTTAAAAGTTCTTACCATGGTCTGAGGCTTACATAGCACCATGTGCGCTTGGACAACCTCTAGCATATGCGAGGTGATTTCATTCATGTCTTCTAGTGGCCTGACGCTGAAAGCCACAATAGACCTGTGATTCTGAGACAGGAAAGCAAACACACATGCCTTAAGTCACATGTAAAATAGCTGAATTCATAGGGAACTAGCAGAGGGTGGACAGTTCTAAGAAACATCGTTCTCATTGCATGTGTTTCAAGAAACTAACACTTAAAAATAACCAATGTCAGTCAGTGTAGTGTAGCTTTAAATGGAATGCAAGTGAAATTCAACATACCATCTACGCATAAGTGTACGTACAAGTGTAAACCCAAAACATTAAACATTTTGAGTACAACTGCTTGTGAAATAAGACTATATTTACAGCAATTATTACAGTCATATCTGTTTGCAAGAGATCATAAAACTATTAATTATTACAGCAGATCTTAGGACAGTTAACATACCTGAAAGGAGCGCAGATTACCGGAGACTTTGACGTATGTGCCAGGAGGCAGAACGGTACTGTCAACACTGGGGTCCTGAACAAGTCAAAACCACAAAATTGCTTAGATGCATTTCTTTGGTAATTTGTACTCCCCCCCGCAAAAAGAATGAATGTTCAGGTAACGTCAGTTTGTATGAATTTATCTGCCTTGTTACAAAAAGCGTAGGATTACTGCCTCAGGTCTAATGTTTTATTGTTACATCTTGCTTCACGTATTATGGTTAATCTGCATCTCAAAGTTACATTACATCAGTATCTGTTAAACATAAATATATTCAAATGCACAGCCTAAAATAAAGTGTCACTTCAGTGGTTGACTTGTATAAGGTGAACAGGAAACCACCACCAACATGCTCTTTTAGATAGTTAAGGGTTGGTGTTTCACACATTTATATTTTATACTGTTCTTGTTTGTATAGAAATGACCGAAATCGAGAACAGCAGCATAATTTTAGATTATGTGCACAAGGGTACAATTATCCCAACTCACCTCTGTGTCAACCCACTGCTTCACGTCCATGGGCGCACCTGTCATGTCGTCAACCTTGTACTGGATGTTGGTCATGGATTTATCTGTGGTCCTGATGACACCCACAATGGTAACCTAAGATAAAGTAAATCGACTATTATCAAAAAGTGCACCCTGTGGAATAAAATAACTACATGCTTATTGGGGGAGCATAACAATGTGCTGTTTTGTATTATCAGTTGAACTGAAAATGTTTTTTAACTTTGTTTAACTAAGTGGGTAGCAGATTTTTGGGCAATATACCCTTCTCTCCACATCAGCATTAAAACAGTCATTTTCTACAACACAAAGAAGGGTAGTAGCCAACTACTTTTACTTAACAGACTAAACTAAGTGGTACAGGTTGGCGATGTTTTTTTTTTAAATCCAAAAAAGCTAATTGTTAGAGAAGACACAAGAGATATAACAAAAGATGTAATAATGATTTGTTTCATTAGACACAATAATTATATTCATATTCTGCCATCACACAGTCCCTAGCTTGCTAAGGTTTACCTGGGCAACTTCCACATCTCCTACTTTGAAGGCCTCGTCTGCCTGGGAAGCAGACATGAGCTGAGACACTGTGCAGGGGATTATCTGTGTGGCCCGGGTTCTCTGCAGAGCAAGATCCATGTGCATTAATTTATTGAAATACAATATTCAATTCCCAGCTGTATGTATCAATATTTTTGTAGTAGACTGATTCAATGAAAAAGATGGACACAAAAGATGAAATAAACTAAAAACGTTTTTCAAATAACTTATGTAATACATGTGTGGGGCTTGTCTGGCAACAGACTGACGCAATAAGTGTGTGTAGAAAATGTCACAGCAGTAAACAAAATCTGAACACAAGTGGTTAGGGACTTTAATATTTATCTTATACTAAATTATTCTGTGACTTTTTAACTCTACGTATTTAGCAATCTGATTTCCCATCTCTGTGTTTTTAAGTTCCCTGTGTATTATAAAGATTTTGTAGTGTAGATTTCACTGCTGACCCCTTTCTTCTCTCCTCCCTGGGAAAAGGCAGGTGAAGCAAAGCCTCCTGGAGACTGAGTGTAACCTCCGACCATACTGGATTCACTGTACCCACCTGCAAGAAGCAAAAAAAGACAGTGACAGTTAAATCAAAAAGACGATCACTTGTCACGTTTTCCATTCAAGCCGCACACGACGTTGCTAACTAAAATCCAAGACACAACAACAAAGGAACAAGTCGGTATCCAAGCTAACGTTAGCCACAGCCAGACAACGTCACCAAGCCGACCTGGACACTTCATGAGCACAGCCCTGTGCTGTGACATTATAACTCACCCTGATTCCACATGTTGACACTTTGTATTTAAGTTAAAAAAAAAGCAAATTTGAACTGTTATTGACGCTATAGAGCAGGTACAACAGCGACACGCAGGTCTGCGAACTTCTTCCTTCTCTGATCCCGCGCGCTAAACTCAATGTAGGAGCGCATGCGCATAGTAGAAGTCCCGCGTACCCATACGACGGAAGTGAGTTTTAAAGTGTTGGCCCTGATTATAGCTTGACAGGCTCGCCAGTCGTTCCTCATTGGATGTGCTTTGACACCACCTTTGTTGCTATCATTTTCAGAACCATAGTCTAACATTTTCACCACACAGTTTGCTTAATATAGCTTGTTAGATGTGTTACACAACCTTAGATAACGTAGTGCCTGAAAGACAGCAAACGGGCTGAAATCGCTACGAAACAGATGGGCCATGCTGCCTTCACGCCCTGTAGGGAATATTGCTTCTGCTCCATCGCTTCATCCGTGGAAACTGCTGCGTGAACCCCACAGTGTGACCGTTTTGATTAGTAAATAATATAGCTTTATCAATGAGTAAACGTTCGTGATATTGTGCATATATGTAAAATTAATAAAGGTAAAATATACTAAAGATTTAACAATTTTATAATTCTAAGATATCTACTAATATTAAACTTTTTTACAGTTTTATTGTCGAGATCAACTGTAAAATATAATTAATCCTCAGTTGTTAGTCTTCATTATCAACTCTACAATAACAATGTTGTTTCTGAGAAATACAAGCAACACCCGGATGCAGCATATACACCACACCACCTGTTCTCTGCCTTCTCGTTCAATGAAAAATATAGACCTATGTAACAAACATTTACACAGCTACTAAATAAAAAACGCGCACCTATTTGTGCTGTGAATCATGTCTTCACTCAGAAAATCTTAACTTTGATCTAGGGTAAATTAAAATGTACATGCTAGAGCGTCTACAAAAACCAAATCCAAAGTGATTTTATTTTTAGCTGATTTAAAAATAGATCATATGGAGAGATACGGTGCTCAAGTACCCGGATTAGTTTATCTGATGTCTTTTTATGGAATTATCAAACCCTTATATACTTAGCCCGTTGGTTATCTAAGGCATGCTGTAAATGTTCATTCAGTCTATCTGAATCCAGTCGTGCTGTGTCTTTATAGACTTACCTCTCCAACCTTTACTGGACTTTTGTCTGATATTCTTTTTCCTGAAAGAGTTCAACATGTCCGCAGTAAGACTGCTCCTATCATTTATATTTTTCAAAGAACTTCTTGCGTTGTCAGGTAGGTAGAAAAAAAACGACAGTTATCGTTTTTTAATCAACATGGAAGATGAAAATGCTTCTTAAAATACTCTGGTCACACAGCATGGACAACCTCAACTGTTCAATTACGCGTAATTTCTATTCTAGGAAACTTCTGGCACATCACGGATCTCCACTTGGACCGAACATTCAAACTCAGTAATACACCTGAAGAGGTGTGCGCATCAAGCGGTAAACGACCTACGACCAGTGCGGGGACATTTGGAGACTATGTCTGTGACTCGCCATGGCATCTTATCAATTCCTCTGTGTACGCCATGAAGGAAATTCTACCAAACCCAGACTTTATCGTATGGACAGGGTATGTACAGCACCCTATCTCTTCTAGGCCGATTGAAACATTAATTAATTAATTAATTAATTAATCTAACTGACTTGTGTTAAGTCCGTTATATTATTTATGTATATTTTATACATAAATAATACATGATACACAGTTTTGTGCAATAGAGGCACTGCTTGGACAATGTATGCTACTTTTATTTTACCTGCGTGGACCCTCTCCAACTTGGACCCAAGAAATAATAGTTACATCTTCAATACTTCCTCTTACTGCCTTTAAAAACTTAAACCAGTGTTTTTCTTCTCAGAGATGACACTCCACATGTACCGGATGAGGACCTGGGGGAAGAAGAAGTGCTCAACATTATCCGAAACCTCACTCAAATTATTAAACAAGTCTTCCCAAGTTAGTTTTCATTGGAGATTAAAACGTACGTTTGTGTTTTTTTTAAAAGTTATTACATATCAGTGATGATAATGTTCCATCTTTACCTTCCTTAGACACTAAAGTGTACTCTGCCCTGGGAAACCATGACTATCATCCTAAGAGCCAGCTTCCTGCAGGCCCAAGCTCCATTTATAACCAAACAGCAGAAATGTGGAAGGCGTGGTTGGATCCAGAGTCCCAGAAAACATTTAAAAAAGGTTAATAAAGCCTTTCTTGATACACACAAGCAAGTTAATTTTAAGAATTATTCAATTTAAAAACTATATCTTCAAAAGTGTATGTCCATGTGTATCATGCATTTTCTGCAATTCTCCTCTGTACAGGTGGCTATTACACAGAAAAGCTGCTGAATCGAACAGGTTACAGGGCACTGATCCTAAACACTAACTTATACTATGACCAAAACAAGGTGAACCTGGAATTGGATGACCCAGCAGGCCAGTTTAGCTGGGCGGATCAGGTTCTTACGGAGGCGGCCAAGAACAAAGAAAAGGCAAAAAATCTTGTCCATCTTTTTTTGCAACGGAGGTTAAATATGATTTAAAAGCAGGGACATCTTGACACTTAAAACATTCAGTGCATAATGAGTATCTCTTTCCTCTTTTAAATGCTGGATACTCAGATCAAAAAGGAATAATATTTTCAGTTTACATACCTTTACTGTATGAGTACTTACTGTGTCTCATAGTAAAGATTTTCACAACCACACACAGCTTGGGGCTAAGCACCATCTGTTTTCCACTGCTTTGCATGAAGATACATTGATGAATTAAAGTTGTTGAATTGAAAATGTGAAAAAACGTAATTTTTTTAACTGCATTGGTTTCTCTGTCAGGTGTACATCATTGGCCATATTCCTCCAGGTTTCTTTGAAAAGAAGAGGAGTAAACCGTGGTTCACTCTGAAGTTCAACCAGAAATACTTGGAGTTAATTCAGAAGCATCATCCTGTCATATCTGGGCAGTTCTTTGGTCATCATCACACGGACAGTTTCCGCATGTTCTACAATTCAGAAGGTGAGGTCAAATAATTATGATACTACTACTAAGAAATGCTCTTTTTCAACGTATTACATTAATCCAGAATTAATTTCCTTGTTTTTATAGGCTCTCCTATCAGTGCGATGTTCCTTACCCCGGGGGTCACACCATGGAAGACAACACTTCCTGGAGTTGAGGATGGAGCAAACAACCCCGGCATTCGTGTCTTTGAATATGACACTCAAACACTTCTGGTCAAAGTAAGTTAAGACCAGTTTTACTTCTATATGATTATACTGTACATTTATATATATTTCAACCTTCTTGAGATGCAGCACATTTATATTTCTCTCTCTTAACACTTTTTTATGATTTTTATTTTTAACAACTTGATTCAACACAGGATGTGGTGACCTATTATCTGAACCTGACTTACGCTAATGCGATCCGTGGGCGCTGGGAGAAGGAGTACCGCCTCACAGAGAGCTTCAGGGTGCCAGACGCCTCCCCTGTCTCCATGCACCAGGTTCTGGAGCGAATTGCTAATAGCCACTGCTACCTACAGAAGTACTATGAGTTCAACTCTGTCAGCTATGACCTGACAGAGTGTAACAGCGGTTGTCGCGTTGACCATGTGTGTGCTGCCAGAGAGGTAGACTTTAACAGGTATGAACACTGTCTGGAAAAGGAAGTAGCAGTTGCCATATACGGAGGGCTACTCCCCCTCCTTTCTGTGGCTTTAAGTTCGGTGTTGGTCCGTCAGTAATAATCCTCTACTGTATATCAGCTGAAGTTTAAAACTAAAGTTCAGGATCAAGAGTTTTGTATTTTGTTATCATTTTGTTATCAGTTAACATCTCACATTGTGGGATGTTATTTCATGTTTTAAACTATGTCATCTTTCATTAACTGAGTCATGGATTAGATGTAATTGAGGAGGAAAAAAAAACAACCTTCAGCAATCTGACCTGAGCAATCTTTGGTGCAGCCTCTTTTATTGACCTCTTATCTTGGTTTATTGGTATTGGTTGAATATTTTTTTGTCAACAGAAAACTATGTGATATTCTTGTAGCTCAAGAGGTTAAAGTACATTTCATGCAACAGTGAGGTTGTGGTTCAAATCCAGACTTCTGTGAAATGTTTCTTTCTCCCAAGCTTTCCTGACGCTGTATTGCCAGAAATCAGTGTTACGTGTATGACAGACATGCACTCATCAGTGTAATGAAGGAAGTAATGCAAACTGTTAGTAGATATAACTGATAAAACTGGAACTGATGCCATTGGAGAACATTACAAATACTGGACTTTTTAGCCTAGTAGGAACACACATTTATTGAGTTATATACCTAGGCAGTGTATTTGAGTGACAGATCACACAGTTACACTTCAGTTCATAGACCATGGTTATGACAATGTAGTTATTGGGTGATGAGACCACTCAGTTCACATGATCAGGACCTGTTTAGCAGAGGTGAAAGGCTGCACAGCTGAGTCCAGAGCTTTGTCATAGTCTTGGAGGTCCACCTCAACACAGGCAGGAGATGTCAGCTTTCCCTGCTGGATGAGGGAGCACAGTTCATCCAGCATGGCTCTAAATGCTCTTTCATCTAAGAAGAAACACAGTAGAATGTATCATTAAGTTATGTCTATATGTGGAATTTGTATCTTAATAAAGTCACAAAACAGGTACTGACTCACCATGTGAATGATTTCTCTTCCACTCTGTGACCCAAAATCCCCGAACCTTCACATCTTTGAAAATAAGAGCACTCTGCAGAAAGTTTAATACGCGTAGTAAGAAAAAACAATGTCTGTGAAATGAAATGTTGAAGTGAATAAATAGTTTGGCACTTTTATCCACAATATAGTTGGATGAGAAGATTGATGTCAGTTTCATGTCTGCAGGGTATATATGAATCTACCATCAGCTGTGATTTAGCATAAAGACTTACAACAGAGGGAAACAATCAGCCTGCTCCTGTCCAAAAGTAACAAAGTCTGCATACCGCTGTCTCTCTTTGTGCTTAGCCAACCTAACCAGCTGATGGCTGTATATCTATTTATCATACTGTGTGCCATATACACAAATTTTCCCTGTAATATTGAACAGTGTCTTTAAACCTGATAAACAAATAGTAGGCATCATCTTACGACAGGGATAGTAACAGGCTGTTTGGCCATCCCACCATATGTCACCATGGATCCTCCAGCCCTGGAATAAATAAGACATATGAAAATTTAGAATGGCCTTTTCTATGCAGGGGTAAGGATACTGTATCAGATATTCACTGTATAAATTATTCAAAATCCTTACTGCAAATGACGGAGGAGCTCTGTTGCACTCTTGCCTCCAACTCCATTTAATGCCAGTTTAGGTTTAGAAAAAATCTGTATTATAAAACAGGGACTGTGTTCACTCACTGGTAAGATCACATATTCACATATCTTTAAAGCCATCTTTAGACTCTCAGACCTTGAACAGTTCCTTTATCTCAGGCCGCCTCAGTGCCTCTTCTTTAATTACATGACTTGCTCCAATGGCCTTCAGTCTTTCACTGAGCTGTGTGAAATCTGGCCTTTAAAAGGGAGGGCAACAAGAATGAAGAAGCCCATTATTGTCATACATACTAGTACACAATCATAACCTCTTGATTGTATCCTGCTTCCTGTATCTGCCGCGGATGGTTTGCTGCTCCTGCTCGTTGGGTTCGATTTACAAATTTCTAAATTTTAAGGTCACACTCATTTAGTGTTTTAAGAGTTAAATCAGATGCTTGTATTACTCAAGCACTTGAGTCACTCCTGCTAACTGTGTATTATTTTTTTTTCTTAGCTCTGCTAGCTTATATTCATATTGTTAGCTATGGCTATGAGCAGCAGACTAAATCTATAGCAGCATAACTAAGAGATGGTTCACAGTCATGGTTCAAACTCTATGAGCTTTATCAAAAGGAACGTTTTAAGTCTAGTCCTTAGAGGAAGAATATATATATATACTGAATTTAATTACACAGAAAACTCTTGAGTCACTCTTAAACAAAAATACCCCATTATCTCACAGATGGCCTTCAGGGACAGACTGATAAGCTGACTCACCAGTCTGAGCTACACATCTACTCAGCCTACTGACGAGAGAGCAGAAATGTAGTCATTTACACAATACACATAGCTACAACAAAGTGTAGTTTACATTTGCTAACCTGTCTCTGACAACGTTGATGGTGTTTATTCCCCTTGCAGCAGCGATCTGTATGACAGCTTGCCCAACTCCACTGTTGGCTGCATTCTGAATCACTGAATCACCTGAAAGGACAACAGATTGACAGAAACTGACATATCAGGGCTAAAACTAATGCACAGCATGACGTGAAAGAAAAATTTGGTAAAAATATTGAAACTTCAAATCTCTATTTAGATTTTTACTTTACTTTACTTTAGTTTATTTGGCAGAAGCTTTTATCCAAAGCGACTTACAAGGAGACACAAGCAATTACAATTCGGGTTCTGTAAATTATGAGTTACTTCCAACTAAGAGCCCTGATAAGACACAACTTGTCAAGAAGAAAAACATGCTAAGGCGTTGTTAAGTGCTAGATTAAGGCGTTATTTTCTGTGTGTGTATGTCAGTGTGTGTGTGTGTGTGTTTGAATGAGAGGGAATCATTTGAAATACTTTCTAAACAAGTGAGTTTTCAAATGTTTTTTAAAGGTAGTGATAGTCTCGGCTAGTTGAATGGAGCAGGGCAAGTCATTCCACCAGCCAGGGGACAACAAAGGAAAATAGACTTGACATGTTGATTTTTATAACATGTTTGTATGAAGAATAAACACTCATGGGTTTTAAATGTGCAGGATTCCTTCCTGTGCAATTAAATGCTGCATATACTACCCTGTAAACCAAAGCAGTCACTATTCTTAAAAAACAACAACAACTTAACAACATCTGTTAAGTTGCTTAAAAGGTTTACAGTATATGTCTATCTCTGTATGTATGATCAAAAACAACGTTGTGTTGTTGCTGTGTATGCATGTTTACCGGGCTTAAGATCTTCAAAATCAGAGAGCATCCTGAAGGCCGTGCAGGGGTTCACCCCCAATGTAGCAGCAGACAATAATGAAATGTCATTTGGTATCGAGATCAGATCGTCCTCGGCTAGGACTGCCTCTGTCCTCCAAGTCCCTGCTCCCACAAAGGTACAAAATTCATGTTGGGAGACCTATAATTGTTGCAGGTAACTTAGGTAATTCACACTGTAATGTACCTAGACCAGCATCTCTTGGGATGACCCAGTCTCCTGTTTTGAGGGACTTCACCTGCCTGCCCACCTCTAACACCTGTGCCACCCCCTCGTTGCCTCCGACAGCTGGGAGGTCAGGTAAGATCGCATAAGTACCTAAAAAACAATGTTATATAAAAAATACTATCTTACATATCTTGCTATTGTTCTTATTGGTATAGCTGCTACTAAAATAGACTATGTACTGAATGAGTACTGCTGTCTGGTGTGGGTGTAACTAAATGATACCTTGAATCATGTTAATGTCAGATGGGTTGATTGGTGTTGCCAGCATTTTCACCAGGACATCTTTTGCACCTATGGAGGGCAGATCCACATCCTCCAACCTTGCAACCAGAAAAAAAATCAAATACAGTTGTACATCACATTATGTTTTATAAATAGCTGTCATATAACATTTAGTTCACTACTGGTTTATTAAAAATGTTATCTGCCACTTGGGGGAACAAATTTTGGCCTCTTCAGCATATACTGTGAGCCTATGTCTCACCACTGCCTCATCCACTGTGTGGGAAAGTCCTGGAAAGTTCCCCAGAAGAGTTCAGGGAAGTAGCTGTGTGCTTTGATGAAAAATGAATTACCTTCTTAAAAAGTTTTTGTTGAGTTATTTTTGACTGCCACTGTACATGTCAGTTTTATTATTTCACTAGAGCTTTAAAATATTTAATTAAGAAGAAGAATTAATTAATGGGTTGGTCTGATAACCATGTCATGAGTAATCATTTAACTATTTTCTATAAGTAAATTACACAAATTAACTTTTTCACTTCTCAAATGTGCATTTTGGGGGCTATATTTCCATGATCAAGAAATAAGAATATGTTATCTTGGACTTAAGGAAGTAATTCTGGTACTTTCTTAGTATTTTTTGACATTTTATAGCGACACTAAAATAAATAAAAGAAAGCTGCTCCAACATAAAGAATGTAATTGTTAATTTTAGCCTTAAAGTTATGTGTAAAGTAATTTCATTAAGCACAAATTTAAAACAAATAAGTGAATTATCCATTGAAACATTTTATACCCTGAAGCTCTTCCTTAATCTTAATAAATCTCACGTTTGTGACATCGTGTGGACGTTTTATCCACACGACTGTATAACGGGCTCATTGTTGCCCCCTTGTGGTCACCGATGGAGAAACAGACATTACAACCGCGCTGCGGTACCAGCGGGTGTTGTTCGCCCTCCGACATCCAGGGGCAATACTGAGCTCCCTGCGGCACAGCGCGCCACAATACAGCGAAGAAAAAGCCGCACTAAAATTTACGTACACATGAGACACAAAGGTATGATCTTAGCTCTGTTATCAAGTGTTTTCAATTGTATTTATCACTTTAAAAGAATCAAGATTTCCTAGCTGGTTTGGTTGATGTACGTATTATTACCGGCCATATCTACATTAAAGAGCAGCCAACAGCTGTTTCCCTGTGCTTTTACCAGGTGTTAGCTAGCCACATAGCGTATTTAATTATTACACTCACATACGAATAAACGTATTTCAACGTTTATTTAATTAGGCACTCTTACTGGACGACTTGGCAGGGGTTTCCGTGTTTTCTGTACAGAAGTGCCTTGCATGTTTGTGCAGAAAGTCCGGCTGCATGACTGAAGTGACAGACGTTAGCGTGATCTCTGTGCCTCGACAGTTTTAAAAGAGCCGCGGCGAAGCTTCTTCCGCAGGTTGTCTGGCTTCTTAAACAAACCGTGTGGAGTGACAGCCACATCGCGACGCAGTAATTCACGTAAAAATGTGCAAACACCACCACTCTGCAACAATAGTTGTCATTTGAACCTTGAGTTTTGCTAGCAGTCCTGCCACTTTACGGCCATATTGGATTGTACTTTGTGTAGAGAGAAGAGCGCCCCTGGTGGGCAGACGCCATAACCACAGTAATACTTTTCTTGAAGGCTAGGACCATCATGAGAGTACTTGGCAATTTAAGTTTGTTAGCAAGAAGTAAATATAAAATATTATAGATTTTTTCTTTTGTATCCCACTCAATTTATTCATATCTATAATATCCTCAGATTATGATCCACAGCTTCCACAGCAGTATTGTACTGTTGTAAAGTCATAGGTTAATTTGTAAACATAAAGTTGGTGCGTTATGAACAGCATTATGTATAGATGTTTAAACATACGGAAATATTAGACGTAAATTGACATTGAAGATATGTTAATGCACATTGTATTAAAATGATAAACTGTAGGACACTATCAAGTCACCATCAAATATTGAATGACTATTACTGTAAATGTAAAAGGACTTAATATTTCTAAAGACTAAAAAATATATGTAAGAGTAAGAATACCAGAAAACACAAGACTGTTCATATATTTATTAGGAAATGGAGCAGATTTACATATAGAAACATAATCACAGTAATACTTTGAAATGCCTATGCTGCTCATAATTGACAAACTAGCCATTCTATTGTCAAGATAATTGTAGTTTTATGGCAGTAAACATTGATACATTCATCAGTAATAAATGCAATTCTTTTGGAAGTAGCTCTAGCCATTTATCTAATGAGAGAGAAACACCACAGAATAAATGGCTGATGGTCACAATATAGATTTATCATGAAAAGGGTCACATAAAGCACATTGTGATACAGAATGCTTTAATGTGCTTTTAATATTACCCTCACAGGTTTGTGGATTTCAAAGGTATATCTAACCCACACCTGACAATCATATCACAACAACACATCACTGAGGGGTCAAACAGGTTTGTTGCAATCAGAACATCTGACATGGACTTTAGTTTCCTAATTGTACTTTGAAAACATCACGGCAGAACATTTTCCTTCAGCTTTCTGTAAAGTGGGCAAGAATCTCTTATAAGAGTTTGACAGATGAGGTATTTAGTGGTTTCAGGCATAATACAAATCACAGTCACATAAATAGATTAACAAGTCATTCTGTATCCTGATTCAGTTGAGGGAAAGGAAAACACTTCACGTTACAGGATATACTGGCACTGCAATTATAAAAAAAATTAATTCAACCAAGTCTGAGCTCTCACATTAACTATCTCTCTGTCCTTTCATATCCTGAGTGGAGTTATCAAAACACATTTGCATATGTAACCTTTAACTTGGAAAATGTAGATAAACACTGCCTGTTTGAGTATTACATCATCCACGACACATTCTTTTTGTCATAAGCACTGATAGTCTGAAACACCAAGTATCAGCCATGTGTTGAGACGAGACAACCCCAGGTCATATACTACTAGCCCCAATCCCTTTAACAACATTCTACTACATCCCCATCTACAACGATTATAGAGGAAAAATACAATAATAGTGGAACATTTTCTTTATATCATATCATGGCAAGT
Source organism: Ctenopoma multispine (assembly GCA_034779795.1). Lineage (NCBI taxonomy): Eukaryota > Metazoa > Chordata > Actinopteri > Anabantiformes > Anabantidae > Ctenopoma > Ctenopoma multispine. Next base: position 6,987,887 of record JAUYWH010000008.1, on the reverse strand, counting down.
TATGTTAAAGAGGAGAAAATATAAAGAACATCACACTGGGTGCAAGGAAAGCTGAGTCAAAGAGCTTGTAAATATCAATCTTAACTGCTTCACACCATTTTTAATTGTCGCTTTTGGACTATAATCTTAGTATTTTCTTATGAATTACAGAAACTGTTGCACCGAGACATTCAAAAGCAGTCACAACCAAGCCCACTTTACTTTGGCTCCCTGGTCCTATGCTTCACATCACAAATGAGCATTCATTCATTCATTCCCTACTTTGTCTTTAATCAACACTCCTCAAGTCCTTCCAATCAATCTGAAGTATTCCCTGAGTTTTCAGATTGGCAATTCCTGAGATGAGCATGAGGAGTTTTTCTTTTTTTTGTTTTTTTTTTTAACCAGCAACTGACTGTATATGTGGTATATGAAAATCTAAAATGATAATATAAAATATGGAACATATATTCAAGAGATTAAACAAAATATAAAAAAAAAGGAAATTAATGCATCGTACACATGATTAGTGCAGAGTAACATTGCATTGGTTTTGGCATAGATAGGAATAACAATGGGTCTCTTCTGAAAGACTCATTTTGTACAAAAATAGAATAAAAAATCATACAAGGCAAAAGAAATAAAAGAATCTCTGTTTACATCAGTCCTCATAATATTATGTACCTGTACACTATGTACTGTATATTGTTTTTACTTTTGTGTTGCTATATATTACTGTTACTCTATAATCATACTGCATTGGATTATGAAAGACAATACTCTTTCAAGCACATTTGTACATAAGTAATATGAGTAACTTGATGTTAAAAATGTATAACCCAAATATATTCAACTCATATGGAAGTTTGAATGACATTTGGCAGTTTTCTGATGTCTAATCGAACATTCATTGCTGAGAGGCTTCAACAGGAGCAGAGGGAGAAGCTGCAGCACTCTTTGATGAAAATAAATAAGAATGATTTTTTTAAAGGCTTTAGAATAACTTTACATATATATTAATTGGGTGTAAAAGTCTTCTCAGCTTCTCCTGTAAAACGGGAGTAAAATGCTGATTAGCTAGCTAGTTCTACATGCTCCTCCGTGCAGGCTTGGTGTTCCTGAACTATTACCCTAGTAAGGGTTATTGGGAGGTAATGTCTTAAATAAACTACCTAGAAATGGATCATACTAGATATAAACAAAAACACCAGCCTTCCCACTGGCAACATCATGTCTGATTCTGCCTCATTTGTATTCAAGTATCAAGAGGAGAGCTAGCTGGACCCCTCAGTAACTCAGTCCAGATCAAGTATCTTATTAGAAGTTGTGTTATAAATGCACAAGGTTTGAGCATCTGCATTTGTTGTAATTCTGTCAAATCCAAATTGAGGTAATTATAAAGCAGTTTTTTATACATCAGCTGATAAAATCAGGATAAACAGCAGATGGAGAGTTGTCCAAGATCATCTTTTGAGCTCCTAGAAAGATTGAAGAGTGACTTAACACCAGGCTGAACAGTTTTCCCTCTCTAGAAACAGGGCTATCCAGATTATTTGACTGGTTCACACATAACATGTGAACCAGTCTAATAATTTGCAATGTCCTGCCTCCATATTTTTTGCACCTTGAGTAGCTGTGATGCATGCAACTACAGTACCACGTTACAGCACACATCGAAATACAACAGACCACACCTGACCACAGCAGAAACGCTTGATAGATGGTCAATAGCTTCTGACACACTCTTGCAAGACTGTCTGAAAGCTTGGGAGAGTGTTGTAGACAGTTTGCTTTATTGCTACAACAAGGTGCAAATTTGAGTTAAAGTTACTCTTTAAGGAGTTATTACAACTAATTTCAATCACCTGTGTTACTACCGTAGTGCAAAAAATGATTTAATTTAAGCCATATTCTATCTACAATCTCCAAAGCTGTACCTTGAGAATATCTAGTTTACTGCAAGCAGTTAGGACGATAGCTTTAGTAGCAGACCAAATGTGCACCAATGGGGTAGACTCCTTTAGACAGCCTACACCATACAGGATGGAAAAAAATTAATGACAAAAAAATAACTGACCAAAAGCTGGAAACTGCTTCTGGTCTGACATTCATTTGGCCCCAGGAAAACTGGATGGTCAGTTGCAATATCAGCATAAGCCAATGCCTATAGCTATACCCTAAAACCCATCCCATGTGTTTTTATGAACCCACCCCGATTTGATATGCAAACTAACTCTCATTACAGAAGTACTAACTGTCGCGTCTCTGCCCTGTCAGATAGTGAAGTGTAGGAAGAGACTAAATTGTAAGGCAGTAAACTGTAGCTCTGTACTAAATACACTATTACAGAAAATGAGGTATAATGCCCACAGAAGAGACACAGTATTATATTAAAGAAAATGCTGATTCTAAAAAAAACAAATCAGTTATATGGCATTGCTTACTGCAGTCTCAAGCCCCTCAAAAAACAACAGTGATTCGTACATTTAGAAAGTATCCTGAGTGCAATAATACAGCAGTATTCCTGAGTATTACACTAAGTGAAAACAAAGAAAAAAAACTTGAGAAACATTCTTCATGAGCAATTTTTTACCTGAGCTCATTCCAAAAAGAAGCTTTTGCAGGTGGAAGGGGATTGTGTATCCCATCCCTCCATCAAAGCAGTTTGATTGGACTCGTTTAATCAGAGATCTTGGGGGGACAGTGCCGAGTGGCTATGCTCCTCCTCGTCTCCTTTCATGGAGGATGGTTTTCCCTGAGAACCCGGTGAGGACTGTTGTGCTTTGATTGGGCAGTTGGCAACCATGTGGTCAATGCTCTGGCAGAAATGGCACTTCTTGGGCTGGGGTGGTAACTTGCACTCTTTAGCATGATGGTCTAGACCTCCACAGTTGTAGCACCTACAAGAACAGAAAGCATTCGGTCAGGTGTAAAGTTTAAGGCATACTTAAACCTGTGATGATGGCTATATTTCCCAGGCTTATATTTACAAATATAAGTCCAATATTATTATATGTTATAAGTTATACAATATGCAAGTGCTGTATTTGATTTCCACTTCCTCCTGTGGGAAATATTTGTCTGGTAAGCTACTAAATGATCTGCGTTGTTCACCAGACAGTCACCAACTTTATCTATTAGACGATGAGTGTTATCATAATTGGTGAACCAAAACTAAACTAAAAAACTAAAAAAGCTAAACAATGTAATGGGCCGAAAGGCACAATACAATTCTGTATAGCAGAGGAGATCTGCAGGGATGGGTGATGATGCTCTTTGACCTCATTACTACATTGCAAGCAATTTGTTTTACATTGAAGGAGTCATTGGATTTAGATATTCATTTTTATCCACAGTCAGTATAATAATATATTTTACAGCTGCTTCAAAGGTCCTTAAATATACATTTCAGACTAAATTCAGTTTCAAGAAAATAACTGTAATTTGGTAGAAATTAATAATAAAAAAGCCAGTGATCAGTTTGTACACTGGAACACAATGAATTCCAAATGCTATGCTTACGTAACCTGAAGACTTAGTAGGGAGGTAGTATGTGAGCTTCACAGTCAAATCAGCATGCATTAGGGTTAATTTTTCCACCCGTTACTTTCTCTAATGGCCACACAACTGACTGATTTGGTACAAAACTGAGAAAAACACATCTGAGTACATACTGACACCTACACAACATATAACCAGACATGACATATATTGTGTGGTATAAAAATTACAGTATTCCTAGACAATAAAGGAGCAGCATCTAAAACAAACCTGAATGCAGCAGGAAAAAAATCTGACAAAGCTCTATAGTGCAGAGGTTAAAACAATAACATAAGCAATGACAATAAGCAAAGTGAGACAAGTCAGATATGACTTTACATTGCCTGGTTATATAGCTGTTTAAAAGGATGAGACTATGATTCTGGATGAGTTTCGTGAGCTTCCACAAAACGTTTAGGAAATAACAGAACTGCAAAACATACTAAAACTAAATAATCTAAAAACAAAAGCTGGTTGAAAGTAGTTAATTGAAACTTTCCTCCTTCAGCCTTCAGTTTCAAACTCAGCAAATACACCATGCTTCGCAGTGAAGCTCTAACAACAAGTGTAGTAAACAGTGACCAAAGCACATTTTTGACTTGAAGGGGGCTTTTAACTTGCAAATGTTTCCCTATAGATGGCAATATTCAGTTCAGAACGTCTTACATCCTGTAAGGTCATATCAAACTGCTCTTTGAGAAGCTCACTGTGTTGAATCTGAATTGTGTTGTGTAGATAGTCCAACTATATAATTATGACTAAATGTACTAAAATTTATACAATGAACTGAATTAAATTGATCTTAGTAGCATTTTGAACAGTTCAGGAAAACTATATAGTTGAACATTATTGCAAATCATAAGTGGCAGGACTCCTAATGAGCAGTGGACCTGGTTGCCACGGCCCATATTAGCTCAAATATTGTGAACAGATTGTCTTATTTGTCAGTTTAACAATGCCAGAAACTTCCTGTTCAAACCAAGACATCCGTTTCAGCGGCATTGAACTTTAGAAATGAATGCTATCGGGGGGGGCAGTAGGAGCCATTAGGCATGCCATCAGCCACCACTGTTTAAATATAATCTATAGAATGGCCACGCGTGCAGGGGTGGAAGACAGATGGGTGGTAGGCGTGAGGTGGTCAGTCTGTGCTACTGCAGAGACCCTGCCACCATTGTAGCAGCAAATGACGTATCAAGGGGTCAGTGAAGCTTTGTGGCAGTGGCCGTTGGGGTGGTGTCAAGGTCTATACCATCACAACACAGGGCCTCCCTTCATCAGCATCCATCAGGAGGGAAGGGGAAGTGGTCTCTTTGTCTAAAAAAAACTGAAGTAATGACCTCTGAACCCTGACCCCCCAACCCTCTCCTCAGTTCTCTAACCCCAATCCTATCCCAGCCCCCAGCTCTCTTCCATTTACTCATACATAGTTGCCATGACAACAGTGACCTTTCACCCCCTTGCCTGGGCTTTTGCATCTGTTATCAATTAAATGGATAGGAAGCTTTTTCCTCTCCTTCACTCATATATACACACACGCACAAAGGTGGTCTATGAAATATGAACTGAACAAAAGTGGTTTACCCTGGTGGTAAGGCCTAAGCCCAGCAGCAAAAACTATAACGAAACATGATATTGTTTACTACTGTCATAAAGATTTCTGACTATTGGACATAAATACAATCAATCAATCATGCATAAATCCGTGAACCAACGTTCTGTGTTGCATAATGAAATGTGCTAGAGGGGTACGATATCTTGTCCGTGGATCAGTGTGGTCTAGGGAGAGTTATCAAACCACAGTGAGCCTCCCAGGACTGTTTGAGGTGGTAATGATCTCTGTTCTCACACTGACTATTCTCTCGGTCTAATCACAACTGACAGGGAGATGAGATTGATACACCTCTAACCCCGCAACTACATTGATATTCAAAGAATGACCCAAAAATCAAACCCCCTTAGCTGTTTTTACCTCTACTGGGACCAAGTTTCATGCAAAGGCAACATTACTGCATGGAACCTTTGGATCTTTGGAGGAAATGTCTCAGGAATAAACATTTTATCAAATTAATTGTAATGTTTTCTCTTTTTAAACTTTTACCGAACCTGGACTGAGATTAGTTGTATTTCAAGGATCACGTACATGTTGAGTTCAAATTAAAGTGCAGCATAAGAATTGCTACTTTTGCAGTTGTATTTTTATTCCTGCAGCATCAAAGACATGCTTGAGGTGACTCCTATCCTAGACTATCAATCATTGGTAAAATTCATTCATTCTCATTCTCTAAAGAGAAAAAAAATGCTGGAATGATCAACTCTGACCGTTCACGTTATTCGATTGTGAATTTTGAATTATTAGTTTGGTTTTGGAGTTACACATCATGTTGGTAGAGAAGGTTTAGGAAGACAGAGAAAGAGAGGGTGAGTGGGTGTGAAATCACTTGGGGTCAGTAGATTTAAACAGTTATTGATCAAGGTCACACGTCAAGCCTGCTGCTGTGACCCTTGCCAGGGTTAGAGGTGGGGGTTGGGGGTTGAGGAAGAGGAAGGAAAATGGGGAGAAACTAAAACACCATTGTGTATCTGATCCAAACTGGACACAACAATGATTGTTAGTGGACTCCTGAGCTATCAAACAAAGGATTCTTGGTATATTAAACTCCAGTGAAATATGATGATTTATATATATTTTTTCAGATAAACTGATAGATTTAATGTTTCTATAGATATATAAAATGTGCATATTTCTCAGAGCTGAATGAGCTATTTGAAACTTCATTGGATTATCTGAAATGTTTTGATTAATTTTTTTCACAGGAAAGTAAAAATTAATGAAATGCAGCCATAAAACTATTCGAACAGTATCTGGCAGTTCTTCTGCTTGATTTCTCATAAAATGGTGTTTTGGTGTAAATAACTTTTTATATCAAAAGCAAACAAAGAAATAATGAGGTGCACCATTTTGCCAGATTTGCACAGAGGATTATTCTAAGTAAATACTAGTTTTAAGATTTTATGTGACATTATTCTATTTTTAAAAACCTGCTTCCAGTTTGCTTTGTGGAAAGAAACAAGAATTAATGAAAAGTAATTCACATGTTCATCTCTGGTTACCTGTCTCCTTTTGAACGTCGCTTCTGGACCTTCTTGCCTTTGGGTCTCCTCTCGCTGCCTACACAGTGGATGCCACCCGGTCCTGTAACTCGCTGCGACTCCAGGCCCTTTGATGACTTCTTGAAGGTAAACTCGACTGCCTCACCCTCCTTCAGGCTGCGGAAGCCATCCATGTGCAGCTTACTCTGAACAGGAACATTAGAAGAGATTTCAGCCACAAAACAACCCAGAAGAACCCCAGTGCTGTTTGACTAAGCTATGCTAAGCCCTTTACTTGAAAGGTACAAATTTTATTTGTTTTTTTATTTTATTGGTTTTATAACCAGGGATGAATCAACGTGTTATTCTTTTCGCCATCACAAAATACAGTTGATACATGTTAGTGCCATCTAATTAAGAACATTTTTACACAATGATATTATACTAATAAATCAACTCCACACAGAATTGATTTGTTGGTAAAGGCTCCATGAGCTTGTGTAGACTTTGACCCTTCAGAAAAAAAACCCCACTCATTCTTTACTGAGTGATACCATCAGAGGCTGATAGCACTTATCAGCTCCTGGAATTTTAATGTGATCATTCACTGCGTTGACTGGGTTACAATCGGCTTTCGGCTAAGCCGATTTCTTAACTGTCGTGTAAACGGAAAGCCGGTCCACCGTAATCACGGTGGAGGATTAGCAAAACCTGATTTCCCCAGGTAGATTTCTGCTCGAGAGCTTTCTGCCATGTATATGTGTAACCGGGTTTCTAAATGGCTATTTACAAGAGCACATGTGCAGGACAATTTTGAACGTTGCATTGGCCAATGAACCATTTTAACTACATGACAACACTAAAGCCTTTCCCTCTGCCTGAAGTTGATAAAGCAACAATAAATATCAAAGACGTAACTCTTAAGAGTAGTGAAAGTTTTCTATAACTTTAGGCTTTGCAAAGTCTATTTCACCACTGTGCCATTGAGATTTCCTCATTTACATTAAAATTATCACTTCACACACATACTTAATACTCCCAATATTTGGGGTATTTGATTGCAATAAGCCAAAACCTCAACATCAGCATTAACTAGAAAACAATGGAACCACTGTTCTCATGTGTGGTGACAATATCATTATTTCACATTTAGAATTCATAAGCTCACATATAAATGACATACATTTTTTAACCCCTTGGAGAAACCATTGTTGAACAGCTGCCAGACAGTAGATGACAGTGGATGAGAATGCAACTACAATTGGGTTTTAACATCTTGTCCAATGACACCTCCACATGTGGTCACGAGGAACTGGGAATCAAACTATCAACACTAAGGCTCGTAGGTGACTGCCACACCAGCTGAACTACTGCCGCCCTCCCAACATTGATTTGGTAGATACAATGCAAGGATGACCAAGCTGTGAAACTAACCAAGCTAAAACGTTTTGATCAGATTCTGTCTGTAAAGATTCTCAGTTATCCAGGTGAAGAGGTCTGAAAGTTGAGTCATGGCTCCTTTCTTCGAGAAAGAAGTCCAGTTGCCATGATATAACTTTCAGACGATCAGACACATGGTTTACTTAGTACACTCTGGTTCCATTCATTCTTCCCTCAACTCTGACTGATCTCCCTGTCTCTGTCAATGCAAAGCATGAAATGCTGCCACAACGATGCTTTACCATAGGTATGATATTAGCAGGTGATGAGCAGTGTCTGGTGTTTGCCAGACCATACAATATTTTTCCCATGCTGTCAGAATCCTACAAATGCCATTTGACAAAATCAGGATCACATGCCTTTCACCTTTAGTGGCCAACGTCTAGAAACTTCATAAGTCATCCATATACCATAAAGGCCTGATTGATGGACTACTGCTGAGATGGTTTTCCTTCCATGTGTGCCATGTGTGCAGAGCTCTGTTTGAGTAACCACTGAGTTCTTTGGTCACCTCACCGACCAAGGCCAAGGCTTAACTTAGCTTGCTGTTCCCACTCTACCCTGTAGTTTGAACATACACTGGTCTGAATAAAAGGCACTGTTGTCTTAATGCTGCTTTGTCTTTTTTGCTGTGTTTGAGTGGTAAACCTGATGAGGATAACCTTCAACCCATCCCCCTCCAGAGGAACAGCATTCCACACTGCTGCCCCAACCCCCATGCCTCTTCCCACCCACATCACAAAGCTCCACTAACACTGACCACCATCACTAACCCTAAACTGCAGGATGCAGGGGTTACTCAGGTGGGGGTGGGGTGAGATGGCAACATGGCTTCTCTTGGAGGTTGGGGGTCAGGGTGGCATTCCACGCATAGCTGTTTGGCAGAAAGACTTGAAAGATAAAAGTTGGGGGAAGCTACAAATGATTGATATCACCCTTTGATATCAGTGCTTGAATATGTGACATCTTTTTTGTGAAAGAACTGTAACAATTTCATTTTGTAGATACACTGGAAAGGTGCCTTAGCTTAATTAATCTTACCAGTCAACAGAAAAGGTAAAATAAAACTTATCTACCTATTCATTAAAAACTAATTTCTCCTGAAGTGACCTTTCTTAATGTTCCTGTTCATTCTAGCAACATTTCTGAAGAAAAAAAGGGGGATGAAGGAAGGGAAGGTGTGGTTTTGAGGATAAAACCCTCAGACTGACTAACACAACATGGGAAACCCCTTTCTAAAATTCCTTTGGTGAGACTGTGAGATTAAATTGTCACACCTACCGTGAACTGTTGATAGGTGAAAAGATAGTGACAAAGCAGGTTTGTTTTTATAGACTAATCCTGTTTTCTTTCTTAGACCCCAGAGTATAGTTATATACATCTATCAGTTATGAGCAACACTCAGCCTTTGCCAAAACCACCAGGACTCACTTCTTCTCAAAGCACTGGGTTTACTGTGAGGAAGGCCTGGGAAGAGGATCCTAAAGGACAGGTTATGATTTAAAAGATAAAAGTAGTAAACCTTGTGATTAATCACCCATTAAGAAACCTTCCTCAAAATATATGTTGGAATCATTACAAACACAGCTAATGAGGGGAAAACTAGCAACACCTTCAGCAATGAAAAAACAGAAACAAAATTAACAGCTATTTTCTCTAATCCTGCGACCTTACCCACAGTTGAATATCTGCTGTTCTGTACAGCAAGAAAACCAGGATTGACAGTAACCTGAGGTGGGGCCTCTTAAAGTCCCATGGTGGGGTCTTTTCATACAACAGACTCAAGATTAAGGTGTTATTAGTGGAGTCTACTGTAAATTTTGTCTAGAATATGTCTGGAAGTAAAGTGAGGCAGAGAAAGACATCAGAACAGCGAAGGACAATAGCAGGACTGTTGCTGAGACAAAGAGGGGCTCGGTCATGGCTGAGGGGTGCTTCATTCAGATGCATGGCTCTATTGTCCACCTGCACAAAGGCCAGTGTACCCTGGGAGTTATTTTCCCTGACATGTGGCCACTAATTTTAGGGCTGAGGTCTGCGCCGTTGCCATAACTGCTACACATCCATCACTGACACGTGTCTCTAACATTTCTAGTGACAGAGATGGAAATAAGTAATTGGTTATGCGTTTCTTGAGGATAGAATGAAACCAACAGTAGTTTGAGGGTATTGCTTAGGTGAACCTGTGAGTGTTGCAACCTTTCTATCTCCATTTGAGCTTCCCTTTAAGTATCTGGAAACAAGGAGGCACCCTAGAATGGATTTCAAAGCAGCTGATGGCAGTTGGCATTCAATCTTTGACACCAGCCACTCCTTTCTAAATAGTTTCAAATCTTTATAACTACTAAAACATCAAACTCCCCACTAAAACTCACGTTTGGTTTGCAAAATGACTAATCAAGCAGCAGCTTCCTGTGTATAGTCAAACAATATTTCAGTTACAACTGTTCCAAAGAGCAATTAAATCTCCATATGCATCAGCAGCAGCAGAAAGCACACAGCATGAAACCAGAAATGAGAAAGAATCCCTTGAGTGTGAGAAGATGCAAATATATTAAAATATTCATTATATATGTTTGTATGGATCTTTTTATACATAATACCTTTAAAATGTAACTTTGGTGGACATACGTCCCCACTTAGAGAATGCCCACGTGTGGATAAGGATATTTACCTGAAATAAAACCTGTGGTCTCCTTTGTTCTTTAAAGCTAGTGTAAAACACTACCACACACATAGGGGGTTGAGCAGACAGCAAAGAGCCTCACTTTATGACAGGAACTCTGAGGTGAATGAGCAGCTTAGTGGGGACTCTCATTCACATGCTAAGCCTTTATCTTATGAGACAGTAGTCACATGAGAAGGAGGGAAGCGCACCCCACCCACACACACACACACACCCCACCACCTCCACTTCCCATTTCACCATCAGCACTTAAAGGTGAATGAAGGGTTTTGTTAGATCGAGAGAATAAACAATGAAACCTCAAGTGGAGAATGACGTGTTTGAATGATAATCTCACATTTAGCAGGAAGACAAAGGTAATTTTACATAAAATAATAAAATATATGTTAAATGAAGGAAAATGACACTTAAACAAACGAAAAAAATTATATCCAGATAAGAGTGTGGAAGTAGTAGAAGAGGTAAATTGAGTGTCAAAAGATGCAAGAGACTTTGAGTCATCAGTTCCAAAATACTAAAGGAAACAAATATCACAGATAATTTTTTTATAAGAACTGATGCTAACTATTACAGTTAACTGTGAAAGTTCCTACCACATTTTTATGTCTTTAGTGGTTTGCCTCTAAAAAGCACGAGGGAGGCCTGCAGCTCTCCTGTGGTTGCAACACGGTGTCTCTCATGAGGGAGCAAGACCTACCACACTGCAAAATAAACGCACACCAACTATCACGTTATATGAAAGCGTCTGCTGATGGAGTGCTCGTTTCTCTTCAGTTCATTTTCTGTAATTTTATTCGGGTATCTTTTTGTTTTGTTTTTTTAATTAAGACAATCGCTGTTGGAGCTGAAATGAAAAACACGGTAAATTAATGAAGCTGCATTGGAAACAGGTGCGTCCGTGTCGCTGCTTCCAAAAAGTTTCCCTTAAAAAATGTTGATATTGTTTACGCAGTCAGAAGCGAATCGAGTTAAAACCGAGTTTTTCTTATGGTTACAGTTTTAGTTACGTGATAAGCATCCTACCTGGTGGACGAATACATCGACCGGTTCGTCCAGTGGTACTCCCTCTCGGTTGGTCATGGACAGGAACCCGAAACCCATGCGGACGTTGAACCACTTACACACGCCGACCCCGTGGAAAGACTGTGAATCCTCCTCGGTACTCGGTGCTTCATCTTCCTCGGTCTTACACACTCCTGCAATGAAAAGTGTAATGTAATCTCACAGAACTGCAGCTCATACTGTTGCAAAGGTGAAAGTGTGTGAAAAAAGCAACACATATGCTTCCAAAAAGCTAAATTTCATTAAGGTATAAAAAAAACTCTCACGTTGCTGCATCAATAATCAATAGCCTACTAATCGATGAATGCAAACATCAACAAGCATGGGTTGTATTTTGTGTTAATTTCCGTTTTAGTTAACGCCGGTTTCGTTATAAACAAATGAGCAGCATTCTTTCTAAACAAGCACGCCTCGAGATTACGCAAAATAAGTGATCCTGAACGCGGCATGATGTCAAAATCGCCAAACGGCGTTTAATGCGATAGACGCGCGGATTCCACAATGCGTGTGTGAACAATGCTTTGAAACGTGCCATTACAATCAGAGAGACAGTCCATCGGAAAACAACTTAATTAACTTGTTAAAACTCAACCTGGGAAATCCTGGTTAGAAACGGAGCCCATGTCTTCAGTTCAGCCTTGAGTCAAAATTAGCACCCAAGCTACAGTATCCTTTTATTTTTGGCCTTCAAGCTGGGTAATCCTCACAGATTGCCACTTTCATGCAAAATGCTTTGAAAAGCAGAAGCTGCGCAGAGAGAGGGACGGCAGGAGAGGGAGGTAAACAAAAGTGGGCTGGCAACCTATTCCCCCTAAACAATGAGAGGTGGGGGGTCACTTTTTTGCTGAAGAACCCCCCCCCCCCTCTTAAAAAAAACCCCTCAAAAACAATGCAAGGAAACCCTGCCCCTCCAGAAACCACTTAAACCATTCCCAAAGATAACTCCCCAAAAGCTCCCAACATACCTTCTGCCATATTTGTGGGTCGGTTAATTCCCACTGTTGTCTGCTGTGGTGTCTGTTTTTTTTTTCTTTCTTTCTTTACTGAAACGCGTTTTCGCTCCCCTGCAGTGGTCAGCTCTGATGGTCAGTACAAATGACCATCTCTCGTCCTACAAACCCCCCACACTCTCGGTCACGTCCACGTGATCTACAAGTACAGTCCCCAAGGATAGATTGCATTTTTTTTTGTGTGATGGAAGGGCCCAAACGTGAGAACTGACATGCATCACTATTAAAAAGCTATTTAATATTTTTATTCTCTCCAGATATTAGTCATAGTATGACACATTAGGAATTCACAACTACTGTAATTTAACAGCAAATATTTCAATGTGTTTTGGGTTTGTTTTTCTTTTCAGAACCGAGCACATTTTGTATAAAACATGTAGGTGTCCACAATGTATAACACTTGCACCTAAACAGATTTAATTCTGCATGCTATCTGCAGAATTGTGTCTCTCGCCATTTAGGCCCCTGTGCATTTGCCTTCTTAGCTGCTTCTGTCCTAACATGCAAAGAAGGGGTTGCAGGGGTAACCTGTCCATGCACAGCACATAAGGGACAGTGAAACTGAGTCAAACCACCGAGGTGATGAGTTAAACTAGAGGAAAAACGAAAGCGGACCTTTACTAGTACTTACTGTTTTCAAAAACCAACCCCACAGAACAAGGTGACAACATGAAGCCAAGCCAAGCTGCTCAAACGAATTCGTGGATCGATAGTGATTGATCACACCATGTTAAGATGTTGACTCGTGTCCTTGTGGAGTGATGGATGATTCAAAGACAGGGGAAAGTAATCGTTTAAGCGAGCCAAAGTGAAAGAGTTTAAATCCGATGTATTAAAAATGTTATTTTGTAGTATAATGAAGCCAAACTAATACTGTAATTTGTAAGTAAAGTAAGAAACACTAAATGCACAAATAACCCGATTGACAGCTGTCAAAATAAATGCAAAAATTGTAAAACGTGTATAAATTATTTTTTATTATAATTTTTACTTTGTGCTGTTTTCTGTGTGAACGAAATTTCGTCACGTGTAATGCATAATGACAATGAATACTTCTTTATCTTGGAAAAAAAAAAAAACGATATGTGCGATTAATTTAGTTTGCTTCTGTATGTTTTGAAGAGTTCGGATTAAAGTTCAGCCTGTATGAGGGAGGGAAACTTATTAGTTGAATGAAGAGTCGCAACCATTCATTCTTTTTTATGAATGGAAGCTGCGGCTCCACCCTTGACAATATCCAACCCATGATGGACGTTTCAGAGGTGACTTTGTCATCTCGTCACTACCACAACGACCCCTTGTGGAGTCGCAAAACACACGGATTTGCAAACGTAAACGTCGCAAATGTTAGGTACTTAATATTGTAGGTAATAAAAACAGTAAGAGACAGTTATTCTATATGTCAGTGCTTCAGGAATGGTAATTTGGCCTGCAAGGTACGAGAGAGAGAGTGTTTTTTTAATTTTATCAAGAGTGCACTATTTTAATCTAACCATTTATCAATTTCTTTCTTAAGTATATGGAGAATTTGGTAATGATTTGTGTTATTTTTTTTAAATTAGTGAAACCTATACAGGTTAATATCCTTATCCTGCCCGTTTGGAGCTGAAGTGTTTATGTTTCTTTAATTTGTACATTCTAAGGTTTTCTAATTTGAACTACTAAGTTTTTGTAGTTAATTCTGAATCTGAAGTGTGGGAGAGAAAACGAAACTGCTTGTACCATGGTTTTAGTTTTTGGTGCAGATGGAGGTAGATGCACTCATGTCAGCACAGCACTAGATGTGGTTTATAGCAAACTGGCACAAAATGCTTTACTCCAATTCAAGGACAGTTTTTATTGACAGTAATAGACATTTTATCTCCTCTGACTTCTTTGGTTTTATTTAGGTCGGGTCAGAATTTCAGTCTAAAGTCAGCTCTTAATGCTCATTATTGATGCGGTCTTATATTGGCTGCTTTGCTTTGCTTGGCTGCCAGCACATTGAACAGAAATGCTCTGCATTCAATCTGAGTGTAATGAGAGGGTAAAAAGTTTTAAACACACTGTAAAAAGTCAGATTTTGCATTAATAAAAAAATAACTAACAATAAATAAACTAACAAACTGCTCCGAGCACAAGTCAGGAGGTTAGTCAGTCACTTCCAGAGCCTCCAAAATGCTGCTTGTTTACTTGTTCGGAAGCCAAAGCGTTGGGATTTCAGTCTTATTCAAACCAAGGTGCATAGACTGCAAAGATCAGTCTCTAGTAGATGTTCAACATGTGCAACTTACACGCTGCGTTTCCATAAAGCTTCCTAAGGTATCATCCTTCGTTCAGAGTCAGAATAAGCAATACATTTATATGATTGTAGGATTGATTATAGGAACTGTTTGTTTACGGTAAAAAAAAAATCGCAAAGAGAAACTCTGCTTAGTTTCTGTTTCTGCCAAGGAAATAATAGTCATTCCGGTAGCACCTGAAAGCAGCATTGTAAAGTTGACCTGTGTTCAGCAAACTAGCCACTAGATGTCGTTATAACTCTAGTTCAACTGAGGACAAACCACAGAGGCAGATAATCAACGCTAGAATTTAAACTTTGAAAACCATACTATGATCATTTGTATTGCATCTCCAACTGAAAGACTTGTGTCAAACTCTGTGATAAGACACAGCGACGTCGCTCCTGACATAGTAACCATAATAACCTCAACCTGATCTCTGTTGCTGATACAACTCGTACAAACAGCAGTTGTATGATGTTTTTTTCCCCCTTCATCTTAAACGTTGTGTTTTCTATCTGCGCAATGATCGGCAACCCCGCACAAATACACACAGCAGAGATCAGACGCGCCCCGGCTCTTTAATAATCAAAATGCACCGTGTAAAAAGAAACCAACCAACCACGGAGGTCTTTAAAATCCCGCTGACATCACCGGAGAGCATCACTTTTGGAACTCGAAGCCGGTCATCTGCCCGGTGTCAGGTGCGCAGAGAGCAGCCAGCCAGCTGGAGGAGTGTAGCAGCTGACAGAGCGACAGTTTGGAGATCAGTGAGTGAAGCGTCTCAATGAGAACAACACCGGGAACATCCGCGCTGTGACAGCATTAGAAAACGAAATCCAGCTCTTCTCACAAGAACTGATTAGTTTCTACTGGATTATTCCCATCGCGTGGAGTTGAACGAGTGCTTTGGGAAGTGGGACTGTTGCAGTGATATCTCACAGGCTACAGTACCCAGCTCAGCAGAATGCAAAACACAAGACTGCAGGAGAAAGTTAAAAATCCCATTGCCAACTGCGTTAGGTAGTGTGCTGCGGTTGGACTCTGATCATGTAACTTCTTTCAATTATGTATTCAGAAGAATTTGCCATTTGTAGTTGCCATGCAGAATGCTACGAGCTACGAGCTATGAGCTCGCCGGTTGTCTGGTGAACTCCTGGCGAGGGGAAGCAGAAAAGGGACGCAGATCGGTTTCTTTGCGCTCTTTGTGCCGTTCGCGCAGTTTGTAGCTTCTGCCACTCCTATCAAACATGGCAAGACTACGGAGGAAAGCTTGCATAGCTCTGTTTCTGTTTACGCTATTTATCTTTGGGACCATGATGGGACTGAGGACCCTGAAACCCAGTGATGGCTTCTCGGATCTTGCTCCAGGCGTGGAGATTCTTCCGATGACAGGAGGAAAGATGGACCGGCGCTCCGTGTCCCGTGACGCCACCGAGCCTCCGGGTCAAGCTCGCCCAGCTGGCAGCGACACCAAAGCAATATTGTCCAATGTGGGACCCGAGGGAATAATATTTTATGATGTTCATATCTTTTACTACATCTGGTACGGCAACCCACATATGGACGGAAAGTACATTCACTGGGACCACATCTTGGTGCCACACTGGGACTCCAAGATTGCATCCAGCTACCCGAGAGGAAGACACATGCCGCCTGAAGACATCGGCTCCAGTTTTTACCCCGAACTTAATTCATACAGCTCGAGGGACCCGGACGTGTTAGAGTCTCACATGGAGCAGATCGGAGCATCTGCTGCAGGTACAGTTCAGAGATGCAGAGGGCACTCTGAATTTTGGTAGAGAGATAAAAAAAAGAGCTGTTTTTGTGCTCAGCAGCTGCGCAGAAATCTGGTTCCTAAGCGCAAAGCTTTTTCGCTTGAGCTGCACTAAACATTTTCAGCACCACATACCCACTGGACAGCTCCCCGCACGCTCAGCTGAAAGTCCTCAGAAATCTGCTGCTGCGCCAACAGAATCTGGAAACCCAAGAGATCAACTTGAGTTTAAATTATACGTAGAAATTATTTTCCTGACTATCTCAATTTCAAAATTAATGCATGGCATTTTAGAGTTTAGTTTAAATAAGTGTTGGGTTTTTGTTACACATTGCATGTCCTTATAGGACTAAAGAATGTGGTCATGATGTTGTTAATGAGGTTATAACAGATTTCAATGGAGACTGTATTTAAAAAGAAAAGTAAAAAAAAAATACTACTTGTGTATAAACTACACTAATATGCTCTGCAGTCATTACTGAAACTTTATTTAGCCAGTAAGTCTCACTGAGATTATGATGTTTTATTCAAGAAAGACCTGAAAACAGACCTTTTTCAGACAGACAACTATACAACCAACATATAAAGAGAAACAAACATAAAGCTGAAGAACCAACAAACAATTGACAGACTTTATAAAAAGAAAAGCCAGAAAAAAAAATTCATAATATGTATATAGTTACAAGTTTAAAATGAAAGGACTGAAGGTATTAAACTATTGTCAGTGCTTATGTCCATTCTGATAATGTCAGCTTGTATCAGTTTTGATGTTTCATGAAATATTAATAGAAACAGTGTGTTGTTAGTCTTTTCCAAAAGTTGTACTGCTTCTCTGTAAGATAGAGAGAGTCCTGAAACCTGGTGTCAAGTAACAGGACTGAGTGTTCAGCCATCAGTAGCTAACACATGATAGGCCCACATGTTTCTGTCCTGCATCCCAGTAGGTTATTGTACACCATCCGGAATGATGACTAGGCCACCAAGCCCTCTGAAACCTCACCGCCCTGACAGATGGCTCATGGGAGGGCTTCTTAGTTAAAGTAATCCATTTAATACAACACAGCCAGCCAAACTCCAAGTAGTACCACTTGGCTTGATGATTGATGATTCTCTGGCACTTTACAGAGGCCTGTAAATTTAAATTAAATAAAATTAATAACAATGGCCATATTTTTAATATACAAACACCTAGTTGGGTATTGTAATATAATGGTCCCCACAGCTCCACAGAGATGTGATGTAATGAATTAGTGCATATCCGATGTGCCAGATCCTCTTTAGTGCCAGGCCGTGGCTGATATAAAGTCCTTTCTCAGCCAGCATTTTATCATGAACAAGCATTTCTCCAATGAAATGTATGAGCTGTCACACAGTCATGTGCAGATTGCATTGAGAGATTGGTATTAACAGAATACATAATAAAGAGTCATAAGATGGCAGATACATATGCACCAATCAGGTGCAGGATATGGGTGATTGGCAGGTATTCCTGTTAACTATCGACCATTCTCCTCTGTACAGCCACTGATGGATTACTGAACTGAACTCCAAAGAAAGAGGTGCAAAAAGAGAGATGCCAAAAGATCAGGGACAATACAATCACTACAAAGAAATACAAAGTTCACAAAAAGACAGTAAATGATCCACAAAGAATCAAAATTCCCACATTGCAACTACAAAAGTATGCAAAATGCCAAAAAGCCTAAAAATACACAAATGGAAAAGAATTGCAAAGAAAGTTGGAAGAAACTTAAACAGACACAAAATGACCACAAAGAGAGACAAAAACAATGACTATGAAAAACACTGTACTAAGTGTAGCTTATTTGTAGCTTTGGAGGCGAGGTTGGCCGAATTGAAAAATAGGATCCGCACCGTGGAAAACAAACCAGATAGTCAGGCCCCAATAGCCAGTGCGGAGTCACTTAGCTTAGCCACCGATAGTGGACCTCCACCAGGTCCCATGCGGCAGGGAAATCAGGCCGGCTGGGCGACAGTCGATGGGGGCATAGCCAGAAACCCTAGCCCAAGGTTCACCACCAGCCTGTTCACATTTCCAATAGATTTTCTCAACTCAGCGATACACCTGCTGAGGAAACCCACTTTAATAATCTAAATCTAAATCTTCTACATGTCTCTTAGACCCCCATCCCCTTACACTGCTTAAAGATGTTTCCATTAAAGGGAGTTTTTCCTCTCCACTGTTGCCTAGTGCTTGGTCAAGTTGGGCTTTCTACAGTATTCTGTATATATTTAAATAATGTGTAAGGTCTTAAACCTTACACTGTAAAGTGCATTGAGATGACTTATGTTGTGATTTGGCGCTGTATAAATAAAAGTTGAATTGATTTAAATTAATGTATGTATGTCAGCGGGCTTTTACATAGTTGTGCTTAAGGGCCCATTTTCTCATTATCTATTCAGGCATACAGCATCTTGTTACAAACCGTACCTGTAAAATAAGCACTGTAATTACCCTAATGGATTACCAGGGCAGAAATTTTACAGCATGTTCAATGAAAGTGCAAGTGACCGTGGTTGTTCGATAGTCAAAGTGTACCTGTAAAACTGTGTTAAGGGCTCCATTAAAACCTCACTGTAGATTAATGAGAGCAGAAATAGTAGAGAGTAGATTCTCTCTAATGGATTACCAGGTGAGAGCTAGAGGTAATAACCAGTGTCACAGTTCAGGATAGATGATCAGACTCTTGTTTCTGTGTCTCCAGGGGTCCTAATCCTGTCATGGTATCCTCCTGGCCTGGCTGATGATAACGGGGAACCTGCTGAGGATTTGGTACCAACTGTACTGGACACTGCATATAGACACAACCTCAAGGTAAAGAGACATCAGAAAGACATCAGAACATTGTGTTTTATTTATTTTAAAAAGCAGGCTAAGCATAAAACCTGGAGAAATTCAAGTACAGTACCTTGAACTGTGCACACACTGTAAACTTGACAAAACCACAAAACATTTACAACTGACCACAGGTAATGTGCCTTATATGCTATCACAGTAGCCTACTAGTGTAACACTTTCACTTTGTTGAAGTGAAATGGTAATTTATGGAGATGTACATATTTTTAAGTGCATGCATATCAAGGTTGAGGCTCGGCATGTAAATATGATTCTGTTCACTGTCTCTCCATCTGTTCACCTCACTCTAACTAGTACAGTGACAGAATGGGTAGAAAGCTTCATAAAGGTGAGCAGTGTGTAGCACTACTCAAAATGGTAATTTCAAACCAGCTATTATGTTCTGATGTGTTATACATGCAAGGTGCAGTTTTCTTTGTATCACTGGAGACTAAGATTGAGAGTTGCTGAAGCTCAAGTTATTCTGCTGTCTCCCCTGTAAAGCTGTCTTTGCTACTTGGGGATATGACTCAGGATTATTTGCAGTTGCAGTGACATCATCAGTATAGGAGTGAAATACGGGTCAAAGAGTTGCTGCTGGGTCAGTTGTTCAGTGGGGATTGAACAAGCTTGGAAGTACATCAGCAGGACATAGAGGTGGAGGGGGTTAGCAAAACCACATGGCCAATTGCCAATTAGGTTGGAAAATGGCACGTTAGTCAAGATTACTGCTGTTCACGTTAGTCCCTCTTGTCACTGTATCGAAAGCTTATTTATCTTTTACAAGCAATACTACAATAATGTGATTGAAATGTGTTGACATGTGTTTATCAAATGCTTCACAGAGGCTGTTATTTTTTCTGTGCAGTTTGAAACGCCATAAGTGACTGGCTTGTTATAGTTGTCCTATGCCACAGCATTCCTATGCCATTAATAATTTATCAACAGCATAATAAAAAAATAGACAGCTGACCTCCTAAGTAGGCAGAAACAAGAAACTCTTCAGTGGTTGTTGCTGAAAAGGGAAAAAAATACAAAGAAATAGCATTGGTGCAGGATTTTGTTTGAGTTACTGTAGAAAAATCACACATAACAATAATAGTTCAAGCACAAATAATGAATAAATGCCAAAGATTCTCTATTTTCAGCTTCTTAAATACAATTTCCAGAAAAATGCAGTTTTTCTAAAATGTCGTAAAATAAAATCCTTGATTTTTTTTTTCAATTTCCCTTAACCTTTATTTATCTGACGAAGGTATTTAGAAAGTATTTTCAGTATTTCCACTCACAAACTGAACTTAATTGTATTTTGTAAATATAAGCAAAGTTGAGACAGACGCAAAACGAGACTCAAATGTTTTTAAAACATTCAACTAACACTGTTGTGGATGATTCCAAAATTAGCAAGTTAATTGACAGGTGATGGCCTTTGTAAGCAAGCACATGGCTCAGGTGAGACATTGATATTGTAATGAATATAATCATGTGGGCTCAGGAATATTTTTCAGAAACCATGGTCAGTTAAGACAGTCCACTGCTGCATTCAGAAATGCTAAATTAAACTCTAAGACATGCAGTATCTCAATTCCTTGCCAATATTTTGCCATGTTCTTGCCTGAGCTCATGTCAGATGTACAGAAGGTCAGTTAGTGGCTCAGCAGGCTAAACTTGTGTTTCTATTTAAGTTAGGACCAAAAATAATCATTCACTGAAAAGTCAATGAACTATGGAAATAAATTGTATTTACAACTTATCAAAAGTATCACAAAGGTTAATTACTGCACGAAACGAAGTAACTGTAAGAATAAGAATTCCAAGACAACTCATTATCATTCTAGTGTTTGTATCCTGATGTGAAGATAGGGAGAATTTATTTTCCAGCAGCGATGTGACACATATTGGCCTTGTCTCTGTAAACAACTTTGATGAGAGGCATTAGCTTGGTCAGGCCAGCCTGTCAGATTTGATATCACATTTATTTATACTGCCGTTTGGCTCCAGGCAAAGAAATAATGTATCTCTGCAAGGGTACAATGGGAACAGCAGGGTTAGACATGCAACAATGAGCTGATGAGGTTTTGCATATATTGCTGTCAGGAAAGAAGCTAATAGACTGAACTTAATGCCATGCCTTATTGTCATCAGTGACCCAGCAAGCATAGCTTTTTCTTAAACATTGTGGTGGGAGCATGCCAAAATATGGACCATGGCAAGCTTTTTGCAAATCAACAATGAACATTTCAGTATATTGCTGACATAAGAAGTAACTGCTATCATCAGTTTCATTGTGTCTTTATAAAAACAGAAGATCAAAATCACACATCAGAGAATGCAAAGCTTTTGAATAAAATTATGTGTACAGCAGCGTGCTGAGTATTTCTAAGCATCCTCTTCCAATTCCCTTGTTTTAAATGAACTCCTCCCACTCCCTCTGTGCAGAAGGACATTCATCTTTGAAGGGCTTCTTGCATAATTTTAGTAAATTGCTGACAAGGTAAAGAACTTTGGCTCCAATGATTTGGAACTCCAATGCTAATTTTCTAAGGCATCAACCTTAAATAATTTCTGTGCTCTTTTCTACTGAAATGCAGGCTAAAGGGAGGGAGGGAAACCCAAGTGAGGAGGACAGATGGCCCCACAGTAGCAATGGCAACAGCCAAAATCTATCAGCACTGCATTCAGGAAACACAAATCTGAAATCTCATTTTAACACAAGGAGCTACCAGCTAATCTGAGAAATGCTTGAGAATGCAAGAGCAGCTTGGTTTTGAAACATCAGGCCATTGGAGATGTTACGTTACTGAAAAAACTACAGAAATGTCTCTATGAAAACACATAGAATAATGAACCATTAAGTTATTTTTCCTTTTTAATGTTGTATTCAGTTATTGTATACAGTCCATCCTTGTCCTGTGCTATCTTGTATTGTTTATGGCACTGCTCCTAAAGATGAGGATTACACAGAGCTTGGCGCCCTTTCGTAGCTAACTGCTTGACTGAACTATCAAAGGAAGACTGGGAATAAGTCTTCACATGTAGCTCAATGGGGCATGAATATGGCATTAATTAATTTCCAAGATTAATGGCTGGATTAACCTATCAGGGGGCCTTTAGCAAAATTAAGTTTGGACCCCTACCCTATCAGAAGTTTCTCAAATTTAAAAAGCTGGAACCAGACAATGTTGGAATTTTGGCTGCAAAAATAAATTGCATGCCTTGTTTTCATCTTCTCGTTCTAATCTTTGCAGTTCTAAAACAAGCTAATTTTAAGGACTGTAGCCCTCCAACACCTCTCACTTGCATTTTTAGATGATAATATATTTCTCTTCTAGTTAATATGACCCATGAGGTAACTGTTGATGATGGGTTAATCACCTTGCATTTCATCTGATTGAATAAGGTAATGTGTATGACCCTACTTTAAAGAAATTAACGGTTTGTCAAATCTAAGTCAAAAGAGGAGTCACAATCTGCAAAAATGTATTGAAATGTATATCTAAAGATAATATGGGGCCTCAGTTAGTCTGTGTTGTCTTGAGTTATTTTAGAGTAAAATACCCTTTTTGTGTTTCCCTGGACAATCCTTTTCATTTGACCTGTTAAGGAACATTAGTAAAAATTTTTTAAAAAGAGTCAATTTACCAATGCCTTATAGCTATACATAATTACAACATGAAAATGTGTTTTAAAATGCCCCTTTGAGACTAATGAAAAAAACTAATGTAAAAACTGCACCACATGCTCGTTGAAATTTGGGGCCTCAGGGTAATTGCCTATTTTGTCTGGCTAGCAATGCAGCCTTTGAATTGATAAGTTATATGCTCTCATGAACTGTTCATGGAGCTTTAGATGAGAAACATCCACTGAAATAAATATTGGCCATAATTGCATATTTCAGTCATAACTAAGTTGAATGGAAACAGGAGCAGAGCATACCTAAAAAAACTGAATCCATCAGTCTGTGGCAGTCTCACCACACAGAGCGAAAAACATATTTTTCAGCCTAACACTACAAAAGAAAGCAATGTACTTTTTTTATATAAGTTGATCAGCATTTCAGTAGCACCCACACACAGCTCATGTATTCTGTACAGCAGAGTTGGAGAGCAGATCACATGAAGCCCCCACAGTGGTGCCGCTGCTCGACCTCAGCTTGAAGAGAAGCTGAAATAGTCCTACTGCCCAGGGGAGGGTGGGGGAGGTTTGGTGGGGACATGATCGGGAGGAATTGGGAGCTGGGTGCAGGAGTGACGGAGCAGAGGGGAAATGAGCATCAGGGGTCCTATGACTCAGTTTGCCTCTCTGAACACTCTGCACCCTGAGGGGCTGTGAAAGTTCTGTCTAGTAAGTAGGCCATGTAGCTGCATGTTCATGGGGAAATATTGCCCAGGGTGCCCAGTTTTGTTTCCAGATGCACAAAGTAGCCATGTTCAAAATTTTGTGACCTCATGTTGCTATATGCATCAGCTGGCTGATATGCCTGCTACAATGAACAGGGGAGCATAGCAACTTTTTTCCCTCCTTTGTGGATGGTAATTATGTTGATTCATATCTTCTAATACACAACAGTTTCATGTACCCCCTATGTTCATATTTGATTTCAATTCACTGGTCTGGCTTCCAAATGACTGATTCCAGGCTGGGATGTACTTGAATGGCTAGATCTTTCCCTCTCAAGCACCTTAACACTATCAAAATATATGTTTTGTTTTATATACAATAACTTAGCTACTATCTACAATTCCAAACTATTTGATAGGCTACAGTGTATTCCAAACATCATTTTAATCCATTAGTACACTTATGGTCAATGTCACGGTGACACAATTCATTGTTGCTCCCAATAAACCCTTTTTTCTGCAGGAATGCTCTCAGTAAACCATTTAAATAGACAATAGGCACATTATACAAAAGTCTAACAAAGATGAAATGCAGTGCACAAAAATGCATACATCCTCCTTTATAAAATTCTAGATAATCACTGCTTTGTAAGCAAAATATTTATGTAGATGCAGGCTTACACTTGGTTCATACCAGGGATATAACAGGAGTTATACACTGTAGGCTTAGTCAACACTTGTCACTTAAACTGACAACGTCTTACATCCATTTAGTAGCTGTTGGCCTCCATCATCTTAATAAGCCACTTTCCTTCACATTGTTCCCCTCGGGTGTTCTACTGGAGAAGAAAAGTGTTTTACTTTGGTCATGCATTATTCAAACTCACTGAATTCTCTGGCACTGCCTTAAAATATTTAACTTTTTGTGTACATGTCACTTCAGGTCGCTTGTTCTTCGGCTGCTTTTGCTCATCAATTGCCAAAAACCCATTTCTAACAGAGCCATTAACTACACATTACAAATGTGTTTAGCAGCCACACTTTGGGGTGAAAAACATCTTCTACAGTGTGACAGAATCTTGAGAATATGAATCCAGAAGGCTCTGAGCAAGTGGCTAAGTTGCACCAAGCCAGTGTCATACTCTTTTATTTGGAGGTTTATAGAAAAGCTGTAAACAAATATAATCATCTGTAGTATTGCAGTAAAACCAGGTGCCTGATATCTGCTCTGCTTTTTCAAAATGCTGCATGAGCAACTTGTTTTTGCAGAATTACATTTTCTTTCTCACGACTTCTAAAACTTTGATTGTGAACCCTCTATGAGACATGTCCCCTAAGATCTCAGTCAGTACTTGCTACCTTTAAGGTCATCTATATGTGCTGACTGTGGCATCTTTGTTATAATCACCATAAGATGATGAATGGAAACCAACAAAGCGTGTATTTCTGTGTTTTCCCAGGTTGCATTTCACATCCAACCATACAGAGGACGAAATGACCAGAGTGTGCATGACAACATCAAGTATATCATTGACAGGTAGGTCTGGCTCCGTTCCACCATCACTATATCAACTCATATAGAAAGCCATTAAGATTTTATGCATAGTTGAAAGAACAGTTACGAAAATGAATTGCTTTCAGAAAGCATTTCAGATTATATAAGGCCAGTTTCATGACTTATGAATAAGTTTTATTTTAAGCAAAAGCTGTTTTGCCAACCTTTAATACTGGGGTTGCATTGAAAAGAACATCTACCGGGCTCAGGTTTGCATAGATAAAGGGAAACTTCATCTTTGAATTTGGTGCTGAATATGAAAAGGATCTTCACTGGTTGAGGTAAGAAGCTTTTGTACAACGTGACAGAGGAAGTCTTGATTTACTGGCACAACTGATGGTAAGAGGGTGAAGAAGCTGTGGCTGTGGTGGGAGGGGTGTATAGCTGTAGTTAGAATATTTAAAAGATAGAAGAGATGTAAAGTAGTAGAGCTATAACAGTAAGGCTTAGTAGATATAGACATAAGCCAGAATTAGTTAGTTATACCATCATTTGCTCACAATTTTCCATTGAACAACATGTTTGTCTATCACAAGGTATCCTGAAACTACTGGCTAGACTTAAATTCAATTTGTGCACATTAACGGTACCCACAGGAACAAACTTTCTTCTTAATACTTTTATGCTTAAAATTCTGATTCCACTTTTCCCCATTTATATTTTTTATACTCATTGTACTAGACACTGTTAGACAGCCTCTAATACTGTGGTTTATATTAATAAACATCATATGGCTGGAACCATTTTATCAAACAAATATTCTACAATTTTTATGCATCATTGCATCCCTAGAATTCCGCCCCCAAAATTTAGCATCTTCAGAACGTTATTAAATTAAAAGTAGGTTCCATCAGCACCAAAATATCAACTTCTTTCCAAAAAACATCAAAATATCCTCAGGAAACTCACTTCTCCCAGATGATCAATTCCTTTTTCAGTTTTCCTGTAGAATTATGGTGCAGATTGCAGTGGCACTCAAACACATCAGTCCTCTTTAAGGGTTTAACCATTTGAACAGATTTCTAATTCTATTGTCATCATACTTGTACTAGAATTTGGTTTTATATTATATTGTTTTTAGCCCCAATATCTTTATTATAATGTTCACATTACTGTATGTTCTTATAAAAATCGTTTTATGCCCTTAACTAACTTAGTCGATAATCAGTTGATTATTTCAGCACTAACTCACTACTGTCTGCTTGTCTTTAAAGGTATGGTGACCATGGAGCGTTCTACAAATATACTTCCAGCACAGGGAAGAGTCTTCCTCTGTTTTACATCTATGACTCCTACCTAACTCCTTCAGAGTCCTGGTCTGAATTTTTGACTCCCACTGGCTCCCACAGTGTGCGCGGCTCAGCCTATGACTCCATCTTCATTGCACTGATTGTGGAGGAGCGCCACAAGCACGACATACTCGCAGGTGGATTTGATGGCATGTACACGTATTTTGCCTCCAACGGCTTCTCATTTGGTTCCTCTCACCAGAACTGGAAGGCCATCAAAGCTTTCTGCGATGGCAACAATCTTCTTTTTATCCCCAGCGTGGGACCTGGTTATATTGACACAAGCATCCGGCCGTGGAACAACCACAACACACGCAACCGTGTGAACGGGCGTTATTATGAGACGGCCCTGCAGGCAGCACTGAATGTACGGCCAGAGATTGTCACTATTACATCTTTTAATGAATGGCACGAGGGAACACAGATAGAAAGGGCAGCGCCTAAAAAAACAGTGACCCGTGTGTACTTGGACTATCAGCCACATGGTCCTGATCACTACCTGGAGCTGACCCGTCGCTGGGTGGAGCAGTTCAACAAGGAGAAGGAGCAATGGCTCATGTGACCTTTTGTTAAACTGACTTGAAACAGCATTTTCTAGTGTGTGTACACAC
Source organism: Ctenopoma multispine (assembly GCA_034779795.1). Lineage (NCBI taxonomy): Eukaryota > Metazoa > Chordata > Actinopteri > Anabantiformes > Anabantidae > Ctenopoma > Ctenopoma multispine. Next base: position 6,960,387 of record JAUYWH010000008.1, on the reverse strand, counting down.
ATGAAGGAGGAGCAAATGTATACGTTTATCATCATGGACGCGAGTTCATACAGACTTGCATTTCCTTATAACCTGACCAGGTGTGCAAGCATCTGTGTGTGTACAAACATTTGTGCACAAAATGCCAACGTAGGACATCGTTGGTGGTGTTTCTATCTTTAAAATTCAAAGGAATGGTGGAGGATTTTAGAAAATACTTTAAATCGCTCTCTGGCAGACAAATGATCGATACCACTCATATCAATCCAATAAATATGAGACTACAGTCAGCAGTTTGTCAACTCAGCAAAAACTCAGCTGAACAGGGAAACAGCTCTCTGTTCTGGGTAATGGTAATAAAATCCACGTACTAGCAGCTCAGTAGTTATATTACTCCTCACATTTACATTGTCCATAAACTAAAACTAAAATTGAGTGAGTCACATAGTTCTGTAAGGGGTTATGTGCTGGACTATCTTGGTCAGGTGAAATGACCTCCTGGACTCATCGAACGTATATTATTTCAATCTTGTTATTCTTGGGAAGAAAGCATGTAAGTTAATTTCCCAATATGTGGAACTAATGCTTTGAGTTTTATCTCAGATTATACAAAATATTTAAATAGGGTTGCAGTTAAAAATGTTTGGATTGTAGAAAAATGCTCCAGAAGTGAAAATCATCTTGAACAAACTTTAAGAGAAGTATATTAGCTGGTAAGTAAAAATAAACAAGTACTTACTTTTATAGTATAGTATACATGTATTTATTTTTCTAGCATGCAGATTAGTACTTCTTTCCACTGTCCTAACCAACAAAAGACAGTGTCAGAAGGTCTGCACAGTTTGCAAATAAAACAAGTCAGACAGGCACTTAAATGCACCTACAATAAGGTTTTAAAACAAAAAGCTGCTCACATTTTGCTGAACCTTCTCTAGTGCTTACAGTGGAGTGATCTTTGGTATAATTCCCTTTGTGGAATAAAGACATGTTCACTGTAGGCATGTACTGGCTTCTCTGACCAAAAGTAAAGTGTTAAGACCAGGTCTCGTCGTTACAGATACCACCGACTATGAATTGACATAAATGTGATGAAATCCTGCTGTTTATTAAAGTAAAATATACTTTAAAACATTTTAGAACAAAAGTATGTACTTATGAGTTGTTGTTTTTTTAAACACAAAACTAATTGATGGCACTTTTCATTAAGAATTAACTAAGTAAAATCCAGACACCTCCTGTACATCTCATAGCTTCCGATACTTAAAAGAAGAAGAAAAAATGTTACTGCACCTGTGCCAATGTTAGTAAAAATTATGCTCCAGTTTTAAACCATACATCCACTTGGTCCATGTCCAACACAACTCTGACGTCAGTGTTTTAAACTTGTGTTGTATTTTAAGTTACCCGTTGCAGACAAAATAAATACATGGGATTCATAATTTAATAAAAAAAACTCAGACTATTGTATTGTTTATAGCTACATTGCTTTAACAATACAAAAAAATAAAAGGTTGTATTTTCACGTAAAAAGGTGTGGACATCAAAAACTTCAGTCCCTAAAAAGAGCCACCAGAACAAAACCAGCCATTAGTGATTTAAGACTCCAGTTCCAGCGTTTTTGTCTTTCTTGAGAAAGTTTATATTTTTGGAATAAGCCTTCGGGTCGGAGCTGGTCGCATGTCTCAAATCATTCTTCCAACTGTACCGACAGTCCATATTTATGCTCCAGCACATCGACTGTAGACAAAAGGGCACTGAAAAGAGAATTAAGTAGTTTCTCAGTTAATATGCAGTCTCGTAAGTAAAGGTGGGACATTTTTATACACGTTAATAAGTCATATTTTAGTCCATCAAATACATTTTCCATCGTCAATAAATTGAGATTCTGTCTGCACCTTTTTGTCCACATTTTGTTTACTAGTTCCAGGAGATTAATAATCCTAGCAGCTGCTGCAGCGGGCTTATTCTCTCAGCAGTGAAGTACATTGTGATGACACTGTTACTTCAGTAGAAAGCACAGCAGTAAAACAAACACTGGCAGGTGCTTGATGCAAGTGAATCCTTCCAACAAATTAGCCTGTGCTCAGTTTTTGTGCATATATTTGCTGCTTCCTAAGTCATGCAGTATCAAGAGAACCTGTAAATATTTACTTTGTCTCCAACTCACTTCATCTTCAGTTGGTATACCTGCTAAATTTAACAATGGCTATCTGGTTCAGGCAGAATTTTTTTAAGGAACAAAATTCCCCCACAAGTCTAAATGCTATTTTATTTCACAATATTATTTGCTAAACATTTGGTGCTAACTTTAACAATTTAGTGGGTATTATCAGCTGGATTGATTTTTTTTATTTTTTATTAAAAAATGTTCTCAGTAACAGCATGAACTTACCAGCCAGGTCTGATAATACGGTATTTGCCAAGAACTGATAAATCAACCACTGTTGATCCAAGGCGGCTCTCGTCTCCTATTGGTCCACCATCCACCACCACAGTCAGTTTGGGCCAGAGCTCCTGGAACTCCTTCAGGAGAACAACACAGCACTATTAAATAAGAATGTAAGTAAATAAGTAAAACATAAATGTGAGAATGATAAATGCATTTCTTAATTTCTCATGTATCAGTTTTTTTTCCCCCCACTTACATGTACTTCTACAGTGCTGGTTTGTGAGCTGATGTTGGCGCTGGTAAGTGCGAGTGGCTCCCCACACATCTGGCAAAGGCTCCTCATAAAGGCATGGTCTGGGATACGTACGCCTACCAGCTGAGGGACACGTGAACATGAAAACAACAGATGGCTGACATTAATTTATCAATCATTTTTGAAAAATATTTTCTTTGGAATATCAGTCAGTTAAAGAAAGTGAACTTACTGAAGTAAAAGGGTTTAGATCTGCATTCAGCACTTCAGATCTTTCAAACACCAGAGTGACAGGACCAGGCAGCAGGTCAGCTAGCAGCTCTTTCTTTACCTTCACTTTACAGTACCTGAGCAGAGAAACAGTAAAAACAAGCCGTGTTCAAGTTAACCTGTGCTTTATTAACAGGTGAGACCGTATATCGTTAGCTTGAGCTGGTATTAAACGTTTTTTTCTTCTAGCAGAAATACAATCTGGATCCAGCTTGTGATAATTATTTGCATTTATTTTACCACCTTGCAAATTAAATAATGAATTCTGGTGTATTTCGGTGACAGCAGGTGTGCTTGTCACTCAAAATGTAAAAATGTGTCTTGCTGGTGTGGAGATGGATCTCTGCCTCTTCTGTGTGACTTATCCTGAATGACTAATATGTTTATGCAAGATAGAAGGCTTAGAAAGAAACCATCACACTTCTAAGAAGCTGACACCAAAACAACTGCTGCCACTGATATTTAAAAGAGAAATGCATTTAAACTGTAGCTCCATTAGGAATATTAGTGATCACCATTTACCAACCACCAACTAAAAAACACAAGCCCAGACTTCTTCCCATTCCAGTGGTACAACAGCAGACACCCACTTACTTGTAGATATCCTGAATTTCTCCAACACAAATCGCCAGTGGTTTCTGCCCATTTCGGCCTTTGATGTCATAAGTTCTTCTGATGGCTTCAGAGCTCTGGGCCAGGCACGCCAGGCCATAGATGGTGTCAGTGGGCACAGCAACAACGTGGCCTTCTTTCAGAGCCTTAGCTGTGCACCTCAGGATTTCAGCACCATCTGGAGTTCAAACACAGGGAGGGCTAATGAGGCAGCATCCACAGCAAAACACATGATACCAAAACACTGAGGGTGAATAACATCTGAAGGACGAGGGCAGTGAAGCTAGAACTTATAATAAAAGGCAGCAGCTGATGTTTATACAATCACAGAACGATCTGCTGTTTGATAGTTTCTGCCATTGTTCACTGAATACAGACTAATACAACAGTGTTGCAAAACTGTTTAAACTGTTTCGGAGGATGTAGGTTGGGCTGCATTGTACAGAGAGATCTGTGCACTCATTAATCGCTCCCTCGTTAATCTAAATAGTTGGGACAGAAACAGAGACACCTGCGAGTACAAAGCAGTACAGTTTAACAGCACAACAAACAGGAGCCACCAAAATGATCGCAATTCACCATAGTGGAACAATTCAGCTTATAGTTTGAGCTTAGTGCTGATGCCCAATATTCATTGTGACAGCTGCATACAGTCAGAGGTCACTGGTGTGACGCACAGGCTAGCTATATACCAAAACTACATTACTGTTTTTACTTACTTTACTTTAATTACAGATCCCAGTTCTTTTACAGCTAATTCTTAAACTCATCTGCAGCTACCAGATCTGCACAGCAGCACATTTGACCTCCCATATAAATTATAAGGTCCCACAATGAAAGCTGAGGTTTTCACTTTTAAAGTTTGCATCATTAATGCCCTTTAAACATTACAAATATTTACTAATAATGATCCATTATTTGCATCACGCCAGTTAGTGACAGACTAAAATGTAGGTAGGACACAAGAACACTGCAAGTAGTGGCACAAAAAGGTTAATGAGAAGCAAAGGTTAGGGGATAGACATAAGAAAATACCCAAGTCACTGAAGATCCCCTGAAGTACAATTAAATCCATCTTTAATAAATGGAAGCATCAGTTCTCATCAGTTCAGAACCAGCTGGCTCCAGAGTCTTGTGCCTCCTGGTAAACTTAGGCTGAGATTTAATGAGCTTTGTTCTCTCTGACACTCTCACTGTCACACGTCATTAATTTGTACTATGTAGTTGTTATCAAATGTAATATCAATATTCTGAATTGTAGTGGAGTGAAAATAGCATGAAATAAAATAGTCAATACTTGAGAGAAGATATTTAGTGCCTTAATACATCTGCTATCATAACAGTGAGCAAAATCACCAAGAAGCCAATCCTGAATGTCATGAAACACAAGTACCTGGTATAACACTTAACACCCCTACGTGTTCGCGTTACTGTGTAAATCTTTCTTTAACACCTGAAACCACCAAAGACATTCACCAGCCTTGTGAACGACATGTACCTGTGTGACCGTTCTGGTGGACAGTCGGCCCGTTGCAGGTCGGAGGCAGTAACCGCAGCACCCTGGTCTTAAGCTCTTTACACATGTCTGCTTGGAGTGGACGAGCCGCAGGTGAGCAGTAACGTCTCCTGGATTTGATTACCTGAGCGGCGATACTACGAACCGACTTCATAAACTCAGAGCTAAAGCCACCTGTGTGTGTGCGTCATTTCACTGCCAAACAGCATGTGGAGCAGCCATGGCACAAACCTGACATAACCGAAATGAAACCGGAACTTCCGGGTGGAGTTGCAGAAGCAGGAAAACGTCGCCAATAACTAAAATCTAGCCTTATAACTGAGAATTTCTAAACAGTTCGTCACGTTTCTTTCTTTGTATGTTTAAATAAATATGTATTAAAAAAATAAAATAAATATCATTAAATATTTACGTTGTCAAGGCCTGTGACGAACATCATTACCCATGAGCCCCAAACGTTTGATGGCTACACGTCACAGTGCCACAAAAGAGGCGAGTCCATGAGCGAGTGAAGGGGTCAAAACGAGTTCAAAAATGTCTGTAATAACAGCAGGACAGTGTGAAGTGAGTGCTGCAGACGTTTTAGACAGATTACAAATTAAACTGTGCTAGAATTACGTTAGCAGAAAGAGTTGGTGACTATTAAGAAATGGACTAAACCACCTTACGACGACGTACACGTCCGTTCTGTCGCGCTTGTAGTTTTGCTTCATGGGAGCTGTAGTTTTTCAGATGCCAAGCCAGATTCCAACTTCTAGCTGCAGCTAGTGTAACTACAAACATCGGTGCAGAGAGGTCAGTTAAAAAGTAAGAGTTGTATAATATCTAATTAAAATCAACATATTATACAAATAAAATACATTAATATATTGCGTATTTAAATTTATTTCCTATTTGTAGCCTACTGTTCGAAATAGAAGAACAGTGACAAGAGCAAATAAAAAAAAGTATTTGCATTTAGAATATTTACGTTTATGATTATAAAATGGTTGTATAAATAGCTTGATCATTAATGCTGAGATCAAGGAACCCAAACGCAACTGATCATTTCAGCGCATGTGAGGATTAATTCTTTAACCTGATGGCAAATAAATTAGGAAGATCTAAAACACCTGTGGGTAACTGCTTAAAGCTCCACGCATCATGAAAAAGGCAGCAATTAGTTGTCAGCTACGTCTGTACTTATGGCCTCGGATACAGGTTAAGACAAACACGCACCTTTTCAGGTTATTTCTTACATTACCAACATTTTTCTGAATGTATTTGTCAAACTGTTACAGATTGCACAGAGGATACAGTAACTCACACGCAGAGTGATGATGATGATGGCGTTTCAACGAGCAGACGGGTCAGAGACTATTAACATTTTTAGCTGACCTGTCGAGATCAATTGACTGACGTGTTCTTTTCCCGTCTACAGCTTCTGCAGGACGTTGAAAACAGACTCGTAACGCTGTCTGAGAAAATAACCATGTGCGACAAAGTCATGAACGACTTGAAGCATCTGAATGATGTTCTAGTGGTGAGTTCTTTTCTCTCTTTCCTGGATCCTTGCGATTTACAGACTTTGAAACTTAATCTTGTCTGTGTCTTACAGAGGAAGTCTCTGCGGGATGTGCCCTTACCACCACAGAACTGAAGAAACTGACCACACAACAGACATTTTTCTTGCCTTTTAAATGTCATGCTAATAAATGCATTCTAATTATAAGACTATTTTTAAACAGTTTCTTAAATGGAGCAAACAAACATTTCAGTGACAAGGATAAGGTTTTATTAGTATTATATTGCTCTCAATTCAGAAAGTTCTTTGAATTTATATTAAACAAGCATAAGCAAACATTTTCACATTATACATTCTTTTAAAAAATACAAATCCTTAAACGATTCCTCACTCTTTGGGTGTCAAGACATTCCTTTGGAAGCATACAAATCGCTTCTGTTTGACAGAACCAACTTTCCACATTTTTGATCAAACTCTTGCTTCCAAACAAATGTTGCCATCATTTCAGTTGAACTCAAAGACAAATCTGCTCCACACGTTAAAAAAAACAAAACAAAAATCCTGCGCTTGGTGATTTAAAAACATCAGCAGCTGTAAAGTTTAAGTTTAATTGGTGAAAATTAAGTTAACTTATTCACATGCCGAATTTGAATGTGAAAGGCTGAGATGAGTACATCAATGGAGTGAGCCCAAATGAAATGTGTACCCCAGTGTATATATAATATATATATATATATATATAAAAAAAAACTATACATTGACCAAAAATAATTCTTAAAACAGAATCATTCACTCACTGAGCACTCCTTCAAAACAAATCCAGTTAGTTTTAAACTAGTTACCACAGAGGCAAAACAGCATGTAAGAGGATAGCTGTGGTGCAACATTCATAGGAACAGTACTTGATGGACACGCCACAAAATCCAGATTCACACCACGCCAAATGTGACATATGAACTGCAATATACTGGCACTCAAGAAGCATGCTTAAATATGTGTGCATTGAAAAGGCAACGGGAGTCACCGGAGTTCTGCATATACAGTTATAGCAGAATGTCATGTCACGGAGGGAGGAATAAATCATTTTTGTCTGGAAAAGTTAAGTATTCGAACTTGTGAATGCCTTACTTAAAATTGCATAGTTGTGTTCAGTGACAGTATGCATGTTTGAGGATGTATTTTTCAATGGTATGAATATGGTCAGTCATTTACTTAATCAGGGAAATGGTGAGTAAATTATCAATTAGACACTCGGAAATGCGTTAGAAGTCTGACATGCGTAGACCGTTTTAAAGCACAAAATATGTGACTGGAGCCTCTTGCAACATATCTAATTGCTTTCATGTAACCCGTGAAACATAGTGATGCTCCACTTCTGTAAATTATTGCAAAAAAATAAAAAAAAGCCAGTAAATAATGACATGTCAATTTAGTTTGATCTTAGAACCTGAAATTAAATGTAGAATCACACCACCTGCATCTGTTATGTAGCTCATTATATTTTTAGCAATGCTGCATATTGATTAATGACTTTCCAAATACAACTGGAAAATCATACAGATCAACCAAAGCTGAAATTTTTATGCCCTAATGCTTTTGTCTGCAGTTGGAAGTGACTGCCTAAGACTCAGTGAAGATGAGCGTGTCAATGGCAAGTCTGAAGCAGAAACTGTCAAGGCAAGGAGGCTCATAGAACAGTTCATATTGTAAGGCCAAGTACAGTAGCTCTACACACTAGTATACAGGGCATAATGCCTTTGCTCCATCATCATTGCATTGTGTCCCAAGTGAATCAATACTGTTAAATTATACTCTGAGCAGGAGGTTATCTGTTACATATATATTGTTGCTATGGGGACTGTACAGAAGAACTAGTCAACTAAACACAGCAAAAACTCAAACTCCCCTGCATTAATGTGGCTGGGGGTGGAGAATGCAAGGACAGAAGGGGGTATATGTTAGCTCCAAACTCTGAGTTAGTAATCCAAAAGTCTATACAAAAATACAAATTCTAGAATAATCTACAAGTTTCTCAAAGATGTTTACACTAAAATGTACGGTATTTACATTTACACCATCTTTTAAATGCTACTTACAGCAGTTGTATACAAAAGGTCTGTAGTGGTGCTGCACCTCAGCTTACAAGCTGTCAAATTACGCTCTTTAAGTTACTGTGCAATAAACAGGGAAGAGTGCAGCAAAACGTAGGGCGACTGCAAGTGTGGGGCATCTGGTAAGAAAAATGCATGAGTGAGTAACAAATTAAGGGAACCAGGATCATTTATGACAATGCATCCCTGAGAGGGTCACAACCCTATAAAACATGGGATGTTGACAGTAGTTCCTTAACATTTCATTGTGGACAATTTATGCAATTTGCTTTGCAGTGCAATATACTACAGGCGCCTCATTTTCAAACTTACTTTTAGCAGTACCCAGTATGAGTTTAAAAGTAAAGGAATTCAGTAACAAAAACGAGCTCAACTTAAAAATACAAGTGATTGGAATAAATTAATATATTTTTTTGCTATCTTGAAGAAAATAGTATCAGTATAAGGAAAGAATCAAGCATTTAAATAAATTAACATTTTAGCATTTAACATTTTCATTTTAAATTAGATTAAGTTATAGGCAACTTACTGATGAACTCACTCAATTTCACTTAAAGAGAGGCAAATCTGATCACAGGTTATTTTCTCAATTAGTAAATAACATAAGTCATAACAAGTAGAAAATCACATTTTCTGGACTATATTAGTTTTCCTAGAAAATCAAAATACTGAGGAAATCACTTTATCATATTGTATGACAGCCATATGAGGGGCGACCCCTTCAAATTCCTGTGGGGAGTAATGCTTGACAAAATTATAGCAATTTCCTCTAGTGAACAGTGCATTCTGGTCAGTTGCATACCAGCTTTAAGCATTTGTCAGACTCTCTAGTACAGTACAAGGATATAAACACATTTTGTTTTCCTACTCAGGTGTGAGACCTTCAAGCCAGAAAGATGGAACTCTCACGTTATCAGTGCTTGGTCAACACCAAATTGTTTCTTTCAATTCAGAGTGGGTATCATGTTATTATTTACAGCCTGATTTAGTTTTATGTTTTGTTTTTGCACACTTTTCCCTTCATTAATTAGCATTAATGTTGCTAAATCTAGTAAAGCAAACTAACCTTTTTTTTTTTTAAACAACTGAACTACTGCAATGACGCTCAGCAGAGAAATTATTCATAGTCTGTGTATCTATGTTGCAATGCCATAGAGAACAGAATGCACTGCAGGTACAAGGGGACTTGATGCACACACTATATAGGGAGAAAGAAGAGGCGTCACAGAGGAGAGTGACTGGAGATGTGGGTGGAATCAATGCATGTGGATGAGTGGGTGCAACAGACAAATACACGGTGCCAGACTCAGAAGGCAGCTCTTTTAAGGATTGCCATCAGTGGCCATGCTGAAGTCATCCGCGACTAGCAGCAGTGCCTCAATATTGGCAGCCGTCTCAGGGCTCTGCAGAGAGAGGAAGTCTGAGACATCCATGTTGGCTAACCCGTCAGATGAGGGAGGGTTGGTGGTGGCAGTGCTGCTCACTATCGTGGAGAAAGTCTGAGCTGAGGAGGAAGAAGAAGGGGGCAGTTCCATCCTCACATCACCAACCTTGGAGGAAGACTCAGGGAGGCAGCATGAGGAAGATGAGGCGTTTGGATGATGTGGAGGTTCTGGGGGCTGTGATAGTGTGGGAGGAGGGGGGTCTGATTGTGGCTGCTGTGCAGGGGCTGAAATAATTGAGGAGGCACTCTTTGAACTCTTGTCTTTAGCAGAGTCCCTGCAGGCACACTGGCACTGGCAGGATTCCTCCTGTTTGATGATGATGACTGGAAGGCTGAGGCCGATCTGTTGGACTGAGTTACCTGAAACAAAAAAAGAATTAATCAAGTTGTTTTCAAAATGTCATATTTAAGAGTTAAAAGTCGAGATAAATAGGCCAGAGCTTTTGGCAATATCAGTCATCGGTTGTTGACTGAGAACAAGAGGACAGTACTAACAGACCTCTTGGTCAACAAAAAAAAAGCAAAGATAAAAGCACTGTGACAGTGTCTTATATAATAATCAAATTAAAGCTCAGTATTACCACTGCATGACAAAACAAATTCATCATTTCACTATCATCATATGCTGTAACTACAGAACAGCTTACCAGGATTTCCACCAACTGGTATGGCTGTAGTGAAGAAAACCTTTTCCACTTTGGGAGCTCCTTGATGAGGCTGTGAATAAAGATGGAACCACAGTACAAGCAAGATAAGAAGCTGGGGACACACTTTAATATTATGACATTGATTCATCAGAATTTCCTGTTGTATCAATGGGATGTTGTTGGTGTATGTGTGCTGTGTCAAAAGTGAGGAAATCCTCTTCTTTTTCTACACCTATTGAAAATACATTGTCCATACTGACCACAGTTCTAAATGACAACTTTACACATTCACCTATTAAATCTATGGTTTAACTTTCTGCATTATTGCTGTGTGTATGTCACACTGCTGTTTGCTCATCCCCTCGCAAAACCCAAATTTACTACTATTCTACTACTACTATTATTCTTATATTTATTATTTTAATTAAAATACAATGTAAGACATAGGAAATGTACAATGTAAGAAATCCCTAATTTCATGACATATCCAGGGCTGATAGTGAAAACAATTCCTGAGACTGAACTTTTTTCCAGGAGGTGAGCAGGGGCAGGGGTGCCATGTATGCAACACCCTCTTAACACATAACTTGTAGGCTCCTGTGCCCAGACATATAAACAGTCTGTGTTTAACCCTGATCATCATTATTGTCAAGCGGGGTCCAGTGGTATAGTCTCCTGTGAGAAAATTTCTAAAAATAGCCCCATAATTAATAGATTCTGGTGAATTTTGTGGAAATAAATGGACAACATTCAGACACGAGATGAACAAACCCAGTATAAGCCTATATTACAGTAGCATCTTTGTGCAGAACCCCAGAGCTCCTGGGACCCTGGGCCTGTTAAGTAATCCATCCCTGCTTTAACTAGTCACTTACCTTCCTACTTATTGCTTGTATAGCATACTGAGACTACAGATACTAGAGCCATACCAAGAAAGGTCAGTAGGTGGCAATTATAGTACTCCAAAATAAACTAGGAATTGATTTGTAGCCCTTGAGACAGCTCACATGCAGCATCGAGACGGACAGATGTGCGAGGGCGGATTTATCGTCCGTTAATTTCTTACATAAAGTGAAGAGTAGATCAGCCATAGTAAATGACAGGTGAAGCTCACCAATCAAGGAGCACAAGCGAATTTTTAGCCATGCGATCTGTCATTGAGGGTGGAATATCTGCCGTAGCTGTTGCCCCCAGCAAACGTGAGTTGTGTTGCATTGCTCGGGTCTAATTCGAGCTGTGACAGCACTTTTTTCCCCTGCTATTTCCATATAGCGCTTCTTTGCGCACAAAGTGCAGAAGTATGCTCCTGGTTGCTCGAGTTTTTGGCACCTTTCGGCGCCTGAATACTATCAGCCCTGCATGTCACACAAGAGAAATAAAATCAAGACTCGTAATTTCTTTGTGCAAACTGTGTGGGAGCATTACTCACTGCTTGCTCTGGGTTCTGTTGGCTGTTGGCAGCACTACTGAGGATCCACTGAAGGTTCTGGTCAGACATAACCAGGCTGCGCTGCAGTAGGTTCTGTGTGGGTGCTATGGTGATGGTGGCAGGGGAAGGAGCCAGACCGGAGCCAGAGTTGGGGACAGTGTTACTGGCCAAAGTAACAGGCTGTGCCACAGCTGTCAGAGCATCTGTTGTGGTGGCCGCAACAACAGATACAGCAGCAGTGCCTGGTGCAGTGGTGGTCAGTGCTGGAGCCACAGGAGGAGGAGCAGCGATGGGTGTTGGCACAGCAGAGGTTTGGGTGGCACTATCTGACTGCAGGAATGTGTGTGGCAATGCCACATAGTGCTGAGGGGGGGCATGATTTGGTGCTTGGACAGAAGCTTGAGCAGGCACATTGGAGATCTGCTGAGGCCCATTTAGCTGCATGAAAGGGGGAGGCTGCGCAGAGTTGACAGTAGCAGTGACAGAGGCAGAGGTGGAGGCCTGAGAGGAAGAGCTCTGACTGAGCCGGGAAGGAGCATCCATGACTGCAGTTGTGTGGGAACAGGAAGATGAGGAGGTAGGACTGATAGAGAAAGAGATGAGAGACGAGGAATCAGTCACTCCCGGCTGGGTAGAGGTCTCTAGGCTGAAGGGTTCGGCAAGGTTCTCTGAGGAAGAATATAATAAAAAAAATAATGTCTATCAGTGAACAAGAACACTCAAGACAGTTCAAGCTGACACGTTTTGAAATGTTCTTACCATTGGGATGGGCATCATCTTGGCTGACACTATTTTCAGGACTCTGGAACATAAGCTCAAAGATTTTCACAGGAGTCACATTGTTGAGGTCCAGATTTTGAGCCTGCAATAAAATTAACAACAGTTTTAATCCATGGCATCACTATCAATCCTCACTACAGAAATAACAATAGCTTCCTTTATTGACATTTATGTCTGGCCATAATCTTCAAACCAGTGTCTGTCTGACAAATATCAAGTGTAGGCCAGTCTTACATTATGGATGTTCTCTCGTAGCTCTGAGTCTGTAGAGATGAGGCTCAAGTCGCTGAGGCACAGCGAGTGATTTGCATCCTGTAATTAAGGAATGAACAGGTACTAATTAAACTTGCCACTGTTATGGGATGAAGTGCTGAGTCATGCAAACAATATGGGAGTAAAATTGGAAAACAATGTGACATCTGCTGTACATTAATGCAACAAAGTTTGTTTGAAAAATAATTGGAAATAGTTGTTTAGTGTTAATGTTTACAACATGTAAGTGTGCAACTTTGGTTTTTGGCTAATGTGTTTTCTAGAATGTGTGTGTGAGTGTAAAAAAATAACACATTTTTCATGAAAGTGAATAATATGAGGAACACGACTGCACACAGAGAACCACTGTGACAACAACGAGAGAGAAAGCATCTGAGAAAATGCTGCACTGTGACTCACTTCAGAGAGTGGATGAGTGAGCGTGACGCTGAAGCGCTGTCCTTTGTCATGGCCTCGGATGTGACTCTTCAGACTGTACTGACTACTAAAAGTCTTTTCACAGCCGTCACTGGGACAGTTGAATGGCTTCTCCCCTACAGAGAAAGCAAAGAGGCTGAAAGGTAAGAGCTAATCTTTACTATCACGTAACATACACAGCTACTATCTCCACATTGGTCCCACAGAGCTAATCGACTGTACATTCATTTAAACAGAGTCACAGCCTGGTCTGTTACTCTACTACATTCTTTCATATCCATTTTGGTACAACTACCTATATAAAAAACTACATCTAAGTAGACACATGTTAGAACCCAACTGAACATCTAGTTATGTGTTCGTATCTGGTACTTTAGGAAGACCATCTCCCCTCCCGGGATCAGCACACAACATTTATGCAAAGAACTTTGTCTCAGATAATTAAGGCAAACTGGGATAAGCATTTCTACACAGTCTTTTGAAAGAAAGAAAAAGTAAATAATGTCTAACTATGTGTGGGAGGCATTGGTAACACGGAGGAAAATCACACTTAGCTGAAAAGTAAAAACATCCTTGTTCAAGTTACCCTAGATAAATCAAGTTCAGATCAAACAACCTACTATTGTGTACCTGTGTGAGTCCGTACGTGTGTTTTTAGGTGATGACTTGCAGCAAAAGCTTTGCCACAGCCATCGTGGTCACATCTGAAAGCAAAGACAGAAAAAACATAGTGAGAAAAGCTTCAGACCAGACGCAAATACACAGTCATGAATTACACTGCATCTACTAATTCATCTTCATATTTGTCTCTCCAAAAAGTGCTGCATAAGTGGCACATTAAGATTCTCAGTTGTAACAGTCCAAAAATCAGTCCACAATTCATTCTGCACAGAGCCAGTGTCATAAAGAACTGTGGCTGCTGTGGCATGTCTTACAAGATGCTTGGGATGACCTACATGCCAAGTACCTTAACATGTAGAATTGGTGCCGTTTAAAGGCAAAGGGGGGGCGTCACACAGGTGTGCCATATCATAAAGTCCATGATTACACCAGCATACATTTTTACACAAAACTGGCATAGATGGAATGATATATAACAAAAAATTAACATTACAAAGCGCAATGACACAAGTTTAATGCAAGAGCAGTGAGAAAGCCTCCAATGCTAATTTACTACATGTAAAGTGAGCTACTTCTATAGTATGAAAGTATTTCTCCTGGAGAGCGCATGTGCAGAAAAAGAGGCTGTAAAAAGAGAGAGGTCATTACGCCTCATTTTTAAATCCAAGCTCTTCTTAAGTCAGACTGAAAATGAAATTAACACAAAGGCATCACACTTTCACTTTCCACTGAAGATTTCTCTTATTCGTACAGTTCGCAATGTGTATCATCTGTGTCTCTCTCCTCAGCCAAATCTGAAGCTTGCTTCCAAAGAAAGTCTGAAGTGGAGGAGATGCATACACAGATTTCCAGTAATCAAATTTCTTAAGTGCATGTAAACTCCCAACTGCTCTAGAAAGCTGCTTTCTCTGAGTAACCTGGTTACTAAAAGCAGTCAAGACAGTAGCTCACTGAAAAAGAAGGATGGACAATGCTCTTCATTTTGTTTGCACTAATAAATGCTGCCCTGTAATATTGTGATATCATTTTATGCCCATATCGCCTAACCCTAGGGGTGTCACAACAAACATGATTTGAGATTTTGCACTGTTGTACTTGGAAGGTAATTGATAAAACAATTATAGCATTATTCTTTAAATCATCCTCACATTAGTGTCAAAAGGTTTTGCACAGTACTGTATGTACAGCAGAGGTTGTCTAATGGAGCTCCCAGGATACCACAGTTAAAGACCCCATGATTAAAACATTGATATGAAAACTAAAACTAAAAACTGTGGGTATCTATTTGTATCACTGTTCTTTTTCTTCTTATACTAGGATTTAAACCTCTTGTGATAATGGAAATGCTTACCGGAATGGCTTCTCCCCAGTGTGTGTGCGAATGTGCTTCCTCAGGTCACTGAGTGTGGTAAAGTACTTTGTGCATCCCTCCGATTCACAGTTGAATGTCTTTCCTGTGTGAAGTCTCTGGTGTGCTTTTAGTCTGCAGAGACAATCATGCGTGTTTCATTAAATCACAGTGGGAGACTTGCAGAGAAACAAACTAAACTGTGGTCGTATAAGATTCAAGATGGCATGGAAGAGGTAAGGGTAATGTTAAAAAGAAAATCCGCTCATGTGTGGCATCAGTTAGCTGCATTGAGTAACAGCCTCTGACACTGAGTTGATAGTTGTGGCAAAGCTCCACCATTCCCCAGACATGCTGTCATGGAAAGTGAACTAATACAGACCCGAGGGCTTTAATGGGAATTGCTTGAGATCACAAAAAATGCATGGTGTGAGAAATGGGGTGAAAATATTACAAACAAAGAACATTAATTTAAACAAAAATTAATATGTAACAAAATGGTTATGTTACAAGAGCTATCAGTGTGGCTCTGGTCAGTTGTCACAGCTAACATATTCCATCAAAAAGTCAAGAAACCAGCTGTGTCATATCTTGCCTTGTTCCTCTTAGAATCAGCACTAAAGCTACTAATACTAAACGGACTTGTCAAAAATGTTTTGTTTTTTTATAGAAACAGAATCACAAGATGTAAAATATGCTCACACAATGTACATTCACCTGTACAGTGTGTTGAATGCCTTCTCACAGCCTTGTACATCGCACTCAAACGGCTTCTCCTTGGTGTGGACACGGACATGGATTTTGAGGCTATAAGAGGTGAGGAAGGCCTTTCCACAGCCCTGTTGATTACACACAAATGTGTACTCGCCCCTGTGTGTCTTCTGGTGTGTCCGCAGGTTTCCCGCCGTGCTGTACGTCCTTGTGCAGCCTTCAAACATGCACTGGTAGCGCTTCACCTGATAAAAAAAAAGGAGACAGCAGGAGCTAGTATGTAAGCATGGTAAAACAAACTTACATATCAGTTACAAAGTCTTTAATGTGTACTTCAAATAGCCAGGGAAAGAATACTTAGTTAATTCAGCTCAGCAATAACCAGCCTTGCCTTATGACGAAGTGACAGTCTGTGTCATTGTGACCTTTAAGAGGGGGACTGAACTCACTCTGTCGCCCGTCACATGAAGCGGTTGACAGAGTGGACAGTGACAATGACTAAGCCCTCATGCAATACATCCCCTACAATTCAGTTTCACAGCACCATCGTCTCCACTCCAGTGTGGCAGTCTCCTGCTTTGCCACATGGAAGCCCTGAGGCAGTGTGAATAAAAGCAGACCATTCTCTTCTTTGAAAAATGTTAGCCTATACTGAACACAAAGCAGGAAGAAGGAAGCTTGTGGTTGGCAAGTTAATCCCCTCTCTAAGATAACATTATTCCTGTAACCTACTGCCCCCACCCCCTTTAACAATTCCTAAAAAACATTTCCTATAGCTATAACTCTCAAAATAAAACAGCATGTTTACCCCTGGTTTTATTAGATCTAGCAGTTCCACACTTTTCTGAGATTCCAGCAAAATTTAAACATTTTTGACATATTTTTCTTATATTTTTCCTCTTTAAATATTATTACCCAAAATAATAATATAGGTTTAAGACGTTTATCGACTACATCTTAGATCAGTAGATTTGCTTTGCAATAACTTTGCCTAAATTTGCAATACAACTTACCTCAAACCAAGAAAACTGAAATAAATGTCTTATAATGGATCTAACGTTTAATTTAACAAAAATAAATCCCTACCATGAGAAAAACTATTGTTGCAAACAACCCCAGACCTGCTAGTCCATCTACATGTTTAATCATTCATACACAAACTGGAGTTTTTTTCAGCATTAAACATTCTTCATGGTGCCTGAAGTGATGCTTTTGTCAGCAGGGAGGACAAGTGATGCATCAGTAAAACAGCACCAGCCTGAATGCTTCATTTCACAACACATGCTCAGACACGCTTTAAGTAACAGACACATTAAGTAACATTTACCATGAAAAAACAAAACAAAACGTGCTTAGCTGTTGAATGTATGGTGGCATAAAGCTAATTAACCTTCTTTTCAAGACTTAATGACAATATGAGTGATGGTAGTATAAGGGATTCGTTTTGATTTTAAGGATGTGGGAGAGATCATTTGTTAAGCAAATATCCATGCAAAACCACTGTGGGTAGCCTGCTAAAGCTTGTAAGCGCAGTACTGTATTCCTCTCCCACATCATCGTGACTTTTCTTCACCATTATTTCAATTGTTCCCGTGAGCACTGTGTGCTCTTGTCTCCAAAGTGCGTAGTGGAAAATACCA
Organism: Ctenopoma multispine; assembly: GCA_034779795.1. Lineage (NCBI taxonomy): Eukaryota > Metazoa > Chordata > Actinopteri > Anabantiformes > Anabantidae > Ctenopoma > Ctenopoma multispine. Next base: position 6,942,443 of record JAUYWH010000008.1, on the reverse strand, counting down.
CTCCATAACAAATCCAATGGTTAAGTGAAACTATTTATTATTAAGTGCTTGACACCAGAGACTTGAAATTTCTATTTGCTGTTTCCAGGAAATAGCCACTCCTAGGTGTTCCACTCTCTTCTCATGCTTTTCAAAGACAGAGTTGGAGCAATAGTTTTTTTCTGTATAGTACACTTGGTGCTTTTACATCTGCTGCACAATAGTCTCAATTTAGTATACACTTCATGTTCCACTAACAAGAAATAAAGTGCAATAATGTGTAAATGTAAATGATTTTTGATAAAATAAAGATTGACTTAAATTTTATTGTATTACACCATTTTCTGGTGTATGCATGTGTGTTTAGGGACAGTTAAGTATCATAAGTGATTAGTTTAGTTTATTGTACTCTTAGAAATACACTCTGTGCCTTTGGCACTCTGGTACCAAGGTCAGAACAAATTAGTCATAATGTCATAACAACAACAAAGACAACAATAGAGACAGAACGACCAAAGCCAACCAACAATGTAAGCGCACTGGTGTGATAAAGACAATTTGTTTATCGATATACAGATTTAATAAAATCAGCGCTCAGTGTTTAGTAATAACACCAACATCATATTTGATATTTTGTTTGTCTACTGATGCTATGCTGATGGATTAGAGAGGGCCTATAATCATGTAAATTAAAAAACAGTACTCTTTACATTAAGTCTCATGTTAATATATCATTTTTCACAGAGAGGATATGATACACCACTAAGAAATATCTGTCCTTTTCTTATGGCTCACAGAACGGTACTGCACCATTTTGTTGCTGCGGTTTTGCTGGAATTATTGCAGAAGTGCAGATGGTGAGAGTCCAGAAAAGTGACAACATTATTCTTGCGCAAAAAACATAGCACCAGTCCTATGTTGTGCTGTAGGACACTAGCAGTGCCACTAGAAACAAACTGCATATTTAAGATATCTTTCAGTTTCCCTTCATAGTAGTTGCCAAGTTGGACAGAAGGTTGCCTTATAGTAAATAAAATAGAGAAAATCTGTCTAAAATGTACTATACTTTAAAGCAACTCAATTTAACTTAATACTACTGCTGTGAATCTCCGCCAAACTTTGCCAATGGAACAAGGTCTGTACATCTTGACCCCACTTCTTACAGCAAACATCTATTTGAATTTGAGGTTAGGGGAAAGGGGGGAAGTTTAAACATTCCTATTGTCCTATTGTGACCTATTGTCACGTACATTTAGGCAACTCAATACTTAAGACCAGCTTTAAAAATCTCAAACCAATGCTTTAAAATATGCTTCCCCCCAGCTAGTAATGATCACACAAACCTTCATTTCAGCCAGTCATCAACTGCAGTTATGTTAGTTAGCAACACTGATCTGGCCTGCAGTTTGACAGAAGATCAGGGATAACAGGATAGGGCTGCAAACGGGGAGCTGGTACACGAATGATACCTACGTGGAGCTTTTCTAACAACAGCGTCAGAACTAAGAGTCATTTGAGTTGGTGTGCCCTTTATCAAGCTGTATGATTAACACAAAACGCAACTTCTGGACATTAAGCCAACACCAGAATGAGACTGAAAAGCAAACTAGTCTTCCTATCCCTCTTTACGTTCTGTTACGTTCCACTCAGCCTTTCGCCTACATACTCATCATGTATCATGTCACAGCAACTGCAGGAATTGCATGCTTGCCAGCCTGTCAGTCATTCATAGCAACGTCTTTCGGCAGTGGATGCTAGCTTGCAGGCTCGGTGCAAAAAGGAATAGAATACTGGAAGCATGTTTACATATTGACTGACAACTGTGAGCTCCATGCAAAAAGCGAGGCTTCAATGAAAAACCTTCGAAGGCATATCTCTTCCCTTCTGCCAGGCTGTTCAGTGTGCATGTGCCACTGAACCTCTCACCAACAATAATATTGTAGCTTTAACATATTTGTAACTAATTGTACTTCATAACCACTTACTGAAATCAGCATTCAAAATATCTTGTGAAAAACTAGAAGAAATAATTCATATTTCCTTAGTATGCAGCAACTTTGTGTTTCACAGTATTTAGGAGGAGATTTATTTGTTTGGACTTACCTCTCTCTGCTTGGTCTCTGGGCACTCAGAGTGCAGGGTGAGCGTGGCCCCCTCTATGTTGCGTGGCATTGGGGTGGAGCCTGGATTTATTGTGAACTGGATCTGGTCTGGAGAAATAGTGTGGTGCACATAACCCTGTGACATGCCATCTGGGTCAGTCATAAAAGTCAGAGAGCCCTCCTCCTCATCTCCATCACCTTCCCCTTCAGTTAAAAAGGTGCCCCCATCTTCGTCCCCTCCACAGTGACCCTCTTCCTCGCCCTCCTCATCCAGCCGGATAGGGTCCCGCTCGATGAGCACTGTGGTGCGGTCATACACCCGGCCAGAGGACGATGAAGGCTTAGCGATCAGGTCATCATCTTTGTCGAAGCCGATCTTGTCTTCTTCTTCTTCTTCTTCCCGCTCCAGGTGATCCACCTCCACTTCAAAGTACATAGGCGCCTCCGTATGAGGGCCATTCTCACTCATGGTCTCTGGTGCCTCTCCTTCCTTGGCAAGAAGGACAGCACACTCAGACTAGTAACGTTGCAGCCTGAAAAATAAATGTTTTGTAATAAATGTAATAAATAAAGTTACTTTTTTTGCTTAAATAATAAATGGACAAATTTATTGTTTAGTACAAGACATCTAGCACAAGTCTAAATCTTGTAAAGCATGAGCAGTCATCACATTTTCTGGGATTTAGTTCAGATATGTAGTGTAAAACAACTGATGAGTCACTTTCCATCTAAAATAAATTAGCATATTAGCCAGTAACAAGAGCTCAGCTTTCGCATTAAAAAAATAATTTAGTCGTGCTCCAATTAAAATAACATCCTGGTCATTATACGAGTCCAACAGGCACAGGTAAAGTGAAAACCCTAAGCTCTTAGTGCACATACTGTATATTAATAATATACTTTATGCATTTTAGGAGAAATATTACATCTAGTAGCTAAAATTAAAAATAAAATGCATACAGACTCAATGTGCTCTCCCTAATTGAATCTATGAGTGTTCAATTTTTTATATATATTTATCAATTTAGTAATTCTAACTACTTAAATACATATTGTATTGTGCTCCTGAAAAACACAGTTATCATCGTGAAGGCCTGTTCTATTAGCCAGGATCAAATGCCTCAGAGGTGTGCGACAGTCTGGAAAGTGGATTTAATATAAACACGTTATCAGATAAGTGAGTCTAACCACTTATAATGCAGACTTCCGGGTGTCCATCAAAATAGTTAATTACTTTCAGTTTTGAAAAAAGCAATCCTCGCTTTTAAATTGAGCCAACTTTTAATGTGACACATTAACCATGTTTAGGCAAAACTAACGTATCGAGATCTTTTAAGTTTTTCATGTCGGTCACAGACTGCAGCAGACAAACCCAACTCAGAAACAAGCATGAGAGATGATTTCCGTCTACTTAAAACTTTTCAGGCTAACTTTCATCATGAGTACCCACCGACTGTCACACGACTATGTCAGTCAACTTTTCTATAACGATATTCGATGTAGCTAAGGTTTACAATGCTACGCGTTTAACATGCACAGAGCTGCATGATAAATACGCAGTAACAATTAAGTTTACTCTCGTTTGACTGACAGTGCAGACATATTAACAATTTATTTTAACCTCACCGTTAACTAGCTGTGTGACAATGCCGTCGTTGATTAGTTGCCTGTCGTTATTTCAGGCTACATCTTGCTGTTATCGTTAATAGCCTCAGATATGTCACTAGCTAGCTAGCCGCTACAAACACAGCGAACCTTTCGTAGTTCACGGATAATGTTATTTTAAAAAAATCCTTACCGTTACGTGACCCCAGAATTAACACAAAAAATAAATTTTTATGTTTAGTCTGTAAGCACCAGCTACGTTGTCTGATATTAAATAACGTTAGGTAACCTAGCTAGCTACATCCACTAACCTTAACACTTATTTCTCTGCACAGCAATTTAGCTCACAGCTAAGCTAGAGAGCTAGCTAGTTACGCTAGACAGTTTTCTGACGGCAGCTTCTTTCATGCAAGATAGTTAACAAGCTTCATGTTATAAAGACACAAACTGACATGCTAACGCTGAAAACACCAAAAGGAAATTACTCTGAAATATAGTTTACCTGTGTTAAAATGTAAGCCGTTTCCCTATGGTTTGGATGTTTAGCACTTTCTTCCTATCCCCTCCCCTAGGATAACATACAACGTCAGACCCAGCCTTTCGTGATGGATTATGGGAAATTAAATATAATAATGATAAGATAAAATATTTTAATATTCTCGCTCTCTCTCTACATACAATTTTAAAGTGGCAAATGTGACTAAATAAGCTGAACGTAGAAATGTATTCCCACACAAAATGACAAAACTAAGTAATTACTTTGTCTGCTTGTGAATGGCATGGACAAGGACTGATAATATAAACTGTTTTAAAATCACCAACACCACACACCTTGTTTCTGGCAATTTTATATATAAAACAATATGTTGTTCAGATTCGAAAAATTAAAATACAAATAGTTTTAAATAAAATATACATACATTATAAATTGTTAAGTCTCTCTAGTTGGTCAGTGATATACAATAAACTCTGCATCAACAGATCAACGTTGACTGAAACAAACTAATATAACTGTCACAGTAATTATACTATATATATACAAAGAGCCACCTAAGAATTAAACATAATTTTTTTCAAATACTGGACTGTACAATTTTAGTGTTCCGCTTCAGCATGAAGGACGAGAGAGTGAAGTACTCTATCTAGTAGGAGCCTTGAATCAGGAAGTGCTGAACGAACTCCTGAGTCTTCCTCTTTTCTGCAAAATCCTGCTTCGTAGGTGACCTCAGGAGCAAGGACGCAAAAATGGTAGCTGTGCAGGAATAAAATCAATTATTCATATTGCATAGTATGAGAAATGTTTACTTTTCTTTGGTCTTATTGTTACACTTTTGTTAGCATTTTCATGTGTTGCGTATTTCAAAGAATGTGACAAAATCAACATACAATACAATACAAATTTTAACTGTAAATAATTATATTTAGATATGAACAATTATTCAACAATTATGTCCCTTTAGTATATATTCAAATTTCACTAACACAGGGTAGGTTGGGTGACCATATATTTTCTTTTACAGAACCACTGTATGCTTCAAGTAATGAAAAGATTACTGAAAAAAATCAAGTCATAACCAGAGCAGAACTATATACTGCATTTTCATTTTCCCGTTCTGTGGTTTTATATTTTAGTTTCTCTGCACATGTGTAACATGTTCCCACAAGCATAAATTAACAATAAGAACAAATTCAGAAATGACAAATACTAAAGTGTAACCTGCTCCTTTTCCTTACTCAGGATGTTGACATCTAATCGATTGCTAGCAGAATTCTTCAACAGCTCACGGAGAAAGGCAGCTAAATAGTTGAACACATTTTGATGGCACTGAGGTAGCATGGTAATAACCTGAAGACAAAATAGATTAACATTACATGACCCCAGAGATTAACTTTCATAATTGAACATATCTTGGAACAGATTAATAGTGATTGACTGCAGGTTACTTACTTTCTCACACTGATTGGCATTGGAGCAGCTTTCTAGGCACTGCTGGTAAAAGCGATAGGGTACCACAGGCTCTGGGAGGGAGTCTAGGAAGAGAAGTAAGGCCTCTGCTACTGAGTGATTACTGCCAGCTGCAGGTCAATACAGAGTTAAGGGCATAATTATGGGGCAGATTCACTATGTTTTGAAATGTAGTGGACAAAAAATAAGAATCAAATACAGTATTAACACTCCACCAGTCATTTAGAAAAGCAAGTTATCATCAGCCATCATCTGACAGTTTTAAATCGAATGCAGCACTTGTAAAGTGACACACTTTTGTAGCGTCGTCTCTGTATTTAGTTTATGTAGTGCGTTAAATCAGAAATGAAACAACAATTAAGGTGGTAAAAAGCTGACTTTCAGCTTTTAATGTGACAGGTTTTATTTGTTGTTCAATTAAACTGTAGCAAGTCTTAGTATCTATCTTGCTCCCCTAATGCTGTAGGGTACAGTTTCAAAGCACAAATATCTGGATTACACTGCATTACCTTTTCAGATATTTTATACAGTTTAATACAATTCAATACAATAGAGTTGCACTGGGTATAATAGGAATAGTTTCTAAGGATACAAAGAGAGTCTGGCATGCCAGTGTCAAGGCAATCCATTATTTCTGCCAATTCATTCCTCAGCCCGGGTTGCTGAAATATGTCTTCCTACAAGTAAAAGAAAATACACAATGAGTATTTTTGCGCCACTATAAATCCAAGCAGCTAAATTACAAAAGATTTCCTTGAACTAAACAAAACAGGCATATGGTTTTAATGTGTAGAGGAGCTGCAATGAACTTTAAATGGACACGAAGAAGGCTTTAAATAAGAAAATCAACATTAATTCCTGTCACCGAATTGGTGCAGAGGCTCCACAAAGCCATTTGGCTGGCATACTACTACTGAGTCATACCAATGTCTTTGTAGCCTCAAGATGGCATGCAGCAAGTTTCACTTATTTGACCATATAACAAATAAACAAAATTCACTTTAAGGATATGGACCTGCAAGAAAGTAAAATGGCAAAAAACTAAGCTAAATAGAATTACATTACTAAATATTGATTTTATTAAGAAATAAAATAGTCACTGACCTGCTTGATTGCATTGCGGAACAAGTGATCCACCATCATCCAGAGTTCTTTAGGAATGTCCAGAGGCTTTTCAGCGTTTACTGCATTCTCATTCCCAGACATCTCTGCCTGATGTTGAAACAAACAGAGCAATTTTTTTAGAATGGACTGAATTGCAAATCTGCAACCATGAATGGAGAGTAGAAAATTTCAAAAAAACTTTGTCTCTCTCTGTATGTGAGAATACTAACCAATTTACGAAGGGTTTCTCGAGACATGTCCTGGATGGGCTCTCTCAGCTGACACAACAAATGGAGGGCGGTGCCATAGCAGCTGGGCAAATAGTTTCCTGACACAGAAATGAAGTAGTCTTTGCCACGCTCCAAGTGGAGGACCAGGATGTCTTCAATCAGCTGCGTACCAAAATTAAGTTCAGGTGCTGTTGAGCGATTTACAAAAATCTCAAGCTCAATGTCCACAGAACCACCTAGATTGTGAGAGGTGCACACACAAAGAAAAGGGTGACTCTCATTATTTCCTGAACTCTTATAATTCAGGAAATAATTTATATATTTTTATATTATTTTACACTTAGTGAGGTAAGTAAGGTAAGTTATCGGTCATCTTGTAAAACATGAAAGCAAATAAGTAAATTAAAATCAAACGGATATACCTATCACACAGAAGATAGTATTTTTAATTTGTAAAACCTGAAGGCAGGACATTATATCATTTTATCATGAAAATAAAATCTGCCGTTCCAGGATAAAACCGTGACTGTATGTGTTCCTCACCCTGAGCAATAAAGCCTTTGTAGGGGTTAGCTGTGAGCCAGGGCTTGCAGTATGTGGGCTCATTCGGCTTCTGGATAAACTCAAACTGACATGGCACCTGCCCATCATTAAAGAGGCTCAATGTCTGTGCCTTGTGCTGCATGAACTTCACATCCTTAAAGTCAAACTGTAAGAAGGAGGAAAGTTTTGTGAGATAAGACAAAAACATATATCGCATTTAATTGTAATTGTAAATATATGCATTAGGCCCAAAGCCTGAGATCAATATACAGCTTCATTAGTGGTGGTTTACTTACTGAATTCATCAGAAGAGTATAATGAGACTACAATGTACTGTTTAGAGAGTATCAGCTGAGTATTGAACCTCATAATATACTGTAATAGAACCGAAAGAACTGGAAGACTTTACCTCTCGCTGGGACAATGTCACAGATGGAATACACTCATTCTCCATTTTGTCAATATTTCGGACAATATCTTCAAAGATCTTCTTATAGGCTTCTTCATTATTTCTCTTGATCTATAGAAACAGGCAGGAGGGAGTTGGAGGCAAAAAACAACTCAACAAGTTAACTCTTAACTTTAAATTTGCACTAACCTCTTTTCAAACTGTGTAGGTTTCTGAAGTTGGAAAATTATATTGTTCTGAATTTAAAAGAAAGCAAAAGAAAATATGTAAATATGAAACCAGTTATTTACCCCAACGATAAGCATGGAACTGACTGGTTTGTGGTCACTGGTCTTCAGAGCCATGTGACTCTGGTAGTGCTTTTGTTCAATTTTCTTCCCTTTCCACAAGACACGGTCACACCACGCAGGCACACGGCATTTTTCACTAAAACAGAAGACATGAGTTGTTCATTTTAAAGTATGTTTGTTACATGTTTTACTATACAAAATATTCTATATATCTATGTCACAGTTTGCTTGTACATAAAACATTATAATCCCTATTTACACTTATTAGGAGGTGTGAGGAGAGAAAAACACTACACAACATTACTCCTGAGATGTAGGACTACATCAACTGTAATTCACACCTACTGACAACCTAAAATAACAGCACAAAAACTGGACATCTGAAATTATATATTAAGATCACCAGTGCAAGTAAATTTCAGTGTAGTTACCAGGTTAATTGTAGGAGTCTTCTTTATGTTTACCAAGCTGCTTAAACACTGCAGAGCAGAGTCCAGTCAGTGGATGATCACGTTCTCTTTGCATTATATCACAATATCAGTTTTCATCTGTGGTATATTCTGTCTTTTTGAGAATATGTCATAGAGCAACTTTTTTCTAAAGGTTTTTACACAGCAGTGCATGTACAAAGATGCTTTCACAGTCAAAGACACACTGCTATGGAAACTTAGAGATGCTTGTTTGTTTGCAGCCTTGCATCGATAAAACTTTAAACGAGTGAGCAGACACAGTGAAGTATGTGGACAGTGACAAACTTCAGCATGGTTTGGAATTTCTCTGTGTGTGTTGCAAAAAATGAGTATGTTTAATTATTGGAGTACATTTCTCTGTGCAATTCTTCTTATTTTAACTGTGAGAAGACTCATACTCTCATAGAAGAATGATCTTCTTACTGAAAACGTTCTATTCCACTATTCACATTTAAGCCTCCATATGAGATTACCTTGTATCCCAGTTGTCAGAGCCGGTGTCATATTTGTAGGTAGGCTGGAAATCAATCTCTCCCTCCACAAAACCATCAAAAACAGCCTCCTTATCGATCTGCCTCTTGAGCTGGGGACCACATGCAGCTGGTAAGTATCACCACTCAAACACACAACAATAAAGACTATATAAATAGCAAAAGTAGAGAACCATTGTTGCTACTACCTGGTCAAAACTGTGCAGTGTTTCAAAGTCCTTCTTGCTGATTAGCTCCTTTACACGGTCTACATCAAGATCACTAATTCTGTAGTTTAGATCACCAATCCATAAAACCACACTGATGACAGAAAAAAAAGAGAAATAAACAGAGACTGAATAGGAATTTCCAATATCCAGTCCAATTGTGAACCCAAACACCTACATGTGCCACTAATGTAGAATACCTATATTAACAGTTCACAAAGAAGTCCTTCAACTCCTATGAATCATACTGTATATCTAGATTACAATAATGCTTCATACTTGTGCTTCATGATAGTGAGTGGAGTCTGAGTCGGGTCAAGCTGTCTAAACTGTAAGCGGGTGCAAATATCCTTGTAGTCTTGATTACGTCTTTCATATTCTTCAGTGTGGGCAGCGAAGTGAGAGTTAACCACACAGATGTCAGAGTTGTGGAAGCAAAAACGAATTGCCACAGCCCCCTTGTTGCCCTGCAAATCAGTGAGAGGTTAAAAGAGGAGAGAAATTAAGCACACAACTGGCAAAACCATATAGAAGACAAAAAATGTGATTTAAATCGGATGTAGTTATACACGCTCCTTTGCACGACAGTGATTCGATATTATGGTAAGATGTCGATACTTGGCATGTTTCAGATGGGTCTTGGCGGAGAACATAAACCAGCCTCTCATTACTGCAGTGAAGGGTGAAGCCCCCACTGGTCCCCAGCCAGCCATCTGCTCTACACTGCAGGGACTGCTAAGTAAGCATACAGTAGCTGCCTACGAGACAAGAATAACCTATTCTGCAACAGTGCACGAGAAATAAAGTGAAGCTGCTGGATGTAGCGCTTAATGGATGAATAAGCTCAAAAGTGAACAGTACAGAGGAGGAGACGAGGCTAGTAGGTAGAATTAATTAGGTAGGTAGATTAATTTATTGCCTGAATTTTCTACATCAGAGCAAAAATCTTTACCATTTTCCTGAAGTGATACCTGAATGAAACAACGCTTTCATTACATTACTTTTTCTATTCTATTCATTTGCTGTAGTAATTAATATAAGATACTGTTAAAACTAACAAAACTTTCAAATTAATGTAATAATTAATATAGTTTAATATGATGGAAATGTAAGGTATTTAATGTGAAGCTGAAGATGTTGTCAGTCACATTACCCAAAGTTGATAAAAGCTGACTCAGTCGTCAACTAAACATCAATTTAGATATTTTAGGGATTTGATGCCTAGGAGTCTGAAACATCTGAAAGAAACAATTCCATTTGACTGCATTAAAGTAAGAAAAGGAGAGACAATGAGAAAACAAGAAGATGAAAAGATGGAAAAAATGCTTCCGTCCTGCAGAGGTGTTTTCAGCTGCTGAATGTTTAGAACTTCTTTGTATAATACTAGTAAACCTACGTATGAATCTGTGCATCAGAAAAAGAGATATGTACAAAATGTTCTTACCATCCTTCCCATGATACCCGTGCCCACAGTTTCAGCCTCCACTTCTGTGATGAACTCTGCATGCTCCTTCTTCACATAAAAGATCAGCATGATGCCCACCAGACGCACTAACTTCACCTGCATCAGAAGATCAAATTAGATTAGTTTCAACTTTATTGTTACTGTGCAGAGCCAGTGAAATCCAGTTAGCATCCAGCTAGAAATGCAAAGAGGTAATATTTACAGGTAAGGTTGCTACCTAAATATATACACTTTTAAACAAAGGGATGTAGTGGATAAAACAGACATATACAAAGTTAGACCATACTGTCTAAAAAACATTTACAGTTTATGTGCATAGTGAACCGTGACCATTTTCTACAGTAAAGGGAGAAAATACACAACTACACACAGAGTAATTTAACATGCACATTTCCTGGATATTTTTATATAATGGGTAGTCCCTATACATGGTGACCCTATGCCCACATAATACTGGCTCAAAATGCTTTAAAGCACTTTTTGCTGCTTACATCAGCACATTAACTGTTTTCAACTGCAGCTACTCAGAACAATAACATTTACAGTTGAATACAGTTAGTCTCACCAGCTGTCTTATCTCAAGAAAACAGAAGCAGAAAAGTAGAACCCAGAATAAGAAGCACTTATGCATGGATGGAAGCAAAATAGTCCTACATCAATCAACATTCAGATATTAACACAAATACATGTATTTTGCAGATTGCTGAGCTACAGAGTATCGGTTCCACAGCTGCCAAGTGTGCTTTAGTCGCAGTACTGACATTTGCAGAAGAAATGACACTTCATTATTCTGCCTCTGAGACTTACAGACATCCTAGCTCTAAGATAGCTGTAAGAACTGTAAGTTATCCAACAAAAGAGGAAGTTCATAAACTAGAATCAGCACGCTGAGAAAAGGAAGTAGATCAATGCAAATGAGGGGAAGAAAAACACCAAAAAGCTACATAAAATATAAGGTCTGACTAAGCTCATCAAACTAACTGCTAAATCTTAACTGTTTAATCTTAACTTGGCAATAGCGTTGCAATATGCAATATTGCAATAATCTGAGTGAGTGTAGTGTTGTGTATAATATGACCATAGATAGACGCATAAGGTTCCTGACACTGTTCTGTTACACAAATCAGTTTTGTGAAAATATTTTAAGCTGCATCGTCTATTAGCTTCCATGTCAAAATACTTAAACCTAAAAAATTCACAGATCCAGCAAAACAAAATTAACAAGAAATTTTAAAAAAGAAAAAAAAACAAAACACTTCCTTACTAGGGCATACTTGGCATCTGGATGCAAGGCCTCAGACACAGCCTTTATCCACTCCAGCTCTTTCGGAGTGTCATTGAAGAAGAAAGCCTCTTTGCTGAGATCAAGTTCCTGGAAACTGTGAGGAAGAACAAACAGTAAAAAGTTCTTGAGAGTTTCATTCTCACTTTACCCTGGACTTTAGTGGCATTCGCTAAACTTCAGACAATCTTCAACAGCAAAGTAATAAAGTGAAATGAAGGCAGGGATTAGTGGACACAGTGCTGAATCAGTGGATGGACATGGTCTCCTACTTAAAACAGAATCAATGGATGCATACATCTGTCAGAGATTTGAGCAGTATGTGTCTGTGTGTGTAACGGGATTAAATGGAGAATCGCATGGCTATTCTCCAGCTGGGTGACTTACCCAACGCAGTACATGTCTGGAGGGTTGAGAGTGCAGTTCAGCCAAGGACGGAGGCTTTCCTTTGGTGACTGCCCATTCACGTTATATGTGCCAAGAAAAAAGCTGAAACAGAATGAGGAGCATTGAGGAGTGGGCACAAAGACGAGTAATACAGAGTTAGAGTTTGTTCGAACAAGTGCTACTTAGTGAACCTTCTGACTGTGGAGGTCTCCAGCAAAATCTGTGTTTTGTGAGTTTAATCAATTTAATCTATAATAAGGTTAGGGCTTTCTGTTTTAGTGCAGCACTCTCTAGTCTATGTCTTAAAATTGAAGTTGAAACACAACTGGTCTTTTTCAGCCTGGTCTTGTTCCTATTCGTTTATACTTGTATAGAGTTATAACTAGAAGCTATAAATAGCACAAAAGGACAGGAAAGAAGACATAAACTTATCTGCTGAGCACTGAGCGACCCCACTGAAACCTCAGTGCTTTCCTAAAGGGAAACCTTAACCGTGAGAGATGGTGAAACAACAAAACCCACTTACATCCCTACTGAGATTTATTCTGCAGTCCAATATTGAAAACCAGCTTCCTTCTATTCACTATCCCTTCTCTGACCTTCAGGCAGCTGGTCTGCTTAAACATGTAAACATGAGCAGCACAGAGCTTTCTATTGCAAAGTACACCACTTTCTAAACTAATTACTCTTACCTTAGCTTACTAGAAATATGCTAAAGCTGTCTTTATATAAAATATCGACTGGTGCTTTCCTAAGCTTTTTTTTAATTCGTGCATAAGGTTGAATATTTAATACTATATGTATACAGTGTCTACTATAAAATGAGATGAAAGTAGACAATGCACATTGTAACCTTTTCTGATTTGGACAATGTACAAGTGAATAAGACCATCTCACATACAAGTTACTTACAATTCAACATGTTCAAAATGTTGATTAGTGATTTGACTACATTTGTTCTGCATATGTTTAATATTTCTACTAAGGGTCATCCAGGGACAGGAGCCTTTGCAGTATGCTTTAAGCAACAGGTAGAGAAGCACCCTAGAGAGGTTGTGAGTCAGTCCTATGACTAACAAAAAACAGTCCCCAATTAACCTGTGAGTCTGGTGTCTTGAAGAAAATCATAGTTCCCAAAGAAAAAAAAGAATAATCATGCCAATTCTATACATAAAGAAACAAGGCCTAGATGGTGCCAACCTCTACCCTACATCTGGATATGTATAGTGTTTCTTAATACCCCTATATTTTTAAAGGTTTACACTAGGTAACCCTAACTCCCATTTACATTTTTAAATATAAATAGTGGTGTAAATTTTAAGAAACAAATCTATTATCAAGAGGCAGTATAATTAAAGGAATTAATTAAATACTCATTGTCTAGGTGTCTACAGGGGCATGAATATCTACAAATATAGGTGAAGAGATAAAGCACAATAACCTGAACTATGGTATGTTAACCCACTAGGTTGGTGCATTTTGCAGACAGTGTCTGAGACAGTTGTGCTTAATTTAGCATAGCAAGAGTTGAGTAAACAGAAAAACTGGCCTACAGATGCTGACTCATTCTTTTTACATAATACTTACAAGATTCAAACAGCTCCTGGACCAACAGTCTTTCCAGTTAAGTTTTCTAAAACTATTTTAGACCAGCAGAGTAAAGCGCAACACAACTGTTTAGTGTGTAAAGTATCACTATGAAATAGCTGTATATGGCTCCCAAAAACCTTACAATACTAATTCTGAACCTAGAAACAGGCTATTATGCATACGCTTCTGTTCTTACAGCTAGTATGTCTTGTAAAATTGAATTTGTCTACCGTAATATTAAATATTATAATTATTATTCTTAACTACTTTAGCTCAGCAAAATGAACAGCCTAACATGTTCATAGATACAATTACAATACTGTATTAAATCACCTATAGCCACATCCGAAGTACCAACATACCAAAAATGCAAAAAATATTTGTTGATTTGTTGCGATGATATAGATAAACCTTGATGTGACTGTAAAAATCTAAAGATTCCCAAGCAGTTAAGAGTAACATACCTGAAGTTCTCCCAGTAAGTGTAAGACTCCTCATTCTTCAGCAGCTCACACCTGATAAGGGTGTCGCGCAGGCCAAACTGCGGCATAGTCAGTATCTGAGCTTTGTTGGATGGGGTATGGCTAGAGGAGCGCACTAGGTCATCCCGGTCCTCTCGACTGGAGATGCCCTGGCTACACACCAACAGAGAAAGAAAATGTCAAGCACGGGAGTGAGTGGAAACAGACTATGAGAGAAACAACATCACTCTGTCACTGTGCTGTTATTAAAGAGGGAACAAGTACTGTGTCATGATCATAAACTTTGTGTTTGAGCTGGGCTGTTTAAGGTTTTCTACTCGCATACTAATGTAGAGCTGTCAGATCACTTACAGGACATTCTCTGAACTAACTGCATAAAGTAACACCTCTCATGAAAGCTAGAAATATATTGGCGACTTAGCAGAGACATTACACTTTGATCCAGACTAAAAGCGTAATGTACAGTCGATCAGCACACTGATAGTATGAATCAAGCACATGCAGTGAAGCTCTATTTCCATGCTGTCAATATGGAATGAAGCCGAGGGTAGAGAAGGAAATTTAATATGTCTGGACTCTGTAATCTTCCAGGAATATGCTGTAACTTAACTCCATCTTATAAAGTACATATAAGAGTGGTGGCAGGGGCTTCTAGCTTTAACAATCGAGCTGAACAAATTTGCATTTTGAACCCTAACAACTTTATATAACACTCATCACCCAGCTGCTGACAGACATGTACACAGTGTCTACTTGTAATGCTGTAAACCAGCACAGTGCACAAACAGGCTCCCCAAGCTAAGCAAAGTTGATCTTGTTTTTGACTGAATTTTAAACTTTGTGGAATTTTTAACAAATGAAAGTTTGTTGTGTTGAAGTAAAGGTTGCTACAGCAGTCTCCTCCGTTACTGGTTGTAGTCTTTAAAATTGATTTTTTTTAAACTTTCACAATCTGTAGCACTGTAGAACAATGGTTTTTGAGTCGGTCTCTGCTTCTTGTGTATGTGCACACAGTTGCAGGTAATGTGATACACATTCCAGCCAAAAGTTTCCCTTACTTTCCCTTTTACCTACTCTTGCAGTTATCTACAGGTGGCAGTAATGGTAAATGGTCTGCACTTAAATAGCGCTTTTCTACCTAGACTGGTACTCAAAGCGCTTTACACTGCTTCTCATTCACCCATTCACACACACACTCACACACCGATGGCAGAGCTGCTTTGCCGCTTGGCCTGACACACCGGGGGAAATTTGGGGTTCTGTATCTTGCCCAAGGACACTTCGACATATAACAGGAGGAGCCAGGAGTCGAACCACCAATCCCACAATTGGCAGGCAACTGCTCTACCTCCTGAGCCCTAAAATGTATGTAATGTATGTAATGCACTAAGGAACAAAAGGCAGGGGAAAAAAAGACTAAAAGCAAATAAACTTAAAGATAAATGATGCAGGTTTTTCACCATTTCCAAAGCACATCTAGCATGTTTTATGAGGAAAGAAAGGTAAGCATCACTGAATGTAAGCAGAAATATCTACAAGACACATTTAAGTAACAGTACTACCACTTTAGTAGTAGAATATTCTACCAGTTGATAAAAATAAATTGTCATGTACAGAGTTTTGGTTTGAAGAGCTTCATTGTGTGAATTAATAATAAAAAAAAGGTCGTACCTGAGTGTAGCACTGTTAAAACCTTTATCCCTTTCTAAACTTCCCTTCTCTGAAAAGAAAGGAGAAAAAAAAAGATTAATGAAATGTCCACTTTGTTCATAAATAATATAACACAGAGCACAAAATTACATAGCATCATTATAGCAAAGTTATACACAATGCTGCACTATTACTGAATATATCTTGTTTGCTTGTTTGTGCCGGTCTTGTGAGTTACTGGGATCGGTATTATCTGCACAGGGTAATGACAGCCTAGGAGAACTTTAATGAAAACCCAGCCCTGAGCAAACACACATTTCAATCCCCAAATAACTAATATGGAGAATGAATGAAACAGAATCATGACTAAGTATTAAAACAAACACACAGTAAAAAGTCAAAATTTAAAACGCCAAGACTGGGCTCAGTTGCTGTCAATCGGCTGAGGCCGTCTTTTGCAGTTGGTTACAGTTACGGCATCCTAAGTAGCTGGCTTTAATGGGAGAGTGTGAAGTATGAGACAGCATGGCCCCTGTTTCCTGCAGCTTGGCAAAGACCACAGGCAGTGCCTCTGAACAGGAAAGCTTTATTTTTTATTTAGCTAAAAATTAAATCCTATAAAACCATGGCAGACTATGCAGAGTGCATCTGACCTAGCACATTTGTTGTCTGATCTGTTTGGGTGAAATGTTCAATATAAGAGCCCCGTGACTATAAGTGAGGAGTGGACGTGGTCATCAACAGCACTACTATATGGGAATGCTTTGTAAGCATATATTAAACAACAACTGCTTTCAAAGCAA
Organism: Ctenopoma multispine; assembly: GCA_034779795.1. Classification (NCBI taxonomy): domain Eukaryota; kingdom Metazoa; phylum Chordata; class Actinopteri; order Anabantiformes; family Anabantidae; genus Ctenopoma; species Ctenopoma multispine. The sequence continues at coordinate 6,925,389 of JAUYWH010000008.1, read as the reverse complement.
GGTCACAAAAGTAAGAACAAAAACAGAGGTAATAAACCGAGGTGAAGGTCAAAATAAATCTGAACCAAACTTTGGCAATCTCAACAGCACAGATTTAGTTACAGTGGTATGGTTCGTTACTGGCTTATATAAAGAAATGTGTCTAATGTGTTTATAACTATTATCACAGTTGGCATGTTTTTCTTTGTCTTACAAAGAAATGTTCTCATCACTCAGCTTTACTAAGAAAACGGATTGTGACCTGCAAATTAGAAGATAGGGTCAACATGTCACAAAAATTAAACAAATGTTAGGCATTTAAAAAAAAAAACAGTCCCAGGAGCATAAAACGCTGTTTTACTTCAGTGACTGATATTTGTGTGAACAGGAAAAGGAAAAGAAGATGGCCCTCTTGTTTGACTGAGAAAACTTGCAGCAAACTGTGAAGTGACTTTCTAGTCTTAGGAATGTTACAGCTGATCTCCTTGTGCATACATGGAAATCCCACATGCAACCCTCAAATTTGTGTCCGTTAGCCTATGGAAATGCTGAGTATTCTATAGTCTTTAGGTTGCAAAGTGTAGACTTAGAGAAGTTCACTTCTAGTTTGCACTCATAACTTTACGGCACAATAGCGGAGTGTTTATTTTAAATTGAGTAATATACAACATAAGACCACACAATAGTCCTGCATTTTTCTCAATGAACAAAACAATATCTGCAAAGGATATACAAGGTTTATAAAAAAATAAACCTTGTGCTGTGTGGTACTAATTGTCATTAAAATACAGCAAACTAGCAAAACAAGAAGTAAAACAAATCTTGAGTCTTGATTTGAATACCGTTTAGTGTTAGATATATATATATTTTTTTTTAGAAAAGATTAACATATCACTCAGCTCAACAATAAAGCAAGCGTAACAGCATGTTGTTATATTAAACACACCACTGAGTACTGTGCCATGCTGAAGGCTCTTTATGCCACAGCATCTTAGTTTTGGTAAAACACCAAAACAGTGTTTTGGTGTGTATTATTTCCACAGTGAAGCTGCTAAACTTTATAATCTTCTAATGTTCTTAGTGGGCCATTCAGCACTTTGTCAATTTAACTTTCTAACCAGTGCGGCCACTGTTATTTGAAACCACCCTCTAAATGGGCTGTAACACATAAAAATGGGCCATGACCCAGTCATGACTGTGTGTGTGTGTGTGTGTGTGTGTAGGTGACTTATTACATAGCATATTTTACATTGCTGTGCATGACTACTATTTCTAAACAGCCAGAGAGTCTAACTAAACTTTCAACCACCAAAAAGCATGTAATGCAATGTCTCATGGTTATGAATCTTTATCTGTGGTTGATCGAAAGTCAGCATAAATGTCTTGCTCTTGTATCCGGTGTCAAGCTCTTCTGTATTAAAAGCTATCATAGCTTTTCAACTACAACTGCACAAAGTTCACAGTTGCATAACACCTCTTCACGATCTTAAAGCAGGTAATTAACTGCAGGGAAACAAATCTATTTTTAATTTTATTTCTCAACTGTAGATCTATAGTTTTATATTAAAATAACCAGTTCCTAACGTCCTAACGAAACCCTGGCATTACAGTGGATGATCTCTTTTCACCGGTGAAGACTAAGCAGACAGTAAGAATATTTATTTCACTGAAAGGAAAGTTTGCAGAAAACAGATTTAAAGACGATAAGCCGCACGTCAAAGTTTCTGTATGGAAACCAAAAGAAACAGCAAACTGCCAAAGCACAATGACTCCAATAATCACACTAAAACACGTTATTGCAATACCCATCTCAGCAGGTGAGTCATTTTCTGACACATACATAGCAACCGACCACATAAACATTATTCAGTACAGACAAAAGTTAGCTTAGCGAAACCAGCTTATTATCAACGGTCTAACTACATGAGCTAATGTTAACGGACGATAATGTGACAGCAGCAAATAATACTGGCTGTATCACTACGGTTTAACCATTATTTCACTTAACGAAACGTATCCCTCTAGCCAGTGCGGCTAAAGTTAGCTAACGTGAAATACAAACCAGCTACTACTACAAGCTAGCATTTGCTAAGCGGCTAGCTAATCAGACCCGAGTGAGAGCCACGGATTGCAGCGATTACGCTTTCTTTTCACCACCTCAAAAGTCAACAATTGTAAGAAATAGTCTTCATACCAGAGTCCCCCATCGCACTAGACATCTCTTTACGCCGCTCCCACGCATTCTGTGCAGCAGAGCAATGTCCAGTTTGAGTCAGACCTGCCCATGCTAACGTTGCAGGAGGAGGAGTTTCAGCTACTTTGCTGCAGCGACATGAAGCTGAACAAACATGCAGATAATGCAAAAGGATAGACGACAGTGCATCACAACAAAATTACATTAGGAAGTAAAGCACTTCAAGAGGACAAATTAACTAATACTAAATTTTGGCATTTAAGACAATAATATCCCCATCAGCCATTTAGCTTGCTGAAAAACTCTGCAGTAATCATACTGATTTTATATATATGGGGTTATTTATATATAAACACTTCGTTCACACACTTTTTACATTGTATGTTTCAACAGCATGGCTCTAATATAATGTGCAAAAACATAAATGGGCCATCATCATGTGAGATAATCACACAAGCTTATTATACGCACAGCAGATGTCTCTGTTACATTACATTTTAATATATATGTTTGACAATGTTTTATGGTATTGTGTTTTATGTGCATCTGGTAAGCACCTTCTGGGGAACATAAGTTTATTGTATTTACATACCAGGCAGTCCTTCTCACTTCATAGCAGTAACCACAGCTGTTATTAATAATGTTAAAAAAATGACTGCATTTCATTTAGTTCTGTCAGTCGTATTACCCTCATGCTGACATTGCTCATGCTGATTCACTCTCACAGCTAACTGTGTTACTTGTGTGGAGTGGAGTCATGTTGTAATTGGTTACTTGTCCTTCTAGTAAAAATGTCACCTCATAGGAAAATGTCAGTAGTTTGAGTAAAAGTTTTACAGCTCATTGTGACGATTGCATTCAAAGGAAGTCGTGCTTGCAAAACGGCCCTTTCTGAAGCTATACTGAAGCAAACAAAAGGAAATGTTTTAGAGATAAAGAACATCACCCAAAATACTTTTTTTTTAAATACTGGCAATGAAAACAATAAACTGTGCCTGTTAACTTCCGCAAATAGAAATTAGATAACAAACCTATTTTCCGGTGCTGGTTGAGTTTAGTTACAGTTGTACCGAGAGGTGCAAGAGTGTGTTTGACAACCTTCTGTTCTCTGGTGACTTTGTGGTACTTTTTGATCCACTCAAACTTGGGTACTTGTGTGGGGGACTTGCAAATGTCTGAAGGAGGACAGACAGAGAGAAGGGACTTAGAATAACATACATACGATGGTCACAATATTGTCAGTCTATACATGCTCATTTGTTTTTAGGCAAAAGTGGAGAAGCTATAGCAACACAGATGGTTAGCTGCACAGTGTAAAGAGGGCAACAGTTTTCTGTCTGTAAATAAAAAATAAACTAAACTATAAGACCATCTTTGCACTTAGACCACTTTAAATATGATCTTACAGGTGCTGCAGTACATTAGATCTCATTTCCCTCTTACCTTTGCCATTTCTCACACTCTTCTTTTTAATAGCAACAGGTGTCAGATAATTTACTTTTTTCCATCACCGCTATCACTCACCAGGTTAAAAGCCACCGTGTATCATCTTTGGGTACCAAAAAAAACAACAACTAAATTTCAGTCTTCAGTCTTCATTTCAGATGTGAAAAATAGCAAGCCAGTAGCAAAAGTCACACATCCCTAACAAAGCACACTAACTGTCACCCCTTCAACTCATCAGGTCTCTTCAAATCAGACATGCTGAAAGTAGTTCAACTGTAATATTGAAGAGGAAGGAAGCTGCTTTCATCTTGTCCTTTTGCAAACACTGGCTACAAAAGAAACTAACTAAATACTACACAATCCAAACCCCACCTCTTCTCTTTCTGCCTGTTTGGATCTCTCTCTCTCTGTTAGCCATGTACTGTGTATATTGAGTGCATGGCAGATGAAGTGACAGCACCAATTTGGTGTGAACTGTGAACCACAACCACCGACAGGCGCACAAAGTTGTTTGTGCCTTCTGTTATTTATTTTCCAGTCAACTAGAAAAATGTAAGAATAAAGATATTTTATGATTAGATGTAGTGTAACCGCAGGGCAATTAAAGACAGGGTCAGCAGGTTTCCTCCAAACAAATGGTCAGAGCAGATGATTTATGCTCCCTCACACACACACGCACATCTAGTAGGTGCTTTCTACTATGTTCAGATAAGAAAACCAAAAACATGAGCTACTAAGCCCACATAAATACTCAGTGGTTACCCACAGAATGTAAAAGTAGACTGTGAGGATCCTGAATATAAGCAGGGTTGGTGGATATTCTGTAAACAAGTTACGAATGTCTCTGAGGGTTGACCTACCACTCCATGCCCTGTTGACCTCACTAAGGAAGCAGCGTGAATGAGACCCAAAAGGCAGTCTGAGTTGTAGCTCTACTTCGCAGTAGCTTACTCTGACTCTGGTGTCAGCACCTAGAATCAGATGAACAACACATAAAGTAAATTATCTTCAGTTTGAGACAGATGACCTGTTCGCGTAAAACGTTCGAGTCGCATTTGAAATGATGATAACTCACCCAAAACCGCAAGTTCTTCTGGTGAGGAAACTGAAAAGAGCATCCAGAGGGATGTGTTAGGGCGCTTCCGAGAATTTAGTCATGCCAATTTTTTACAAGAAACAACAGCTGTCCCAAATCACAGAATTAAGTCTGGTAGAACTTTCTCTGTTGTTGTTAGTTTATGTGTTAAGATAAACCCGTGAGAGCTGCTCACCTTCCACAACAGCAAAGTCAAGCGAGATCGGTATGATGTCCTCCAGTGACACATCATCGGCAGTAATGGCCATCCTTCGATGAGTGTAAATAAAGATTCTACAAAACATAACAGGGCTGACATTTTAATTCTATTTCCTTTTAATTAGCAATCTGCATAAATTATGGGGATAATTATCTGGATTCAATAAAATGTCACCTGTACAGTACAATGCAATCCAAAACAACAGCCCTGCAGTAACTACCACCTTTGACACATTTATGAACTGTATGATACAGAATATAATTTTGGTCCCTGTGTCAGACAAGTTGATGCAACTCTGAGATCATTTTTGCAGCAACTTTATGTCACCCTGGACTGCACAATGCTAACATCTCCTCTCCTTACATAGTTATATTCTTAGCTTTTGATACAATACAAGCAGTGCTGGCTGGATTTTACATTCTTCATGTTAGGAATGTCTCTGAGGGTTGACTTAGCACTCCATAAGACACAGAATGTGTGTTACTGTACATTCAATTGGAACTATAAAACTCACGCATGCTCTTTTTTGGACTCCACCAATCCCAGCAATCTGCTTTCAGTGAGATCACTATAAAGGACCTCACACTGGACAGCATGTTAACAGGTTAGTTAAGGACATAGTGAAAAACATGCTCATGCACTCCTTTGAATATTTGACTAAAAAAGTTATCTTCCTCTACTTATTACAGCTGATGCTTTGCGTACAGTGGGAAATGCTGAAATGTTTTAGTTTTTTTAAACATGTAGTGGCAATGCAACAAAAACAGCACAGTTTATGCATTTCACTAGATTTCGCACAAAACAGCTGCATTTACAAAACAAATGCATGCATTTTGCAAACAGACTAAATCACCAGTTTATAAAATATAATATATTTTTGTAGATTAAACTACGTAGTGGCAAATAAAGTAGTTCAAATTTGCACCAACTCCACCGGATGCAGCATAAACATGCTCTTCGTGTTAATGCATCACTTTTGATACATCCTTCCTGACAGTATATCTGTACTTTGACCTAGTAAACACTGTGTACTATTTTTAATAAAGTGAGTAGTGGATCCCTCCCCTCACTGCCTCAGGTGCTGGTGAGACAAAATTGCCATCTTGTGGAAGAAACGTTAAACCGCAGAAGCTGGACAACAAATCTTCAGCTGGTCGCAAGTAGTAAAACTCCTACACTGAGAGCCACGTCACAAATATACAGTCTTAATTAAAATCACCAGCTTCGTAAACGTTATTTAGAGACATATGAACCTAGTGACACAGCATTAGTCTCACAGGCCTCACTCCAGCGCTCTAATATTCTTCAGCAGAGTCGTGTTACTTAAACTTTTCTCGTTTCAAGCAGGAAAACCTTCTTAATAATCAATAATCCAAATAATCCACAATCTAGTTCATGCCATCAGGGAAAAAAGGATACTATCCTGCAGTTTTCTTCCCTTTCCAAAGTTTCTTGAATTGCAACGGACTGATCCATTGTGAAGACACTAACTTCAGTGACAGCCCCTGTCCCTCGCTGTGCGAATATACGGTAACACACGAAGGACCGTCTCGCAGTTCGGTTATTTTTCTCCCAAGTGAAAGCCAAGTGTGCAGCAAGAGCAGATTCGCTGCAGGAGACCGCTGTAATGCGACATTATTCACTATAGATCCAGATGTTTTCTCCTTCCACCGCTGCTGGCCCAGCCCGACCCAGTCTGCCACGCACTGACTCCGAATCGCTCTGTGCGCCCGGCGTGACGTCACATCTGGGCTTGGTTTGGATTGGACCTCAGGTCAATGATCCGAAGAGGATTATGTTCTACAACAGACCCGTATCCCCCACTTGAGCAAAGTTGATTCACGGCTTTCCAGGAATTCTGAGTGTCCCGAAACCCTCTAACAATACATTTATTCAGCTCAGGACAGTAATGGGATATTGCATTTTTCAGTCAGTTTCCTGTGATTAGGATTTTTCATTTTTATTTTAATTTCTAACAAACCAAAAATTGAGGAATTTACATCATAGTTTTCCTATAGCCTATCTGCATTTTTATGTATTTATAATTTCTTAAATTTAATTTTATTGTGATTGAATTACCTCTACATTTAAAATTTGCTGTGTAAATAAGGATGCCTTGACTTGTCTAGACCGAGCTTTGACTGAATCTGATATTGGCAATAACCAGTGCTTAATAAACATAAACAAATAAACGGACCATAAGCAAACAATCTTGCACTGATTATTTACATTTGTTGTTACAATTGTGTTTTATTATACAATACTATAAACTGTAGAATAAAATTATCATACTGGATTTTGTGTGGCCCTTTTGCAGCTTTGAATGCCTAGAAATGTCACTATAGCCTATTTTTAATGCCCCTACATATTTTGTAATCAAACAAAAGTTCATCAACTATATAGTTTATTGATATGAATGAAAATTATCACATTATACAGTACACAAAACTAAAATAAATGAATTTCTGTTTCCAGTTACATTTACATGACTCCATTATACCATAAAATATACTTTGTAAACCACACAATATATAAGTCCAACAATGATTCCCAAAAATAGTAGACTTAAAGGAACCAAATGTACTAAATTGCACATTTCATTATGATTATATCTAATGCCTTAGCAAACCTTCACAACACCCTGTAACAGCTCAACATTTGTATTTCATAAAGTGCATCTAGACTTATAGCTGCATTATTCTCACAATGGCTTCAGGAGATGATAGACTTATTATAAAATATTATATGCCTACAGAAATCATTTGTTTCACTCATACACAATGAAATTAAAGGAGGACACACAGAAAAAAAAATTGGATTTCTGTAAGAAGGCAAAATCTGAATTCAAATACAGTTAAATATCTTAAAACTCCACTGAGAAAAACGTTTGTTTTAATTTATAATGTCGTTGAGTAAAGATTATTTTTACTTTTGTTTTCTTATTTTGAAAGACAAAATGATTTAGAAATACTGTTCAAAGCTATTTTTCATTAGGCTTGAACCAGAGATAAAAAGTGATAGGGAAGTTGTGGAAATCCCAGAAACTACACAAACATTGTAAATGGGGTTTTACATAATTCTGTATACATACAGTATATAGTGCAATCACATATAAGTATCAGTAAAACAAATGGGTGTAAATGAAGTAGTGCTCATCGCTGCACTGCTAAGCTTTACTTCTGAAAGGACTGTGGTATCTAAACAAAGCCCCGGTTACCTAATGACCAACAAAATGGTTGAGTATGTTCACTCACATTCACAGCATCAACATGATGGCAAGCAGGCAAAGTAAGCAAGTCATCAGTTGCGTGTGCAGATAAAGGCCTCTTGTGGAGGAAGAAGGGAAATTCAACGTGCCATTCAACCACAGGCAGGAGGTCATAGTGGCATTGCAGCACTCTAGATGACACGGAGGCTGTGTAGAAGCCTTGCATGGGGTTTGGGCAGAACAGTTGGTGGTGCAACCTGCTGTCCACTGCACCTTGGTACCTACAGTGTCCTTTTTCAGCTGCAAAGGTAACAAAGGTGAGCAAAAAACAGTTTGAGACCTAAAGTCTAAATAGATATAGAAGAATTGGAGAATTTGGAGAATCTTTGTCATCTTAATTTTTAGTGGTTCTCACCTGACAGTGCTTCTCTGAGGAGGCGCATATTTGGGGAGCTGTATTTTTAAAAGTATTGTAGCAATCTGTGTCAGTACATGTTCCCATGTAGCATTTATTTCCCTAAAAAAATAACACAGAATAAATTATGATAGTAATCTCACACCAGCTCTGGCTTTCACTATTTGTCAAACTGTTAACTTGTTGTACTCCATTAAATTAAGTTACTTAGCTAGTAACCTTAGCAAACTTTTGTCCTTACATTGTTTGCTGTTGTTTGTGTACTGGCAGTTGTTCTAGTGGTTGCAGTGGTTGTCATTGTTGTTGGAATTACTAAAATCATGTAATAAAAAGAAAAAAACATTAAAGCAATTGACTAAAGCTACATATTGGCATGGAATAGGAATATTAAAAACATTAAAGAAGGGTCTGATTACCTGTAGTTGTTACCATCATGGAAGAAAAACTGCCATTGAGGCAGCCAGTAAAATTACAGCAGGTCTGAGAGCAGTTGGTCAGAGAGGCCGTGCAGTTGTCAGCACAAGAGGTGCTGCAGCTAGCTGTATACACATCCATCTGCTTTTTCAGCTGGTACATTGCAAAATGACACATTAGAAGATATGTTTCCATCTAGGTTTTTATCAGTGTCATCTGGCATTACGCTTCCTACCTTACAATACTCAGCAGCACCACATGGAGTGGAGTTCCTACTGTTGTACATTGTGTAGCAGTCTGAGTAGTTACAGGTGAATGAGGGGCAGAATATCTGTGTCTGAGAGAGATGAAACATGCATGAGGAAGATGACAGGCCAAAGGGATGCAGAAGTAGGTGTGATAAAGGAAAGACACAAATACAGCAATACAGTTTCTCTAATAAGGTACACTTGCCATGTTGCCACTTGCTGTGGTAAGAGTTATGTGCACGTGCCCTGTGGCAAAAAGATGGATGTCACAGTCAAGGGAAAAACAGAGAATAGTTTTCTATATTTCGTTCTGAGATAACAAGTCAGAAAGATAATTCAAATGATTTGGTAAATAAAAAAACTACCATTGGTTGAGGAACCTGTGTCTGAAGTGGCCATTGGGGTCATTGAAGAGTCTGTGGTTGTTGGGGATTCGGTAGGTGTTCCTGCCACTAAAACTGCCAAAAGCTGTCCTAATAGGAGGAGGTGCAGGATACCTGTGAAAAAATCAGGACAATATGTAGTATTTTAGTTTATGGAAACCAGAATATGTGAAACTAATTGCAGTTATCATTTGTTTGTGTGTGAAGTCACATGCACACAGGCAGTAACTATGTCAACATGCATGTGTCATCTTTCTATTCATGAGAGAGTTACAGTATGACATCTTTACTTCTGGGACAGAGTCAGTGGAGTCCCAGGGTTTCAATTGTTCCTGATTTCCTGACAAATATGTGCTTTGGACAAACTGTTATGACTGATTTCATTGCACAAGCTGCATCATCAAATACATTATGTACATGTTGGAAAGTTTTAGCTTCAATAAACAAAATGTAAACTGCTCTGGATAGAAAACATCAACCATCAGATGAATCACTGGACAGAAGAATATATCAGATTTGATTTCCTGTGCCTTGACAGGCCCAATAATGTCATTCTTGTTTTCATTTTCAGTTTTACATATGAGAGTGAAGTTGCTCCAAAAATGGACAGAGGCAAGGTAGTAGTTTTTGATCACGCTTTCATTTAACTTAACAATCATCAAGAGCTGGCACAGGTGACCTCTTTGTACACATGAGCTCTATTGCATATGTATTTTGCGTCCTCATTTGCTCTGTTTAGATTTCTTTCATGTTAAATATTTTCTTTTTGTTAGTTTTTCCTTATCGGAATAAAAGTTAGGGAGTCTCACATTTTCTACAGATTTTGGACTATATACCTTATGCTGACTGGAGTGACTTAAAAGTGCTGGTTGACAGTTTAACAGCTTTTCTAAAATGTACACCTGAGACTGACTACAGCCAGTGATTTAAAATAAACAAAGATGATAACAACTCATACCTGTGTCTTTTACAAACGTGGGGGAAGCCATTATCACAGTGGCATAAAAGAAGAAAGCTCTTTGTCCAGTCTGCAATTAAATTGTATTTGTTGAAATCCTGGTAAATAGAAGAGACAAACATTAGGTTAACAAGAATAAACAGCTTCCTGATGCTATATTAATGTCCAAAAAGTAAAGAAAGTAATAAAGATAAAGTTCTTATGGTAGAATAAACTGAACAATAACAAACTCAATTTGGTTATTGACAAAAGATCATTAACATAAAGGATAAAGGTCTAACTATTTACCCATACTTATAGTACTCTGAATTACAGTCATGTCATTTATTGTAACCCACAGGGCAGTTCCTTTTGATCTGTGAAAGCTAAGTCATCTGTGGTCTCCACTCTGCACAATCCTTTAACTGTTCTGGTGAAACTGAACTCATAATTGTTTGCCTGAGTCACAGTGCAAGTAACTGATAAATGTTTCTACCCTTAAATTAGTGGCATTTAAAACACAACACTTTAAGTTTATGCATGATCAGCAGTTTTTACCAACGATCACCCCCTTTTAAGGTAATTCCTGTTAAGATTAGTAATGTATAGTGACACACTTGCACTTGCACAGGTTTGTGAGTGAACACAATTAAAATGTGTTTGTTCCTTGATCAATCCCGTTGGGACAACCACTAAATGACACAGCTTGTTTTTTTCCCTTTCCCTTGGATCCCAGCACAGCCTCTTAGGAGCTCCACAGCCTGGAAACTGAGTGACAACAGTGCCCATTAGGCCTTCCAGGTCAGAAGCAGAGCTTAATTTGAAAAAGTGAAGCTTCAGTTTCTTTAATAATTTAAGAAGGAATCTGAGGCACCAAGCATCAAGCAGTTTTAGCTGGTTCTGAATCCTAAATCCTAATAAAAATCACCCTTTCGTCCCCCCGTTTATGATGGGGGGGAGGGGGGGGGGGTTAGATAAGGCCTTTCTTCATATGCTTTTGTAATGTGAATAAACTGTGCTTGTTTTAAGAAAAGAGGAGATGATAGCAACATGGCACATTTTGTTAATAATTTAGTCATTTTAGGGATATGTGGCAGATGAAAACAAACTTAATATACAAGTAGAAGTAAGTAAACAAAAAGTACAAATACTTTGATAAATTGTATGTATATATATGTAATGTATTTACAATGTTGAAGAAAATGTCCTCAGTTATTTAAAAAATAAGTGTTAAGAATCTGTTACCTAGTGACTAAGTAATGAACAAAAACAGCAACACCTGGTAAGGGTGGAGATAAATGAAATGTATGTACTACCAGGGGATTAATACATGGTAATACACCCATAATAACATTAATTGTGGTAATTTATTTAGTGACATTTGTCCTTGATATTCTGCATCTGCAAAGTAACTAGTAATTAAAACCATGTTGTGAAGTAAAAACTTTAAATGTTTGCCTCTGAACTACAGTCAGAAAAAGTAACATGCAGTGGATATACTCCAGAAACATACACTATTTGAATAAAGGTATTTACCACCACTGAATTACTGAATATGACTTAGTTGACAGTTTTGAAATTGAAGTATAAGTTATCTGAATGAAGTAAAAAAATATGGAAACTGAAAGAAACAAAAACAAACCAGAAGAAATTTTTGGACTGACATGTTGACTATATTTATTTATAGTAATTGGTAGATTGTATGATTTATTAATAATGTGTAAGTAAAATAATATGTAAATCAGATATATCAGACATAAGAGATACAAACATCCCCTGCCGTATCTTTCTTGGGTTACAGTGGTACCACTGTTATTGACCTGTATCACCCTGTAAGTCCCTCTGCACAAATATCAAATAGCTATTTAGCTAAATGCAAAATGTATCATTTAGAATCAATATTTTTTCTATAAAAGTTCACTCACCTGTGGTGTGCTCTGTAGTGTGTTTGTCAGCTGTTGTTGAAGTGAATGTGTTTTCCTTCACTGCTGTTGCCTTCCTCTGTTGCTCCCTCCCCCCGTTTGCTTCCTTCTGACAGCACTGTGGCAATGTAATAAGTGGAAACTCTCACCTGCACAGCAATACGAGTGTGAGAGGAGGAGACCTGCTGTTGCTGGGTGGGTCTAAAGATGCCCCAGAAGTAAAGCGGTAATGACTCTATGGAAAATGACTAATTCACAAAGAGCAAGTTAAAGCATCTTACGTAAAAAGGGAGAACACTTAACACACGTAAGCCTAATTGTAAAACTTTTATGTTTTATGTTTTTCAGTCAATTAATTAAAAGATAATGAATTCCAATATGCTGCTGTATTATACTGCTGTAATAAAGGTTAACCAAAAAGATTTACTGAAACAGCTCAGTGCTTTAAGACTTTGCTGGTCTATAAGAGTACAGGTGAAATTTCACTGCCCTGTGGGGTGATTGTATAGGGAACCTCCTGGTTTCTGTTCAACACACAGAACACAATGAACAGACCCCCTTCTCTCTGCCAGCCATAAAGCCCCCACAGACTACAATTACCTCTTTGTGGCCTAAAGAACGCTGAATTCCTGGGCACGACACAAAAGGCATTCACAATTTCAGGTGACAGACATTATTCCTTTTCGCATCTCAGCTGCATGAAAAACATAAAATGATTAATGTTATTCTGGATTTATACATCATGCAGTAGTACACTGAGACTGTGATGTGGCAAATCTGTTCATTTGTACCTGTGATTTCATGTACTAGTACTAGTACTGTACTAGTATGTAAAATTACCTCTAGCTGAGCTACATAAACTTAAAAAACACTAAAGACTAAAAAGACTGTAACTGTCTAAAACAACCAGGCTCCTGTGTGACTCCTCCTGCAGTCTACTATTAGTTTCAGCTGAATAGTAATAGTACTGCTGGATCTGTCCATCACTGCTGATATTATATTTGCATTAACGAGGGATTTTTTTTCACTGCTAGCACAGACAGGAGAAACCACAGTATAATACACTACCAGTATTATTTTCATTTTCTGTACTATTTGCATATTACTTTAAGAGCCTGTGAGAAATACAGAAAGAGGACGAGGCTACAAAGCATGGAAACTAAGTGGGTTATACATTTCATTGTCTGTTTTGCACATCTACTTTTATGACATAGAACAACACATTATCATATTATCTAATATTTTACATTAATAACACAAAAACAGGCAATAAAAATGCAGATCCACACTGACACTTATGGACATACAGTATGTTTACAAACACATTTACACAAATATAATTGCAGTGATCATAGAATATGGGTCAGGTTAGTCAGTAGCTATACACAATTTTACTAAGTATCTCCATGTTAATATCTGAAGAATTTCCATTTCCAAAAATTGTAATTTACTTAACAGACATTTGTGTTTAATGCCAAACCAACCATATTTACGTAAATGACTGACTCTAAGACACTTAAACTGAGATGTAATTTTTATTGTCAGGGAATTTAGAAATGATGTTCGGTCATTTGTTTGCATGTGCTTACAATGTGGGAGTATCTCAGTGTGACGTGAAATAAGAGGTGATCATTTACAGCATTTCACATGAATTATGTAGATACGGACGTGATTCTTAGGAGACACTGTTGAGATATGAGTTGCAGATGTAAATTTAATTTGATCTCAAACTTGTTTGAAGGAAACTGATGGTGTCCAAAATTATAAAAAGACATGACTATGAATAAAAGAGTTAAAACTTCTGCTTCAGTTGTTCACCAAAAACAAACTTCAAACTCACACTATTTTAAAATCTGGAGATGCTAGATTTTCCAACAATACCAAATAGATCAAGAAGAGTCTTAGGGGAATTTGTATAATATTCACTTCTTACAGATTAATAAATTACAATTGCAGTCAGAAATTGATTCAGGTGTGAATAAAGATGAGAGTTAGCACCTAGTCTCATAATCATAGTTTCATTTCAAGGCAAATGAGAATTCTGTAGTGTTGCATTCTAAAACAAAAGATTTTTGCCCTAACATCTGTTAACTCTACGTTTTGCTATAACATTTAGACTTGAATGTGAAAAAAGACACACTATGGGGAGCTCTCACTGCAACAGGTGTAACAGTTGCACTAAATGCAGAGGCTTATTCACATTGTTTATAGTTACGGCTCAGTGAACCAAATTAAGCAGCCTGGATACAAGTGGACTGTGTAACTTAATGATTAAGAAGATTAGCCAAGATTTACCTAGCCAGCAGTCGTCAGCAGCACTGTGCACTCAGACATAGCAACAAGTCAATGAGCTCTGTGTGCCACATTAGCATTTACCATGGACTAGGACAGAGGTCCACTGAGCAGACATGGAAGCCATTATTTTCTAATGACCTCACATGGCATTGTTTCCGCCTCTGCAATGGTCAGTTTCCAGTGTTGTCTGTGTATGTTTTCAGTGGTAAGTTTTCATCCATGATTATGTTTTATTTTGTTTAGTTGTGTATGAGGTCACAGCGTGGCAACATCCACCTACAGATGGCATAGCCTACTTTTTTAGAGGCCTTAACCTGATCTTCAAAACCCCACAAGTCTAGCATGGTTGTCAGTGCACTCAAATGTCCAGTATCATTTTACCTGTTCCATTTCACTCATTTAGATAAACTGCGTGAACAGGTGAACATGCTTCAACATGACGGCATATATGCTGTGGACTGTGTTTACATGGACATTTAAAGGGATACTGTGCACGTGCAGGTTCCTTTGGGTGAGTGTATGTTCTGCAAAATTTGTATTGAAATTTAAATATCAATAAGGACCCAAAATCATCATGAATACTCAGCACCCCACATTTATTTGCATTGTAGATATGCCCATACAATGCAATCAAATTCTTGCCAAGGGAACTGCAAGTTACTGGGGAAACGAGCCGACAGCTTAAGCAATTTGTAGGTAAGAATCTCAAAACATCATCTAGAGAAACTCCTGAGTAACATTTTTACTTTCAATTGAAAACAAATTTTTCAGAATGGCTGAATTATTTCTGCGAATGTAAAGGAAATGTTATTATAGAAAAGTCTTCTATTGTGATTATCCTGATTAAAATTCATATAATGTACAACAAAGAGGGACATTCTTCTGTGATGAGTACTTTTACTTTTAGTACTTAGGTACATTTTCCTAATGATACATACTTTTACTTAAGTAACTTTTTCAATGCAGGACTGTATACAGTGATTTCATCAGCTGCATTGTTTTATCTTGCTTATGTGACCAAAGGTTTATCTGCATCCTATTGCGAATCTACTTTACCTCAGCACATGTGTAAGTAGACATATGATGCGATGGTCTTATTTATTCGTCAGGTTCTGAAAGTAAGGGGATTGCAGCGATACCAGGCAGTCCTGATCGTACAGCGGTGCTTCATAAAAGACTGACTAAAACTGAGAAAGAGATCCTGTCACTCAAAACCAGGATTGCCTGTGAGAGGGCGTCATGGGAAAGGAGGTTTGCTGTGCTGCAAAAAAAACAGGAAGAGTTACGCAATCAGGTGTGCTCGTTAATGTTTGTGTGGGTGTGATAGAGGTTGTTTTTAGGACTTAACTAATGAACGTGCCTCTTCTTCCTCAGTTGTCCTCTAAGACCGGCGTGTTAATGACAGTGGGCAGATATGATGACCAGGAAGAGTCAGGAGTGGACAACGGAGAACTGTCTGAGGAGTGCTCAAGTAACTGACAGTAATACACACCACACATTTGTATGTGTTTCTACATACATGCCCTTGAATTCAATAATAAATCAGTTGTTACTCTCTAATGAACAGGTAATCTCTCAACACTGGGGTACCAACACAGAGCATTCGAGGAGTCATCAAGAGGTGATACTT
Organism: Ctenopoma multispine; assembly: GCA_034779795.1. Lineage (NCBI taxonomy): Eukaryota > Metazoa > Chordata > Actinopteri > Anabantiformes > Anabantidae > Ctenopoma > Ctenopoma multispine. The sequence goes on along the minus strand of JAUYWH010000008.1, from coordinate 6,909,023 downwards.
ATGCAAGGAGTTTGTCAAGCCAGTTATCCTCATCATCAGCACTGAGCTCAAGACCTGGCTCCTCCTTATCTTCAGCCACTAGGTACAGCAAATGTGAAAGACTGGAAACAGGGGTTGGTTTTCTGATCTTACATTACAGTAGTGTTTTTCATAATAATAAATACTAATCAACATGAATCTTTCAATAAAAGTGCTACTAAATTGTCATTATTCATAATCATCTCTATAGACATACATTAGTTTCATTACTGACTTAACCATCTCTTCCTACAGTGTGAGAACATGGAGGACATACCCTGGGCATCACAGGGTTTTTGTTCCTCACTCCCCCATGGATTTGCAGCTCGGTCACCGGGTCAGGATCATGCTGCCATCTGGACGTATCAGCACAGGAACAATTCGCTTCCTGGGCCACCTGCAGGGGGAGGCAGATCTCCACCTTGGAGTGGAGCTGCAGACACCTGATCATAGATTGCATGATGGCAGCCATAGAGGACACAAATACTTTGAATGGTAAGTGATCTCAGTTATCAGTTAACACAAGCAACATGCAGCTTCTTAATATGTCTCTGGATTCGCACTCTGACACTGGCTTTTTTGCCCCTTTATTTAGTTTTGAATATTAATTTAATATCTGTTTTTTTTGCAGCAAGTCTGGATATGGTGCCTTTGTACCATTCCACAAACTACTGATGGCCTGGGAATGACAAAACTGTACAGTATGTATCATGCCAAGCTTTACAGAAGACCAACTGAATAAAGAGTAGGTACAGTCATGGATCTGATATCTCATTATAAAGACTATGAGGAATACTCTGATAGTACACTCATTAAAGCATGTATGTTATGTACAACAAACAGGATTCCAAGTCCTTGTGTGAAGCTTGGTCGTGCTGGTTGGTTGCTGTACTATTCTGCCCACAAAACAAGCAAATAAAGTGTCTCAGTCTTAAAGAGAAAGCAGAATTTCAAGCACAGGGTTAGGCTTGGCTTAAAATCTTTACTGTAGGTATTGAGAACCTGTTGAGCACTGAGAACAAAAACATTTTTCTTGCCCTAAATGACGTTCACATATTAGCTTAAGGGGATTTTCTCTGTGGATCATTTAAAAAAATATCCATGTTTCATACCTGTCAAGCACAACATGTTCCAAACGTCTAATTATAATAAGATCTGTCTTGTCCTGACAATTTAACTTGTGTGGAATAATTGCACAATATTGTTAGCTGTGCCAAGCCACAGAATGTGACAGGGCTAGTGACAGAACATGCATACTTCTATTATATTTAAAAGTTTGAGCATTCATACATTCTAATCGGCGTGAGACAACATACACTTTTATCCTTTCAGTAGTATTTTATTGCTCACACGTTGATATGCTCACAATAATCCTCATGTTTAGCAGAAGCATATTTAACATTCTTCATGTTTGCTGTGTTAGTTTAGAAATATTTGTCAGTCAGATGAGGCTGATGGGAATGTTGTTAGTAGGTATTATACTGGATGAGATGCATTTTTGACCTTGCGGTGACCTGGAGGAGTGGTCAGTGAATGAAAGTGGTAATTCCTCTACTGGGGACCATAAGACTGTTAAAGCAATCCTTTTTTCTCATTCATTTCATGGCAATCCAACAAACAGTATAAAAAAGGGTCTCACATAAGTTTACTGAGAGCTAGAGATTCAAACACACACGTGCTGACCTTTCCACTCAGACACTAGCAAAACAAAATGAGTTTGTTCTTACAACACGAGGTACACTGCAAAACATTTCTTTGTTTGTAAAACCCCCAGGTTCTGCCTGTTTTTGTTTTTTTTTCAGAAACAGTGGTTGCAGCAGACAGGTCTGCCCACTGGACACATGTCTGTGATATTTAGTTTAGGGTAGCTAGTTAGGAATTTAAAAATGTGTTATGAGTTCTAATAATAGGTTCCTTATTTTACTAATAAACCTTGGAGATGGTGCAACAATACTTATAAATGACTCCACAAATAAAGTCTGTCATATTGTTTTTATTATTTTTATTTCTAGTGACATATTTTCTTCAAATAAAAGCTTACAATGACTAAATTATGTTTACAGTAAGTGATTTGATAAAGAGAACTTAAATCTGCATTCTCATGAGAACAAAATTCCACATTATTTGTTTTCTTTACAAGATTAAAAGCTCATCAAACAGAAACCCATATATGTATATATATACGT